>SMGT01009886.1:0-14543 GCA_004794575.1 Lanistes nyassanus | reverse complement strand
GGGGGGGGGGGGGGGGGGGGGGGGGGGGGGCGTGAGCAGACAATGGAGCGAGGTTCGTGTGTTTGGTGTTGTGTGTGGGCTGGAGTGCGAGTTGGCGTGGTACACAGACGGCTTTTTGTTTGGCAGAGTGCAGAAGATCTGGAGGGTAATTGCAGGCCAAGAAGGACTCCAACATTTTGGCTGACTGTTTCCCTTTCCCCACACTTTTTTTTTGTCCAGTGACTGTGGTGGACCAGCGTCCCTGTCAGTTAATTGACCAATTTTATTTATCTCTTTGTGTCGTCTGTCTCGCCAAAGTTCTCTTTGTTGTTACCTTATTTACCCTGTTACACTTCAAAAACGTTTCCAGTCCTTGTTTAAAACCTAGCGAAGACTTATTGCTACACACAGTATGAGAAGGATAGGGTTTTGTAGCTGTAAATATTGTGCGCGATATTCTTCTCTTTCCCCTCCCTCTCTTTATCCTACACATTTCTCATCCTACCTCTCCATTCTCTTCCACCTCTGTTTCTTATAGGCATGCACGCGCGCATACAGACGCAAGGATAATACCCTCTCCCTTCGTCAATCTCAGAAATCAAATACTGTTAATGCAGGATGAATAGCGTACAAAGAAAGAAAATAAGCGACTACTGCTGACATCTTTCCTTCATCAGCTTCTACAGTTTAACACAGGGCAATGGAACCAGGGTGTGTGCTGTCAAGTGCCTGACACCGTAACATCCAAAATCCGTGTCCTCACTCTCTCCCGTTTGGCTTAAGTGACAAAAGAGTAAAGTGGAAGTATAAAAATTCAGGCAAGAATCAGCGCTTCAACATCCGCCCACGCAGGATAGATTAATGGGTATCGCACTCACACAAAAATATTCTGAAAGAAGGCCAGGGACGAGGCTATGAGACAAGAGAAGTGATCGAACAGGCCTTGTCATGAGTGACAGATGACTGAGAAAGGAGATCAAGAGGAAAGGAGGAACAGGGGGAGGGGAATAAGGCACAGAAAGGGTTCAAGAGGAAAGAGAGAGAGAGAATGAAACGGGGAGAGGGGGCAAAGTAGTGGGGAGAGAGAGGGGGATGACAAGAAGAGAACACACACGACGGGATGGGACATGAAGTAGGGGAAAGGAAAAAAGAGAAGGGAAAGAATTAGAAAGAATGAAAAAAGAATGAAACTGGGCTAAAGACGGACATAAAGAGAGGAGCGTTCGCTGGTAGGAAGGCAAGAAAAGGGACCACGTGTTGTAAAGCGATTGATGTCAGTCATGCGACCTCTTGATCTACTCAGTCTTGAGGAACGATCCCATGGAAGTACTGGTAGCCTAGTATGTGCCCGAAAACAGACTCCTGGGCATATTGTCAAGTATCACTCTCTGCCATTTTTCAGCAGAAGGACACAGATGTCACACAAGACTTCGTCCATAACTTCGACCTCGGTCTAGATTCCAAGGGATCTACTGCATTTATTTGTTTTTTTTTTAATTCTTCTCTAATGTCCCGTGAAGGCAAATACCTATTACCGTACAGACTGGTTAATGACGTGGGAGATACTGTGCGATTTAATGGTTATACCGATCCCTTCTGCCATCCTACAGACACGGTCAGATCCATTGGCCGCATCTTCGATTCAAGACGGCAGCTCCACAGATGGACGTCCAAGTTGTAATCCTACTCTCCGAATCCGGTTTCTGGTAAACCCGTTAAGCTATTACATAAAAAGCTAAGCAGGAAGCCGACATGAACCGAGGGGACAAGGGGAAGTCTGCCGTCCAGAAACCAGACAGAATCTTGAGCAGTTGGATCGTGGTGCAGCGAGGCGAGAAAAAGCAATTTGTAACGAAGTGAGAAACAAGCGGCCGCAAGCCTCCAATTTCTAAGAACACCTTCACACCACCAATGCTACTCCCACCATCACCACTTGATGAAAAAGAAAACCCGTTGCCCACAAGCAATTACAGCTTATAGACAACTCCGTTAGTCGATTTCCTCCTGCAATGAGCATCTCTGTAAATTATCCAAATTACTTGTAACGTAAAATGTGCAAAGCATAATCCGCTTTGTGAGTGTTTCCTTCTGCCCTTTTACGTTCAGAAATTTGACTGTCAAAAGATCGAAAGAATAATTTTGTAAAACTCTGATGGCTTCTTTTTTCCAAAGCCGCTGCCTCTCATTTGTACCTCTTATTCAGCCCGCCAAAAATCCATCTCATCTCAAACCAAGGAAAGCGAATGAAATGGAAATCCAGATCTCGAACCATGTACTTAATCTGCATTTTTCTTACGTGCACAAAGTGGGACGCGATTGAAAACTATTGAAATTCTCGGCTCGGAGCCCGACCTTCTGAGAGCAAAAGCCCAGCGACATGAAACAAGTTATGCGTGTGAGCTAACAAGCACGTGCCTGAACGACAGGTGGTTGCTAATGTTGTCAACGTGTGCTTCAGGGCTAGCTTGCATGGGCGTTCTTATCTCCCCTGTCGTTTGTAAAAGCATTCCTAACTCTGCTAATGACCATTTCTTCAGAAAACTGGTTTGCACAAAGGTTCGTAACCCCCCTGACCCCTCCTGAACGTGGTCTTAACTTTACACACGCGCCCTTCCACCCCCACCTTTAGCGAATGTTATGGTCGTAAAGCTGCTTCTGTGCGCTTGTGGGACCTTAAACTTCGAAGTCGAGCGGTCAGGGGATTGCGAACACTCGTGCAAACCAGTTTTTGGAGGAAATGGTCATTAGTAGAATTAGGAACGGTTTTACGAGCGCCCAGGGAGATAAGATCGCTCACGGAAGCCACCCCAGGGCTTCTTGCATAAGAGTTCCTATCCCCTGTTCAAACGTACCGGGGCACGTAAAATAGACAGGGCGAGTGGGCCATACTACCAGTCTCATGACCGGAAAACCAGATAACAATGGTTATGCAAGCCACCCCTGGACACTAGGCCATACCAGTCGCGGACAATGAGGCATCCGAGGGGTGTTGGACAGACCCGAGCATTGTGAGTGAACCAAAGCAGTGACGTCAAGGATCTTATAACCGCCTATATCAGACATCGCGAGCATCGCGTCCGTAAAAATTGCCCCTTGTGAGTTAGCCCCCCCCCCCCGCCTCCCTGGTTCATAAGCCTTTGACAAGTTTCAAGTTTCAAATTTCTTTATTCTTTTACCCTCAGGGGGTATTCGGGGAAAAAATTGTCAAAGAACACGTCAATCGTAATTCAAAAAGTTTGTGTTAAAATTCGGATCTGCCATCTTTCGCATTAACATAAGATCAGCTGTCCTTACATCGTGCATCGAAATCTCGACAACGGGTTTGATCATAAGAGTTCCTAGTGCCATATTTGGTCAGATAAAGCAGACGACAGCACCGATTTGTCAAAGACTTAAGGGGGGAGGGCTGGTGGGGTGGTAGAGGGGTGGTGAATGTATATGGAACTGATATCCTGGCTTTGCTATTCCTGCGTCTGGCACGGTGGCCACAAAACAATAGTTACACTGACACTGTCAAAACTCCGTAGTCCAGCGTAGTCCTGATCATGTATCAGTACGCACAACTTTGTTCTCTTTCTCACTGAAGACAACAATGCCGATTCGAGATTCTACGGAGGCATATCGCTGTTGAATGTTATTAGAAGGTTGTATAGCGCAGTCAATCATGAAAGACTAAGTAAATACTTTTGGGAGAAATAGTGTATACACAGGCGCAGGCTGGATTTTGCAAAGGTTATAGTAAAACTGACAATATATTTTCTCTGCCATCACTTGTTTACAAATCTCTCACTAAAAAAAGTCATTTGCATACAGTTTGTGGACTTTTCGAAAGCATTCGACATTGTTCACAGAACAATGTCACTGTATTTTATACTGCAAAAGGAAGTACATGGGAAAATGTTCCAAACAATACTAACTGTGTACAGGGATGTGAAAGCTGTTGTTAGAATTGGCATTGTTAGAACTGAATACTTTGATTGTGTTTCTGGGGTCCAGCAAGACTGTGTCCTATGCCCACTATTATTCTCAATATTTATTTGTGAGTTACAGAATGAGATGATAAAATGTGGTGCGCGAGGTACAGACGTTTTTGCAGACCCCATTGGTATCCTACTTTTGATGTATGGAGATGACATCGCATTAATGCCAAAATTTGTAGCTGATCTGCAGAAAAAGATTAACTGTTTAGAAAAGTACTGTAAAAACAGAAACTTGCTGTTAATATGGACAAAACTAAAACTGTAGTATTTAGGAATGGATATATTCTGCTTAAACACTCCCTGCAGGCTTATGCTTGTTATGCCAGTAAAGAACGACTCGTCTGAGGCATGTTTATATGTTTCTCTGTAAGATGAACTGCAAAATAAAATGTCATAATGATTTCTCATAAGCGTATACTTTTTTTTCTTAGATACTGACCTGGTTCTGCCAAAAAACACTGCAGAAAAATAGACTAACGCAGTCGGAAGAACTAGATTTGTCGCCGATAAGGGAACATCAAGAACTCAAAAACATGCCGTATATTTTCATTCGTTGTATCAGACGATGAATGTATTTCTGTACGGACACATCAGGCGCCTATTGTCACTTCGCTTGCACTGCGCAAGTTGTCTGCTGCTCAAATTACGTTGTTTTCCACGAGCTCAGCACCAATGTGCGCAAGAGCGTGCGTGGAGGAAACTTTCGACCAGGCAGGGAAAAGACAACAGGGAGCTAGTGACAGCAAAGATGGAAGCCAGTACGGCTCGAAGCCGACAGCGGCGAGGCACGGACGAACGAGAACTGCTGGCCGGACAGTCGGCAAGTGATGCGGCTTGGGTCTGGCGGCTGCTGATGGATGACCATGACGGCAAAACAATTACTTTTCTTCTAGCTGGGTACCGGTACACGGGCAAAACTACACCGACTTTTTATCGCGTAACAGTCTGGCCATACCTCACTGGCTTACCACAATGTCTGGTCATCATAAGCTGCTGAGTGCTACGAAAGGCTTCTCTACAATGGTACCAAACATTATCGGGCAGCCGACTCAGTGGATGTCAAAGAGACAATCAGCACGTTTCAGATTATAATAAGAAAATTCCTTAAACCGGCTCTTTGATCTTAAGATCAAAGTATGAATGACGAATGCGAGGTCTGGCGAATCCTGCAGACCGATGTGTATCATCATTTACTTCGTCGACTTTCTACTGTCCAACTGAAGGCATACAGACAGGGGCGCCCTATTCAAAGGAAATATATTTAGTGTAAATGCTTCTCAGTCAAGCATTACATATAGTTTAGCTAGGTTTAAAATAAAGGTAGTTAACTGGACATGTACTAAATGAAATACTGAACACTTACATTTCGTCGTAAAATATCTGAGATATGTACCTAAGACAATACACGTACCTCTCGTCACCCACCCCTACTGTACCTCAACCAACCCACGTACCTCTCCCCCACCCTCCACACTTTCCATTGTCCTCCTCCCCCCGTCTGTCTCTCTAATTTAACAAAGACTGTCACAAAATAAAAGGAAAAGAAGAAAAAGCCAGCAAGACAAATCGTGGCAAGCTAAACGTCGTAACGATGAACATTTGCGGATGATCAATAGCTCTTCCCACACCAAGGATTTGCAAGACAAAAAGAAAATAAGAGAGGCCTGCAGTGGCTGCATTTCCGGGGTCTTTGGTCGGTCCTTTATTTAAAAAAATGCTTTGAAATCCTTCGAAACCAGTATGTGTGATTTACCATTCCGTTTCACGTATGCCAAAACGTTAAAAGTCAATCCACTCATCCACACGCAATATCTTATCAGATGGGCTGTAAGAATCATGAACATCGTCTCGTCACGTCATCGTTGTCATCGATTGAAAGCACTCCTGCCCTTCACAGTGGGCTCTCCAATCGCGATATGACAACAGAGATTTTTTCGAAAAAATCAGGTAAAACCAATAAAGAGGGAGGAAAGCAACGGGGCAGGATAGGGGAGAGCTGAAAGAGACATCTGGAGTAAGGGAAAGAGAATATGTATCGGAGGGACAGGGAGATGGTTGAAAGAGGTGAGTTTATACAGCGTGTTTATACAGAAATATATTCAATCCAAACTGGTCCAACTGATACGCCCATACCACAACGCTGGCGCTCACAATCGTAACTCGCTGCCAGTCGTGCAACATAAGGCTAGCTGAAATTTGACCTCGCAGTTTAGGTTACTAGCAGCAGCCTACAGCGTACATCTGTATCAGACCATTACATCCACTACTGAAAACCATTCGCTATCTATGTGCCATGCAATTAACCCCAGAAAGTCTTTGCCTGATGGGGCTGGTCAGCAAGAATGTTGCTAGGTCCTCGCCTTCCGAAGGAACCAGATCGAGGCTGCGGGGAGATCCAATGAGACTGAAGGACGGAGTCACGATAGACATATCTGGCATCAGACGTCAGCGCCTGGACCTGGACCTGAAGCAGGGCCGAGAATGTGCGTAGATAATGTGTTTGCAAACAAGGCCTGGATGCCTTGTGAGTGTTAGTCTATGGAGAGAAGAACCGTGAACCCTGGAATGGGTTGCATGGCCGTTTGTTTCTCCACTCTACATCTAAAGGGCACACAAAATACCAGGGTACATGAGCCTTACGATCGCTCTTATGACCCGAAGAGAAGATGTAACCCAACTCTGGATTTCAGTGACAGCACAGTGTTCCTGTGTCCAGATAAGCCGTCCCCATGAAAGCAAACTGTCCCCACTTAACGAAGTTCCTGACATAGAAAGGATAGCTAATTCAGGAAACTGGCATCGTATGACGTCAAGGCAGCTAAAATCGACAACAGAAGGTGAAGGAGAGGGGTGTACTTCTCATCCAGCTTATAGTCCCGTCATGACAAGTCTAAATCTGCATTTTTTAATCCTTGCAGGAAATCTAGGAGCATCTAAAAGAAATTTCTATTTTTCTCATTTTAAACAAGACACGAGACTATTTAAACACATTCAAAGCCAGGTAAAGTGCCCCGCATTCATAGAAAAGAACCTAGCCTAAACAAGGCCTCAACTTGCCGTTTTTCTTCATTAGTTTTCTTCTTCAAACGTAGACTGACATTTGACTTTTTATATGAGTCTCGAAACTGAATCTTTGATGGATGAAAACAGCGCACAGGAAAAGTATGTGTCTCTCAAGAAAATAAACCCACAATATGTTGATATGGGCGCGTTTCTAATCCCTGCATGAAAGCATTGCGCAAAAAAAACCCAGACTTGTTCTATCTGCTTTTATCTCCCATCGCACTCAAAAATTATCTCCGCAGATAGTTTTATCCATTTAAAAATCCCCCATTATTGTCCTTTTAAGTCTCTGAAAAGCTTTATTTCTCGAAAAGAGACACTCCGAAACAAAACTGTTGATTACCAGTTTTTCAAAACAGCTTCGGAATCGAATCGCAGCCGAGGAGTTATCACATCAGCAAACATGCACAGCGTACATCTACCCACCCTTTCCCATATTTTCTATTCTTCTTTATGGAGACTTTTTGTCAACTTTACGGGGGAGGAGGGGTACATCATTTACTAGCATTTCTTTCCGTGACGTGAACAAATTAATGAAACTTTCTACCTCCTTGCCGTCAGCCGACTCCCTTCCAACTAAATCCAAAAATCCAAGTCCTAGCGGAAAATTATGGTAACATGGTGTGCATTGGACACTTTAGACAGAAACGTCTCTAGTGAAGATGCTTTTTTTCCACTTCATTATTCTTACCTTCCGTGCACATCTTGTCGGCAGGTGCCACACATTTTGTTCTCCTCGAGCTAGAGCTTATTCGTTTCCGTTTGATTACTTAACAAATCGTCGAGCCAGACACTGGCTTGTACTTCATCTAATTTTTCATCAATTCTTTGTGCTACGAGAAGCACGGCATTTCGCTTTGTGGGACGATTTTATTCACAGTATTTTATAAATTTAGTTTTGTAGTTTATGGACGACGTCGTAATACAGAGAAAGATCCAATTAAAATGAGTAAATACTCACGTGCTAATGCATGTGCAAACGTTCTCTCTTGTTCTCTGCATGAAAGAAGTTCGCGATCACGCTTGACTTTTTTCAGCAAAATAACCAGTCTTACCAATATTTTTACGTTACTTTTCATCGACAGTGACACATTAACTACCAGTCCGACAAAAGGTTTATTTTCAGTTACTTTTCATCGATGACGACACATTAATTACCAGTCCAACAAAAGATTTTTCTCTGTTACTTTTCATCGGTGACTACATGTGAATTACCAGTCCGAAAAAAGATTCATTTTGACTATTACTATTCATCGACGACGACACATAATCAGTTCGACCAAAGATTTTCAGTTACTTTTCTTTGAGGACGACACACTAATAACCAGTTTGAAAAAAAAACTTTCACGGTCGCTTTTCTGAGTTTTTTTTTTTTTGGTAATACCGAAATGTAGTCAACTGCACACAAGATCAACCTCAGTGAAGTAAATACTGGCTAATAATCCACTAACACGTTAGCACTAAAAATGCTGCTATTGTTCTGGTACGAGTGTTATGGAAACTCCAATGTCCTGTCACTGTTGCAGAGCGTCCACAGGAACCGAACATTATGATGCAACTGATAAGCGCCCTAACCACCTTTGCAAACAATCGCTGCGCGTTTCCTTGTGTACTTTTCTATCAAGTTTAATTTGCCAGAATATTCAAACAAGAACAAATGAGGACAGAGCGCTATAAAATCGTCAAACGACAACCCCAACAAAGTACTGGCAGCGCTAGACACAACCGTATGCTGACGTAAGCAATCAAGGGAGCCTACCGTACCCAAACACGTAGCAAAGAGAGAGTCGAAAGTAAGGAACGTGGCAGATCTTCATCCCTTTCTTTTAAACGACCCTAGTCTTCACACGGCTAGCCCCTGGTGTACCACGTGTGCATACAGCGAATCCCTAATTTTTATCGTCAGCTCGCTCACTAAGCGTAAACTAACAATTGGGATTCGACACAAACACAACATAGGACAATTACATGAAATCCAGAATATTATTATTCGTGTAACTTTCTATTCTTATTTCATCATTAATTGGTGCATGTTTCCTTATGTATGGATACTTCCTGGTTTTATCTGGATCAATCAATAATTAATCGTGTGATTTTATGTCCCACGTTCAGATGTTATTACTGCATGTTTCCCTATGCACTGCACTGTGTTGTTGGGGCGAAGAGAAAAGGAGGGAGGCAGGTGGGGGTATTTGTTGCTTAACGTCCAGCCGCAAACTAGGTGCATATCAGGACGGTGTTGCTTAGACAAAGTTTACGTACTGCCACACGTGGGACTGCTGTCGCAACACGGGCCTCATTCCCATCCAGCCACATTATGCTGACACCAGGCCAACCAGTCCTAGTACTGTTCCCTGTAGTGACAGGCGTCTGACAAGGCAGCAACTAGCTAGACCAATTTTGAAGTCTTAGATATGACTCGGCCGGAATGCGAATCACTGACCTCCCGCCCTAACTACTAGACAACCGAGGCGGTCAAGGAGGGAGTTACTGCACGTTTTCTTCTGCACATTTAGATTTCTTGTCGAGATGCTGATGGAATGAACACTACGAACCTTTAAATACTGATATGTCGGTGCTGGCGGCTGTGCTCACAGGAAAATAGACTGGTGTTTAACTTTGAGTTCATCTTGTCCCCGTGAGAAAGGCGTCCTCACAGTCGTTTTATAACTTTCCCATTAGTCTGTCACAAGTTCCACAACGGACATTCATGCAGACCAATCGCTACTTCGTCTTCTTAGGTGCAAAAATAAGAAAATAAAATAGCGTTGAAGTTCTACTTCCGCTTTCTCTTCTTTCTGTAGTTAGTTTCCCTTGAATTAGCAAGGACAGGAGGTTGGGGAGAGATTTCACTAGGTACAGTCAAAAGCAAGGTATCATATTTCCATGTTCACTTGCTGTCTTACATAAAAAACGGTCTATAAGTAGCTAAAGAAATATCACTCTTCTGTTGACAGTTTTGGTAGATGTTTCAAAATACGACTGTAATCATGTGAAAGATACTGCAGGCTCTTCGTGGGCCAATTAGAAAGGAAAGCAGTCATAAGCGATGACGCGCTTTTGTGCTTATTTTACTTCTCTGTAGTCACTACGAGTGGACCTTTTGCCGCAGCTATGATCGATGAAGTGGCGGTGTGCGGGATGGAACAGAGCTGCCCTCAGACACTGGGTGTCCGTTGTGTCTGGTAAGACTAAAAAACTCATATCACAGACTTGCAGGTATTTCAATCGTAACAATATTGGTTCTGATCTATGTTAGTCTGTGTCTAACCCTGTATGCCAGTTCACGCAAAGCCGTCAAGAAATTTCCAGCTCAGATTCAGATGGCTGGAGAGTGCTCGGACACGCGTGAATGTTTGCGTCGTATGAAAGATTTGGAATGATAAGTAGGCCAGAAAAAGTGCTAATGTAGCTGAATTGCTCTTGCCATCAAGCAGCTTCGATCGCAAGTCCAACATCCAGTGATGGAAGGCGCTGAATGCTCGGTAGACACCAACCAGGAATTTGTGATACAATAGCGTCTATAGACGACGATGTTCGTGAGTGGTAACAACAAATTATATGGACCAAATTTAAAGGACAAAACAAAGTCGGGGTTTCTCGGTTGGCTTGCAGGTGCGTTACTGCTGTTCCAGTCATAAGAGTGATCGGAAGACCCATTCGCCCTGTGTATTCTACGTCCACCTTTACGTATGAACAGGAGATAAGAACCCTCATGAAATCCCGCCCCTGGGCATTACCTCTTCATCAGGACTGACAAGAAAGTAAAAGGCAAATTGCAACCAAAGATAAAATAGCATATAGACAGTAAATATCAATCTGGCGTGGGTAGACAGAAGAAGAGGTAACACAGAGGATATGCTATAAGATAGTGGCCAAGATGGCGATCAAAAAGGCGGCTCCAATAGAGGTTCAACTAAATGTGGGGGGAAGGGAAACGGGTGGGTAAAGAAAGATTGTTAAGAATGGGGGGGTGGGGGGAACATTGGTTAGTCCTTTAGGTTGAGGCCATAAGGAGATTTAGTGCTAAATTTGGATATGAAATGGGAATTCATACTTTTGCAAACTATAGTCCCCTTTCATTTACCAAACAGCACAGACTTTCAAGTGGTCTCTGGTGTGCGGAGGGCTTTGGAGATGTACTAATGGTGTGCTTCTGCAGCGTTTGGTGTCATCTAGATGTTCAATGACATTTGTCTGACACTTTCAAAGTGAACTCCTCCTGGTGTTGTGAAATTGTCCTAGAACAAGGCGAACAGGTGTGTGACGCCACATTCCATGCTGCTACAAGGAGGTAGAGCTAGTCGTGTTCTTTTGATTGGCACAGAGACGGTTAATTTATCCCTGTCCTGACTGGTCATTCAATGTACAGGAATGCCATGTAGCTATGTGACGGGATGTTGTATGGAAGGGTGTGAGCCTGAATTGTACTTAACTCACTTTTTTTGGAATGGAAGTTACCTATTTCTAACACACCTTTTGCTGCTGTTAGCCTTTTTCTAGATCTTCAGCTAGCAGATCTTCTCACTATAGTCGACCTTTCCCCGTCTTTGATGCCTTTGCCAACGCGGGCAGACTTCGATTTGTTTAGATATTCTTCCTCATTTTCACTTTGCGTGTTGGATCGTCTCGTGTTCAGTATAGCACCGTGACTCGCATCATAGAGATGGGTCTTTAAGGACGCGCAACGTGCGTTATCCTTGAAGCTTGTGGAAGAAGCTAGAAGACTCGCTGAAGGACTGAGACTACGATCTACCGTGGAAGGAATCCGTGCTAAATAGGCATCAAGTAATCGAGGAATGTGAATAGGGGTGTAATCTGTCTGAAGGCGAGGAAGACAAATAGTTTGCAGGGAAAAACAAGGGTCCGTCTCATTTCTAAGGGACGTAGTGAAAGAGCGTGTGGCACAGTGAGTTCAGAAGTGAAAGGTTTACCTGTGGCGCCACACCCTCAATTTAGATATTATCGCCTACCTATCCGTTTTATTCCGGGTTTGGCAAAGACACGTGTGAAGAGTTCGTGAAGGGAGAGTCTGCGGTTATCAAAGAAGCGCCGCGAGAAAACCTTCTCTCAAGTCATCATTCGATAAGTGAGGGTCACCTTCTACGGTAAAGACTGTTGCGCCGTAACGTTTGTGTGACGTCATATTGTGTGCGTTACTGCAAGATATGGCTGTTTGCACAGAGTAGCAGTTGAGAAATGTATGTGTGCCTTGTGTTTAAGATTGTAAATAGCGCGTATGGTGAAGCACTCGTGTGATAATTGCGCAGACCTTAGACTTTTTTTCTAGTGAAAGCGGGGGAGTCTCCCCTAGTTAAACAGCCATCTTTATTCACTCGTTCATGTGTAACTTAACTCCGCAGACTAAAGGTTATATATAACTTTCGCTTCCGAGGCGGGAGGTCAGTGGTTCGCGCCTCGGTCAAGTCATACCAAAGACTTTTTTTTAAAATGCCAATCTAGTAGCTGCCCTGCCGAACGGCCCGCACTATAGGGAACATTACTAGGACTGGTTGGCCCGGTGTCAGTAGAATGGGACTGGGACTGAAGCCTGTGTTGCGAGAGCAGTCCCCATGTGTCAGCATCTTGACTCAAGCAACATAGTGACTGAACGTTAAGCAATAAAAACAAGATGTGTAAATAATACTCAGCATTCACTTTTTTTATATGGTTTATGTGATTCTTTAGGGAGAATGCAGACAGGTGAAGACTCCAGCCGCGTGAATATGTTGTCTTTTATTTTGTAAATCAGAAACAGTAAACTGCTTTGCTTTCATCTATGCATTGCCCTCCTCTTGACGTCGAGAATGTGCGCGTGAGCACGTGAAACGACAAGAATGAAAACGAATAACCCGAGTAAATCACACTGGTGGAGCGCACACACACACAAAAGCTCGCTCGTACGCACGCGTGCACGCCCACGTCACGTATATATGTAAACCTCCTTACACTAAAACGACCAATTGTCGATAAACACCAGGGAATTTGAGCTTAAATCTCTTTCTAGGAAACCGAATTCTTTATAAAAAAAATTCCGCTAAGCACATTACTCAAAATAACTGAACAGTATGACAACTACACAGCAGCGGGGATGACGTTAGCACTTATGTTTTACATAAGATCTTGTATGACGAACAAAGCAAGCAATTGTTTCGCCACGCTTATACGCAATTTTGCCATTCAGTATACATATACTGAAATTAGAAACGTGTAAGGGTGAGCAAATATTTCCAGACAACTAGAACGAGATCAGACAACCTCTGAAAGCTTAGCTTTAGCCGTTGTCTGCATAGCACGATGATAAACCTACACACAGCCCGGAGGGTGGGGAGGGGGAGAGATTAACTTCACCTCAGGCGGCCTTCAGTTTCACGTATCTGGTAGTTCAGATGGCGCTGGTGTCACAGAATAACACAAAGCGCAGGTGCAGACAGAGGCGAACCCAAACACCCGGAGACTCAGAAGTCTTTCTCTACAATGCACAACTGGCTAGAAGATAATCGATCCACTTCTCTGTGCTGTGATTTGTCAGGTAAAAGTTATAATCATCAACATCAACATCATCAGCAGCAGCAGCAGCTGAAATGATGCATGAAAACCATCTTGCGTGACAAGGTCGAGAACCATGCACAGTTGAGACGCCAAAAAAGGGGTGGGGGAGAGAGAGAGAGAGCAACAGAGTGTGGCGTATGTAGATCTGATTTCTATGGAGGCCAGTCTCAGAATGGCGCAGGTCAGCACCTCTCTCTATGCTACAGGCGACACAATTGATCTCTTTCTGATTAACTGGGCTTGAATACATCACGCCTTTCCAGCTACCGCGTAGCAACCTTTTCCTCGACTGACGCAGACGAACAGTGGAAATACGTTTGACACACAATGAAGGAGGCCGCCATCTCTCGCCCACTTCCTGTGCTGGGGTATGTTCAAAGCTTCGGTGATCGATAGAGAGGCATAAAAACGTCCAAGGGTCTATTCACGTGGTTTTTATTTTAATAAATCAGCAAGATGAAAAGTTACATCTCACCATTTTCTGTCAAAAGAAATCACCCAGGGAGTTTTCAACTGACTTATTTCTAGGGAACTGTACCAAGCTAGAAAGGGACAAAGACGAAGACAATCTACATGTTTCGGGGCACTACCCCTTCATCAGGACGACACACAAACGACGAAAAAAACGACGAAAAAATGAAAAAGACTTATCTGCAGTAGAAGTGGCGCGTCGGCTGCATGGCAGGAGAAAGACCAGGGGACAGTGAGTAAGAAAGGTTGAAAGGAGGGGCAGCCAATCGCAATGGGGGTAGGAAAGGGCAGAGAAGGGTGGGGGGGGAGGGGGCGGGGGAGAGAGAAAGGGAGAGAAAAAAGCAGTGCGGGTAAGGGGGCGTCGGTGAGAGAGAGAGAGAGAGGGAAGGAGGTGAGAGAAAAAAGTTAGAGAGAGAGACGGAGGGGTGAGGGGGTTAAAGGAAAGGAGGGGGAGGGTCAATGTTTTAGGTTGAGTCCAGTAGGTGCCATGGTACCGAA
>SMGT01009885.1:128946-139566 GCA_004794575.1 Lanistes nyassanus | reverse complement strand
GAGGTCAGTCTGCAACAAGTTTGACGAATTATTTTGTGCGGCTCTGTTGCACGTCCTCATCTTCTTACTCGAAAAGACCATTTAATGAAATGTTCGAAGTTCAGATGTAAATCGCTTCTCCCTCTCCCTTCACCCCCCCCCTCCCTGGCTTCCTCTTCCCTCTTCCTGTGGCCTTATCGTCGCAGAACTCCAGTCCGCCTTGTGTTTTTGCATTATTTTTTGGTGTTTTAATATTTCGGTTGTATTGTATGTGTTTATAGGGGTTATTATCCTTTCAACCCCAGAAGGTTTTGCTAGTCATCCTTCGTCATCCGAGGGAAGGTCATTGTTAGGGCTAGATGGCTGGGAGAATAGATCGATAAGTAAGTAGGGAGGTAGATAGGGAGGGAGGGAGGGGTGGGGGTGGGTGGAGGGACGGACGGACGGACGGACGGACGGACGGACAGACAGACAGACGGACAGCCTAAGTGGTCTCTAGAACTGGCACCTCGGGTCGTCCAGTCACGTCGTTAGCATTGCTGACTGCTGACTGCTGACGTGGACAGCGTGATAACTTCTGTGCCCCTTGTGGCCTCGAGTGCCCTTGGGGTCGTTCAGTGCGACACGAGTCCACCCGCCCGCCCTCTGAATTCCTGGGACAAATCTGTCTGCCAGCCTCGCCCGGCCGTAGGTCCCTTGCTGCTCGCGTTGTTACACACCCAGGAAATGAGGTGCTCCAGATCGCTTTTGCGCTTATTGTCTCTTTGTGATCTCAGAAAAGTCCCCATTCTGTAATAACTTTATGGAAGCCTTTTGTTTAAAAAAATGCTTTTACCGGCAGCCACTCGCATCAGTAGAGCTGTCTCTGGGGAAAACATTCTCGGCATCCATCCATCCATCCATCCATCCATCCATCCATCCATCCATCCATCCATCCATCCATCATTTATAGTTCTTTGTCCCTCTATCTATCTGAATGTATCATCTCCGTCGTCTATAGCTCTCTGTCCTTCTATCTCTCTCTGAAATATCTAGTTTCTCTCGGGTCCTGGATAGCTCAGTTGCTAGAACTGCGCACTAGCATGTGGAAAGTTGCTGGTTCAGATCCTCTAGTGCCCATTATGCAAACTCCAACAGCCATTTCCCGCACATTAAACTGCCTGTCCCCACTGATCCTCTTACACCAGGTATCAGTCTGGTGGCTCTTTCAGTGCATAGCTTTGTAATAGAACCCCTATAGTCCACCGTCCTGATTTGCACCCAGTTTGCGAAGCGCCCAGTAAATCTATACTATAGGTGTCTGTCCTTCTATATCTCTGAATGTATAAGCTATGTTCATCTTTTACTGTATGTCCTGTTACTGAATACCTGGTATCAGGCAAACATTATCGCGAAAGACAATCCACCGCTGGCGCCGACATTTAACTGTTCTATTTCTTTCTTGTCCACGCACTGACAGGTTGTAATCTTAAAGGGCAGAAAAATCTTTAAGCCCCCATTAACCCTTCTCCGTTTCTCGCAAAACCCCAGTCGCCCAGCCTCAGATTTTCAACTCCGCATCTAGTCAGCGTACATCATCGCAAATCCGACATTTTGCTGTATCAAACAGTTACATGTCAGGTAAGCTGACAGTAGTCAAACTGACTACAGCATGCCACGCGCCCTCAGATAAATGCATCTACAGGGTTTTAATTTCAGCCAAGTTCTCTGGACACTTATAGCCATGAAACATACGGCGTGCAATGTATGCACAACAACTAGCCAGTCAGGCGTGAGGCTTTACCGTGCTAAATTGTCGGGGACCTTACTCTTGAGCTTCCAGATTCTATTAAGTGGCATAAGTGGCACATGTAGCGACTTTTTTGTGATAACGATACCGGCGACTCGTTTTATGACACAGATAGTGACTTGTTTTGTGACACAGGTAGCAACTTGTTTTGATTCTGTTCTGCATTTGTTTTGTTGTTTATTTTTTTATTTTTTCTATTGCTTACATCATGTGAAAACAAAGATTTTCAAACGAAATACAACTCAAGCAATGTCTCCGAATATGTTTGAATCATTGTTAGTCTGCTCTGTAGTGACAATGGGCAGTCAATATCACAGAAAACCTCGACTAAGCTTAATGATATTTCAGAGTCAAGTATGTTAGAAGAGTTTGTCGCTGTTTTAAACATTAGAACATTAGAGTTGATTAGATCTTTCGCACAGTGCTGATAAAGAGTGTGTCAAATAAGACAGTAGTCTTTTTGGTCAGTGTTTGCAAGACATCAGTCGGAATAGAACTCAGACCGTGTAAACAATTTGTTAATATTTCATTCTAAAGATATTTGATCACTGTGTTCAATTGTGAGTCAGACTTAACACCCAAGAACTAAACAGCATTTAAAAAATTAGTAAACTGGATCTAATAATAATTCTGAAATAGCATTTCTTAGAAGTATGTGAAACAGATACCAGAATTTAGAAAGTATCATCTCTGTGTCAGCTTCAAGCAGCTCTTTTGGTCAGGAACGTTCCTGTTATTTCAAATTCGGGGAGGGGTGGGGCACTTAGGTAATCTATGCGTTATGTAACAAGACTATTGCATTAATGTCGCAGGAGTTGCGGAACTTGCTAATGTCCGCACATCTTTAGTTACCTCCCTCTTCGCAAGCAGCGTGTGACTTCAAGCTGTGATACTTTAATAAAACGATTGGAACATTGTATACACATTACCACAGTCGTGCTGCAGGAAATGGAGAAGTGTTTATTTTAAATAGATTTCTGCAAACAGATAAAACTTGCTACGTTGATTACACTCGATACTTGCGAATGTGTCACAATATTCAGCATTCACAGGGTGAATCAAGTTCGAAACGGGAAAGTGATATTGGGGGGGGGGGGGGTTCAGTAAGCAGTCGCCACGGCTTCAGTATCAAATCTGAAATCTCGGGCCATCGGCGTTAATCGTTGTGCCAAACCGCGAAAAGAAACATCGGAAAGGAATTTAAACAGACACAAAAGACAAATTTTTTCAGTTTTGGAAGACAGCGAAGGTTGGTTTTTGTTTGTTTGTTTTGTTTTGTTGATTAATGTCCCGCAGCAAACGAGTGTACATCAGGACGGTGTAAGACAACGAGATGCCAAAAATAAGTAAGCTGTATGGTAGCGACCTTACTTTTGACACTCGGGTGTCCTTTCGCAGAAGTTTATTTGTTAATTATTTTATGAACACTTATCGGTTCTCATTTCTATGCCGCTGGAAAAAGATAAGCTGCCGTCATCTCCACACCAGGCCACACAATGTTCCGTGTTTCTTTCGCGACTGCATCCGTCTCAGTGGGCGGGAGAGCCGATGTGCGTGCAGTTTGTGGGTGAACTCTGTTTACGATTAGCTGTTTGAGTTGTTTATGACAAACACCACTACAATATTCATCATCGGCGAGTCTTGCCTCGAAACAAAAGTGCACGAATTTACATTTTTATCAGCCAACGTTTCTAACACACGGAAGTCATTTGAGATTAAATAAAAACAGCTTTCTGACTAAGTTATTAAAATGTCCTTGTATTTCTATCATCTGGTGGTCAAAAGGGAAAGACTTTGCAACGCAATTAGCCACTCAGCCGGTTGTTTATATTCTCCTTGAAAATACAGGTTTAAGAGGGTTTGGCCAGGTTATTGCCCGTACGTATAGGAAAAAGTCCCAAAGTTATAAATACAGAGTAAGCTCCATGAAACGATGTATTGATATTCTTGTAATATTCTTTGTTCTTAACATAACCAGATACTGTTTAAAATTGTTGTTCTTTTCACAAAAGACTATATCAAAAATTCTTAAAATTCTCAATCATATCTATCTATCGATGAAAGATAGATCGATCGGTCTGTCTGTCCGTCTGTCCGTCGAGCTGGCTGCCTGACTGACTTGCTGCCTGCACCTCCTGTGGTCTGTTTGCGTGACTGCGTACGGCTGTTGTTTCAAGCCATGCAAACAAGCCACACTGAGCGCATTGCGCGTCTGTTTCGGTTCTAAAATCTAGAATCGACCTAAAATCTCTTTGAACAAACCACGTCCTGCTCTTCAGCTTTGTTGCAGCCGCTCAATGAGTAATTTCATTTATAGTGTGTTAATTTGAGTGAGCTGGGCAGAGAGGGGTCGTGAGCAGCGCTCACAGTGCCGGCGCCATGTCTGTGGGGACACGCACAGCTTCGGACGCATTTGCAGATGCCCCGACCCGAAAGGTCGCGCCTGAAAAGTTCTGGCGACTCGTGTCTGTCAACCAACCAACCAACCAACCAACCAACCAACCAACCAACCAACCAACCAACCAACCAACCAACCAACCAACCAACCAACCAACCAACCAACCACCCAAACAACCAAACAACCAAAACTATCAGACTACTGAGATGTCTATGTCCGAATAGAACTCTGAAGGTGGAAAATCGCAAACCTGTTCGTCACAACCCCCCCTCCCCCCAAAAAATCCTAAGCTTCCGTCTTTTTTTCCCCTCTCTCCCTCTCTTTCTCTTCGGTTGTTAAGGGAAAAAACGCCGTATTCAGTAAAATATAGCAGTATATAACAGTAACAACAACAAAGGAAAAACAACAAGGCTAAAATCCCCAAAAAGCGCCTAAACTTCAACCCTCCCACTCATCTACCCCCTCCCCCCAAAAAAAACGAAAACCAACCAACAAAAAAAATATAATTCAAACCATACTTTCCGACTGATTCACTGAGTGCCCACTACCCACACCCTATACCCCAGCCCACCCAGCCCGCACCCCCTTGCAGCTGGACACACACGGGACAATCGCGAGGGATGTGCGGTGGAGTGTGGGGTCCCACAGGAAGCAGTTGTCTTGGGGTCTGACCAACAGACTCGCACCCTGTCGTAATTAAGGACGTACGGCAGCGTAAATAATTCACGGCAGCCCGATCGTAAAGTTGGTCTGGTGGATCCCTGGGTGTGGGGGGGGGGGGAACCTCATTTGGCGATGTAGCCTTCCCCCCCCCCGCCCCCATTCTCAAATTTCCTTCCCCAAGTTTTGAACTGGTTTTTATATTCTATCAGTTCAGAGAACTGAAAGATTGTTGTACAAGGGCTGTTCGCGGGCACAAAGTTTTCTGACAAGGTTTCAATGGGTTTTAGTTTGCCATCATTTTATGTTACTGTTAACACTCATCACCGAGCTAAAGGACACGCGAAATCTGCTTCGGATGGTTTTAAATCCATTTTAATTGTGGTGGTTGGGGGTGTTCGCTTACACTGTAAAAGGTAAGACCTTTGTACAGAGCTTGCAAGCAGCTGCTACTGATGGCTTTTAATCCATTTTGATATTCTATCGCTTACTTTGCGGGACTGTAAGACTGTTGTATATAGTTATAGATCAGTTTGAAGTGGCATAGGAGAGTGTGAAATGTCCTGCCGAAAATGTTGAGCCGTTTTAATATTCTATCATTTATCATATGCAACCGAGGTCGGACTGACGATCTGACCGACCAACGGACCGACAGACCGACTGACTTGTATCATCTCGCACGAGTGGAGAAGCCGGTCAGCCAGATACAGAGACAGACACACAGAGAGATACACAAGCACACAGACCCACAGATTGGCAGGCATTTAGGCAGGCAGGCAGAGAGACAGACAGACAGAAACACAGACAGACAGAAACGCAGACAGACAAACAGGCAGACAGACAGAGTGTGAAATCATACCTTAGGTCAAGCGGACAGTGAAAGAAGCAAATAAAGCGGGGATATAAGCAAAAAGACCATTTTGTGGAAAATGGAAATGTGAGCAGATAGAGAAAGAAATAAAAGAAGTCAAAAACATACGAAAGTATTGAGGAAAAAGGAAAAACAAGAACATTTAAACACAGAAAATCCACAAATGCCAAACGATCAGATTTCGTGAAGTTATATCAGAAAAAAAGGAATGAAGACTTGGCATGAAATTTCTAAAACACACATTTCGTCTCTCTCGTCCCCAAAAAGGATCAGAAAAATGAGAAGGAAGGTTTATTTTCCAGCCTGACTGACAGAACAAACTTACTCAACGAGTGAAGCAATTAGCTGGCATAGTATCACTTGAACGCCACTGCGAAATGTCTTCGCCAGATCTCGCGTTCTCCCTCTCTAAGCGGTTGCAAAAAAACTGAACTCAAAATGGACACCGGAAGTGGCGCAGACGGGCTGGCGGGAAAGTACGCTGCTCTTTGCGTTTGGTTTTCCGGTCGCCCGTTACACTCGGGGTGCCGAGATTATGCAAGGCGTGGGTAAGAGAGATAATTATCTTATTAACACTTACAGGAGATGGGGAGGGGGGAGTTTACATCAAGAGGAAAGTATATGAGCCATAAGAAACGTATTATTTCCCGGCTTTGAACATTTTACAGTTGAGCATTAAATTTGAGAGCATTTGGCCCTCTCCTACGCTTTCCTAGTTGAACCGAAATGTACAGAGGCTGGAAAAGCGATTCCAAAAAAGTGTCTATCGTGTTAAAAGAAAGTAGACACTCGTGCACACACACACACACATACATGCACGCACGCACGCACGTATGAGCGCATGAATGGATATTTCTGCTCCAGTTAGCTGAGTTCTTTTTCTGATTCCTTGCATTTCAGTTTTTCCGTTTATTTCAGTTTATGTAAGCGTTTCCTACAAAAGCGACACTTACAAGCAAAATATTGTGTTAGTGTATTCGTGTGTGTGCGCGTGTGCATGTTTGTTAGCCTGTTTGTAATAACACTTGGGTTGCGAAAGACGATCCTCGTCTACGAGCATACAATCAATTTATAAAAGTAAATAAAAAGTGACAAATACCCGTAAAATAACACGCCAGATCTTCACGATGAATGTAGGAAGAAATCAGTTGAAATCCCGACGAACGTTGTGTCTCTATCAGTCGTGTGGTGAGAGAATGTATTAACAACCTGTATCCAGAAGTGTCCTGTCACATGACTGCCTTGCTGAAAGGCACTCAATAATGGAACTGTGGACCAGAGAAGAGCCGTGTATGAAAGTAAGAGAACAAAGATGGAATGGTCAGAACGGCAAGGCCAGGATACGCTGGCTGCCGGCTGACACTTTCTGTCCCCAGTCAAAGAGTAGTTTATATGGACAGTCACTATGGAAGCCGGCTCCCTGTGCAACAGTGGGGTCAAGCGTCTGGGGGCCGGAGTTCTTCATTCCCCCTCACGCACAATTGTCACTGAGGGACAAACATTGGCTCCGAGAAAAACAAAACTCTTGCGGAAGATCGTCACCAGGGAGGCAGTAAATTGCAGGCCCGTGTTCATCTTTATGCAGCTCTTGGAAAGGCGCGATTTGATTGGTCAAAGGCCTGTCATAGCGAAATTCTTCAGATGGGCACACGTTAACCCACCGCCCTCTTTCAAGTGCAATATTTCCTTGCATACGAACCCCCCTCTGCGACCCGCTAGTGCACGCATGCACGCCCTTGATGCCTGCACGTGAAGTCCGTGCGTGCGCGTGCATGAGATCTCCTGACGAGGGTTGCCCTTGATTCTAACCTCTCGGTGCACCATCGAGGTCGGGACCTTGAACTCCCCTCTCTGCAAAATTATGGCAGAATTACAGGCTGCAATAAAATGGCCGAGTTACATGCTACAATAAAATGGTTGAGTTACGTGCTACAGTAATATGACCGAGTCACGTGCTACAGTAAGAACGAATTCAGTGCACATCCACATTCTCATAGAAAGACTGTCACATGACTGTCACGTGATTGGTTACACCAATGAACCACCTTAATCGCGATCATCTACCCCTACCCCTCCCGCCTCCAGTCCTCCTGTTTTTCTTCCCGAACGTGATAATCGTTAGTAATTTCTCCGAGGATTGTGGCTGTTGATCAATTTTCGTGATTTTCTAGTGTGTTGTAGGTTTCTTTTTTCCTCCCCTCTGTTCATTGTCGTTTCTCTTCTTTTACCAAATAGCTGGGGGGTTTTTTGGTCCCGCCATCAGCAAACGTCACAGACTCCTTAACAAAATTCACAAGCCATGATTGATGAAGGGTCACACATAGAGTTAATTCCTGACACTTTTTAGCCGATCTTCACGCGGTGGACTAGCCCACCAAAACGCTGCTATTCCCTCGACGTGCCTGTCAGCGGGGAGCTTCACGCGGCCAAAGAGAACTGGAAATTTGTGGCCGTCCCCAAAGGAATGCCGGCAATAGCTAAGCAGCTTAAAAGGCAGGGTTTTGGAGACGAGCAGGAACAAACTTTGTTTCAGACATCGGAAAAAGAAGCTGAGAGCTTGAAGTCTCACAAACGAATCGATGTTTCAGGTTGGACTCACGTGTTCAAAGACGGGTCGGAAACAGATGCAGGTCGAGGAAGGTGTGGGAGGAGGCGGTGTCGTGGAGAAGGGAGGGGGGGGGTAAAAGATGGGTGTTCGCGTCAGAATTCTTGAGGGATAGGCAGTCACAGCAGGAGGACCTACTGGAAGGCGCTGGCGCGATCGGTGACCCTGCAGGTGCTCAGGCTTCGACGCATTCAGAATCCATGAGACATGGCATCGACTTCCGTGAGACGACGATTCGGGCGAAGACAGCAGAACGACCGGAGGCCACAAGGGACGCGTGGCATCTCCTGGAACACGAACAGCAGACTCGATCATGAGCGGGGCGCTGCCACCTAAACATCGACGTGTGCATGCAGTCGAACCTAGTTCCACCGCCAACGCGCTTGTGGTCCTAAAGTCGAGATTCTCAGTTCACATTCACTGTGATCCAGCAAGTGGCGTCCCTGTTACAATCCACTCCAGTGTGGATCAACGTGACCAAAACCCGCCATGTTTGTCGCACCCACAACGATTTAGGAGTATGGGGGAGCGGGAGGGGGGATGTTCCCAAACAAAGTCACCCAGCATGACGAGTGGATGATCCTCACATGCCGAGATAATCACCTGTCAAGTGACTTCCTGGGCTGTTCTGCCTGTAAGCGGGTTAAAAGAGCGAGATGTGAATACTAGGCCCGGAACATGCTGACATCGACACTTCTTGTCTCCTTTCTCAAAAATCTGGAAGGACGCAGTGCTGATAACATTGACCTCACTGTCCACAGGCTCTGTGATTACAGAGCCGCTCTGGAGGCCGTTACATAGTTCGATCATTTATTTGGCCAGACTTACATTGGCTTACATCGTAAAAAAATATGTGACGACGAAGATAAGGTATCTTCGCAATGTAAATGAATGTACAGGTGGGCGAGTAGGTGAATGGATGAGAGGAGGGAGAGACGGGCAACCTACATTTAGAATCTAGGGAATTTTAGGGAATATTTTAGGCGATATCTTATCACGTGTTTTGTTGGGTCCAACCCCCTTTTTAAAAAAATCTCCTCCAATCTTTGATCTCTGTGAAACTGGGTTCAGTAATAACGCAGTCGCTCCAAAACATTCCCTATGACGGGTATGAAAAATAGAACAAAGTAGTCCATGCTCTTCCTAGAATGATATATTAGTCGAACAGATCTGCGTTCTTTGGCGCCGGGCATGCGCTGTGACCTTGCAATTTGTACAACATCGGCTAATGTGTCAGCTCTTCCCAGCACCCGAGCCCCTGGGCGGGTGGCCAGCACGTGGACATCACAGCAGGCGGGAGAGAGCGGTGCTGTGTCCCAGATGGCGGACCATCCTGGCACGTGGCACGCGGCAGCGGGAAGTCATTCTCGCGGAACGGAGTCTGCTTGCCTCCCTTGGCTTAATGTGCACACAGTGGTAACTAATGCCGTTCTGTCTGAAGTCTCCAACTTCTTCTCGTTCTGCCAGGCGTGTAACATGCAAGAAGGAGCGAGGATCTCTTAAAAGCTTCGATGCCGATGACGTATATCCTTTGGTGTTTGGTGGTTGTAGTAATATAATTCGTTGTTATTATTCTGACCGTGTGCTAGTTCCGTTATTATCTTATCTGGACAGAAAAGACATTCTTGAAAATGAATACTAAGGAGGAATACAATGCGACATGTAGTCTCCAAATTTAAAAAAAACTGAAGATGTTGTCCACTCCTCCGCTGTTGCTGGATTATGCGGAAGGAAAAACATGATCCCTAAGGGATGATGAGAACAGAAAATAATAATAATTGTGTTGTCACGAATACTGTTGCAGAAGCAGACTTTATCCCTAACTTTTCCGGACAAGAAATGCTGCGTGCTTTTACCTAGAAAAAAATACATTAGGAATGTACTGTGTTCAAAAGCTTCGCTTACCTTCTAGTAGTTATGAAGACAGTGTGGGGTGGGAGCGGGGGACCATAAAATCTCGGAAGAACCATTAGAAAGGGCTCTTGGGCTGACTTTTTCCTGCCAGGCTGTCCATCACTCTGCAGTCTGACAACACGCTCAGTCATCAAACTGCAGTCGGACCACATGCCCAGTCATCAAACTGCGGTCGGACCGCATGGACAGCTCTTAAGCTCAGTCGGATCGCATGGACAGTTGCCAAATTTAGTCGGACCTCATGGACGGTCATCAAATTCCAGACGGACCGCCCGGACATTAATCAAAGTGCAGACTGCAGAAGATGGATGCACAGCCGCTGGTTCCTTTGCACGTGCTGGACAAAGCATTAGCTGAACGCGCTCGTTTGCTGCAGCCTTCACCTTTTGTAATGGTGGGGGGGG
>SMGT01009885.1:95344-121381 GCA_004794575.1 Lanistes nyassanus | reverse complement strand
TTACGAAAATTACCCGTGCTACAGAACACGCCCCAGGCCGGCGGCCCCTCAGATACGCGTGCCGTGTCCCAGCGGGCCCCAAAGGAAGTGGAGATGCACCGTGGGAGAGCGCGCAGCAACCGACGTGGCCAGGGTCACGTGAGCGTCCGACGAACTCAAGGCGGCATCTCCTGAGTACTCAAAGTCCCTCCCCCCCCCCCCCCCCGCAGCTCACCCCCTGTCCCCCTCATGGGACACCTGTCCACCCTGCGTTGCAACATCCCACTGAATGGACGTAGGTTCTAGCCGCACTGGCAGAACTACTGAGGAGAGGACAGTACAAGATTTTTTGTTCGTAATTCTGTCTTTCTTGTCTCTCTTTCTCCCCTCTGATCTCTCTGTACCTTCCATTGCTTTCCCTCCCCCTCTCTGCTTATTATCCTTCATTCATTCATTGCGTGCGAAGTCCGTGAATGCGTAGTCTGTGCGTGCGTTTGTGCGCGCGCCTACTTTTGTGCATGCGTGCATGAAAGAGATAGAATGTGGGTATTTAAGTAGAAAAAAAAGACGTATGAATTTTTCGACCCATTATACTCGGCTCATTTACAATAACACACGTCTGTACAATGTGCCCGTTTATCAAACACTACAAGGCATCTATACGAACTTTTTAAAAATGCGACTTTATATTTTACTGCTGGCTGAGCCTCTAGTTTTTCGAACAGGAAGTTATCATGTACACACTAAAATTACACACCAATTGATTTAATGACAAAATGTTCCTTAGCCACAAAGTGCATGGTTAGTCTTTTGTAAGGGCTTCTGAAATTATGCGTTTACCTTCCTACCGGCCTCTATAGCCCGACTGAGTCCATTTAAAACAGTACTAGTCAAAGAACCATTGAATGTCAGTAATACCTATTTCAGCCGATTTCGATCGATAAATTTGTGTGCGGCATCTCCCGATTAAGACTGCACCGAACATTTCGTGTCTGGACAATAAAACACGATCCAGTTTTGAAGAAATGAAATCACTTTAGTTTTGTCCCGCGGCTATATTAAATTTTGGTTTTAAATTTCCACTTGTTTCCTTTTTAGTTGACTTAATGGAGGCATAGAAGCCAGACCCAAAGTTGACCTGACGCTGGTTAATCTGGTCGTACGTAAGCAGTCACAAAGAAGTATTCCAACCAAAAACTAAATTCGATGAAAACTTTGTTGATAGTATGGGTTTCCTCGCCCATATTTCCGTGAAAATATGTCTGTAAAAAATTATTTCAGGAATTTTTTTTAAAAGTGTTTCGTTGCAAAATGTTGAGCTCATGCCATTTGGTCGAGCTGTGCATGCCATTTACTCGAGCTGTGCATGCCATTTAGTCGAGCAGTGCATGCCATTTAGTCGAGCAGTGTATGCCATTTAGTCGAGCAGTGCATGCCATTTAGTCGAGCTGTGCATGCCATTTAGTCGAGCAGTGCATGCCATTTAGTCGAGCTGTGCATGCCATTTAGTCGAGCAGTGCATGCCATTTAGTCGAGCAGTGCATGCCATTTAGTCGAGCAGTGCATGCCATTTAGTCGAGCAGTGCATGCCATTTAGTCGAGCAGTGCATGCCATTTACTCGAGCAGTGCATGCCATTTACTCGAGCTGTGCATGCCGCGTTAGTCGTACCGTGTGCGTTTGGAATAAAGAGTAAGTAGCCTGTGGTTTAATACAGAAAGTGCCGAGACCTGTAGAGG
Source organism: Lanistes nyassanus (assembly GCA_004794575.1). Lineage (NCBI taxonomy): Eukaryota > Metazoa > Mollusca > Gastropoda > Architaenioglossa > Ampullariidae > Lanistes > Lanistes nyassanus. The sequence continues at coordinate 119,664 of SMGT01009885.1, read as the reverse complement.
ATACTAGAATGTTGGATCAGGGACGAGGGACGCGGGGAGATACACGTCTCGAAGGACCGCCGGTTCACGTTCCTCCCCGTTCCTCCACATAGGTTTGTCCCCCCCCCCCCGCCCTACAGTCCGCCTGTCTCTGACGTCCACCTCCGGTCCGACTGACATCCCGAGGGGCCGGCGACTGCTGAGTGGGCGGGGCTCTAGAGGGGGGGAGTGACCGGACGGACTGGACGGATGGGGACGTAGGGGATGGGGGTCCGTGCGTGCAGCTGACATATGTGTGTGTGGGGGAGGGGGGAGCGGTGAAAAGTGGGTGGCAGTGCTGATGTGACAGGACAATATTTGGGGGCCCCTGCTGAAGGAGTGACCGCTTATGAAAGCCTATCACAGCTCTGAGGACGCTGAGACCTTCGCTAAAGACAAACGACGCGATTAAGACCGAGATGTTGTAACACCAAGGTGGGGGGAGGGGGGGGTTAACCCAACAAACAAATCTAAGACTTAATTGACTAATAGCCCTATATCTAAACCTTACTCTTTGTCAAAACAAAACGGGTTTTAAAAAATCTAGTTCATCGCTCTGCAACAAATGAGCGATTTTATTCCGTCCAGACGGGCTCGCATCTTCAAAGCTGAATCATAATTTCATAATAACAATGTACTTGAAGAGAAAATGTCAGCTAGCATTTATGGGGTGATATTGGATGAATTCTTTGTTGCAGACGATTAGACTGGTTCTATTTTATCATTTTTGAGCTGGCTTAGTCGCTCTGTGAGAACCGGGTACGTGTAGCTCTCACAAGATGGCGCAAACCCCCATCCCATACCACCCCAGTCAACAACCCTTGGATAACGTCTTCGGCTAATGAGTTAAGAGAAGTTACCTATCGTGACAGCACTTGGTTACGTTACATTTGTAAACTGCGTCACGGTCCACTGCATACTGAGTGACAGTGTAAGCTTTACCTACTAAATGCAGGCAGTTGGTCAAGTGGCCTCACGATGACGTGTCATAATCTGGCGTTGACGCGTGCCAGCCGCTCGCCTTGTGTCAACAAAAAACAAAGCGTGCCATAGCAAGTCAAGCGTGACGCGGGCAGTCAGGGCTGACAGCCTCAGTCACACAAGACCACTCATCCCTTCTGAGTTCTTTGTTTTTATTTTTGTTTTGGTTTGTTTTTGTTTTTTTTTAAAGCCTTCTCTCCCTGTGGCTCTCGTGGTTATTGCGGTCTCTTGGGTTTTAAACAGCCAGCCATAGATAATTCAGTTTGTTGAGCCAGGGCGTGCTCGGTTAGTGTGACACACATGTGCACACACTTACAGTCACACATGTAAAAACACATACTCTTGCATGCGCACCCCTGCACACTCATAAACGCACTACTGACTGAACAGCGTTTAATCCTGTTCCAAACCGTCATCAGCTTTTTTTCAAATTCCTTTATTTGTCGTTGTATTATCACGTAATCGCTATTTAAGCTCTTCGTGTACTGGCCAGGTTTATTCAGTTAAATGTACACAGTAGTTCTTGTTCTTATCTGTTGTCCTGTTCAAGGGGTAATGCCCGAAACGTTGTGGCTGTTTTCATTAATTTTTACTTCGTTAAGTTCCTTCGTTGTCCCCTTATGTTCCATTCCAAGCGGCAGTCGCGTGTTTCTTTTCGCTACTTGATAAATATTCAAGCTTCCATGACGCAGTGGGTTATGCTAGGAGTTTGTCGTTATGTAATGCCCGGCGCATCTTTCCCGCCCCACAGACAGCTTGGGCCCTAGAACACGGCTGGGCTTGTAGTTTAGAGCACCTTAACGCTTTCTCCACCACGGCCTGCGCGTGTGGCGAGCGAAAACAAACTGTGACACGCGATCGCTTCAGGGGTCGTCAGGCTTGCCGCGTAAGAACGATAACTCTTGACAGCCTGCACACGCCCCTTGATTGACTTACGGGAGCCTCGTTATGAGATCAAGTGCGGCCGTGTTTACTCAACAGCGCCGTCAACCCGGGGCTCTTTAACGCGAAACGAATGACTTCGCTAGGCCAGTCACAACACAGGTACCTACCCACTTCCCATACAAGCCCACCCCACCACTCAATCAATATAAGGAGATAGCTCGCGCAGTGAGTGGAAGCACTCGCAAGGCTGAGATTAGGAGACAGGGTGGGGTGGGGGGGCAGTGTTAAAGCTTGTTTAGAGATGGTTCTGTGAAGTAGCGGCAAATGAAAATAAAAAATCTGTAGCGGAAAACAAAAATATTGGCAACGAGAAATGAGAAAGGATCCAATTTGTACCTTGGAGAGCGAGAGCGTGGCTCAGGCGTAATTACTGTATAGCAGGTAGCTTTCTCTCCGGACAATGCGACATAATTCTCCACAACAATACGAGAATGACGTTTTTGCTCAAGAGAGCGAGAGAGAGAGAGAGAGATAGGGAGGAGAGAAAGATTGGAGGACAGAGAGTTCTGAATGTGCATTCATCTTTTCATGTTTTGTTCCGTCCGTCCGTCCTTTCCTCCCCTGGTCCCCCCCCTCTCTCTCTCTTCTTTCTAAAAGATTTAAAGCAACGATTGCTGGATTGTACTCAATAAGAATGACATAAACTAAACTTTAATATTGATACGTGTTTTTATTCTTATGATTGCCCTAACAGCGGTCTCTCCCAGTCCATGTGTTTGCCTGGCATCAAGAACACAGAAATGGAAAGGCTTTAATTAAATTCAGACCTAGTGCGGGAGTAGTACTCAGCCGTGACGCAGGACCATCATTCGACAGAGTTCTTTTCCTAAGATGGGCGAGAATCAGACGAGAATAATCAGAAACAAAATTCCAAGGTCTCTGGCGGGGAGAACGGCTTTGCCAGTAGCCCGTCATCGGTCAACAGTCAAGTGCAGCTGCCATCCGCGACCACCTTACAAGTCACTGCCGTCAATGAACGGTCAAGTGCATTGACCACCAGTGGCCGGCCCCATCCGCCGTCAGTCAACAGTCAAGCGCAGGAGCCCGGGGAGTGGCAGACGACGGGAGTGTGAAGATCTGGCGATGACCACTCGCCGGACCTCCGGCTGTGGCCTCGGGTAGCTTGCACGAGTGGTCATATATCCCGTTCATACATAAAGGTGCATGTGAAATACACAGGGCGAGCTGGCCTTACAACCACTGTTCTAACCGGAGGAGCAGACACTGCCCTTATGCCAGCCAGCTCTGGGCCTTACATGTATGTGGCTGGAGAAATGAGCTGTTATTTAATGTTAATTTTTTTTTTTAGTTCGGTAGGATGTAGGACCATTAAATGAATGCCACCGGACATAAAAGTATTCACGAGCATGAAACCTGTACTAACATCGCTTGCGGTCGCAGCTCCTGAGATCACCTCAAACAGCGAACGAAGATGTGAGATCATACTATGGTAACCCCTGAGATCGCTGCTGGAAATCAAATGCTTGAGACCGCATGAGACCATGGCGCGGGATACCCAGGGAGTTAAATAAAACTAATGAACAGCGCCAGCGATTGCCTCCAGTCGCCTCACTCTGGCCACCTCGCTGATGACGTCGACACGCCGGCGTGTCCGCTGCACGTGCGGCCAATTAGTCCCCGCCCTGCACGGGACGGACATCGCCAGGGTTGAGCGGTTGGCAGAGGCGACTGGAGCAGTTGTTGATGTTTCTGCAGCTGGCGGGGTACGAGACGAGCTGACCCCAGGTCAAGTCTAATCACCTGGCTACCCTTCTAGAACTTTAATGGGTCGCTGGCATCCAGAAGGCTTTTTCTTCCTCCACATCTTTTTCTGGAGAAACGGTGCCTCGGTGTTCACAGTAAGACTGTCTTGTTAGCTGCTCTTCGCTTCTGCCAGTTTAGGCAAATGGACGAAATGGCCCACAGTCAGAAAACTCTGCTGCCACTATTAACTGTCTGAAAAAATGGCATCTAGGGTGTAAGCGACAGTTGCATATATACATATATTGGGAGAAACATTAATACTAAACAGAGAATACATATACCAAACAGGAATGAGACATCTGGAAGGAAATCCAAGCAAACAAAATGACTGTATGGAGCAGATCTCTTATCCAGTTCTTACAGCTTTTTTAAATTTCACTGGTGGTGGGTGGTGGTGGGTGGTGGTGGGTGGTGCTGGGTGGTGGTTTTAGTTGAAATTGGGGTGTCCACTGCGGTGTGTGTATGTGTGTGTGGAGGGGGGATCAATCTTTCTTCATTTTATCCTTTGTTTTAACGAACCCCATTATAACAAACTTTGTAACACGTTTTCGTTATTACAACCACGCATGTTCCCATCAAATAATTGTTTTCCTCCTTTCGACGGACATAATACCACTGATGACGATAACTTATCGAGCTACGACGATGGACATCACGTGACACTCGTTTTAAACATCTCACGATGGACAAAGTCGTAAGCGCTAACATACATTTAAAAAGACAATACTTTGATGACGGTGAGGATGTATCATCGCGTCGTCTGTCTGATATTGTTTCACGCTGTCCAAAATCTGTGCACTGCTGGCACACAGCCAACAGAAACAGTTATTGTGCTGTCTGTCTGTGCCACTCGTGTAAACCTCGCGAGCTGCGAGGGGAGGGACCGTGGGGTGCGAAGAGGATGTAACTGTATTTTTTTATCGTCGGCAGAGAACCTCAGTCTCTAGGCAATAAAAGACATGTTTACCGAGTGCTAGTACAACTTCGGAAAAGTGAAATTCCCAGTCACTCAAACTCATACTTCATGGACCACGGTTCTCTGCTCTTCTCTCGACTGTTTGTCTGTCCACAGCCTCTGCTCTGGAATACGATTGTTGTCCAATGAGGTTGCCCAGTTCTGCTTCTTCCTTGATGGCCCATTACGCCAAAAATTCTAAAGTTATGGCGGGGAGAGAACTGCGGGAATAGAAAACAGACGCTGCTTAGTGTCTATTGCGCTAAGAAGGTGACTGTAAAAAAGAAATGATGATGAAAACCAACCAGGGGAAACACAACTGGACGAAAGTTTGTGTCTCATGTAAACACGCCAGACAATCCAATTCCCCTAATGCAGACAATAATTGAGTTCTGATCATGCACAATATTGGCCGGCCTCCGGCAAAATCTGTCGCAGTTTTACGCCCCTTTGAGCCGAGTTCAAAGATTGGTCATTAGGCTAAAAAGCAGGCGAGCCCAGGGCTGCAGCTTTGATGAAGACTTTTATGAGGCGAGTTTACGACGACGGTAACACATGCTACGCTGGCCGGGGCCCTAGCTCCAGCAAAATTGGCTTCAACAAGCTGGCTGGCTTTTATTTAACCGTCTGCCAGGGAGCCTCAATAAATAGGGAGAACAAACTTCCCAACCCTCGTAATCTTTTTTTTTCCCTGCCTCTGTCCTCCTCTCGCCACATAGTCTGTCCTCTCGTTTGTGACGGTTCTTCCACGCGCAAGAAGGTGCCAGCAACAACAATGTGAGGGTGGCCTCCCCCTGACTTTGATGCTCTCGTAAAGTGGAGGCATGAAATGGCGTGTTTGTTTGCAGGAAGCATGAAGTCGTCACGCAGCCCGCCTCCGAATGAAGGCGACAGCGAGAGCGGGCGGCGATAAAAGTCCTGACGACGTTTCGGCCACCGACGCCGGCGAGTTAAGCGAGATGGCGAGCTGATTGTCAGAGGATAGGTGTCTTCAGGAACCGATCTCCGGGTCACCTTAACCGTCCTCCGATCCAGCATCCGGGAACTGTGCACATCAGGTCATCGCGACTTTCTTCTTTGAGATAGCCCTAAGCAAGCTAATTGTCGGGACGGGGGCGGGGTAGAAGCAGAACTTTGTATCAACACGCATGCGCAATTCTGCTCCCCACCCCCCTTCTAAATAAACAACTTAATTCAACTTCCGCTGTTAGAAAACGACCCCCCCCCCACACACACACACACGCACACACACACAAACACAACATAACAAAACAAGGAAAACAGAAAAACCACGATTGCTCCCCGTTGTTGTTCTGTGCCAGGTCACATATAAGGCCAAGTGGCCGACCCAGTAAGCAAAGTGGGGGCCTGGATAGCTCAGCTGGTAGAGCTGCGGACTAGAAGATGGAAGGTTGCTGGTTCGAATAGAGGTGTGGCAAAGGATTATTTCCTGGAGTTGCACATTGTCCAAACTCCATTTGGCCATCTCCCCGCACATTAAATTGCCCGTCAGCACAGGCCATCGTCCTGCTGCTGTCAGTCTGGTGGTTCTTTCAGTGCATAGCAGGACCCCAGTCCCCCCTCCCTCCCCATAGTGCGAAATCGCCGCCAGGTGGAAGCACTGTCCCTTTAAATAACCAACCAGCCAACCAGTAAGCAAGTGTTACTTACAAAGGGAGATGCCTGGCAGGTGTCTCCGAGTAAAGCTTTTGTTTAAATACAAACAAAAACATAACAAAATTCACTGCGGGACTGTTTTGGGACAATCGCTGAAGTCATGACTTGAACTGTCTGCCGTTGCCTAAAGCCTACTTCTGTTTAATGAAAGTCTTGGTGCCAAGACAGCAGAAATTAGTGGGACATAAGAGAGTTGAATTTTGTAAAGTCTCATAATTTCGGCTTCACTTCAAAGCTCTTCTTGAACTTGCCGCATACGAATGCCACTGTCTTGTTGAAAAGCGGTTAAAATGGTAAGCCAGAGAATCGCCAAAGAAAGAAGAAAAGGATGAATGAATGAAAGAAAGACTAAACGACAGACAGACAGACAAAAACTGAGTTGCATAGTGAAAGTCCTTGAAAAACCTGTACCGTCAGCGTAACTGACGGTACATTATACAAAATAAATGTCGTCACAGCGCGTTTCATGCATAACATTACATAGATATTATTGTTATTATCTACTTGGATATGGATTGAGAGGCATATGCAGGCTAGATCTGCAGTTACTGGAATATTCGCCACAGGATATTCACAGCAGAATAATTTTAGATACAGAATACACATATCGTAATCTGTTATTATGAAAGTCTATCACTCAGAGTTCTTTTTAAAATGCGCTTTGCATTATCTACCGCCTTCTAGAAACTTCTGCAATATTTGGTCTACGTTTATTGAGGTCTGATATTATTAGACTGTTGTATACACGCTCTACATTTATCGAGATCTCATAAGACTGTGGCTTGCTGTATCATCAAAAACAATGGATCTACGTTTTTTAAAATCTGTTGTTAGACTTCTGTCCGCAGACTCGTCAAAAACTTAGTGGATTACATTTTAAAGAGGTATTATACTACTTAACTTTTTTTAACAACAAAGAACAGTCTACTTTTAACCAGTCCGTTTTTATTTAGTACTGATATTCTTTGACAGCTGCCTGAAATGTCACTGAAATAAGTAATCTGCATTTACTGATACGATATCTTTAGACCATTGCGCTTAAGATATACAATGTCCTTCACATCGATGCGAAATAAGTGGTTAGCATTATAAAAATCTGATATTGGATTAGCCTCCACGATCGTCTAAAATAAGCGCTGTACATTTCCAGACATCTACCATTTCTTTCACCAAATGACAAAAAAACATTCAGATAACCTTTTTTTTTTAATTACAGCATTTTAATCTAGGATTGGGAGTTAAACTTCTGAGCAGATAATGTCAGTGCAGATGTAACACATATTTCTCTTTGAGGCAGGACTTTTCTTACTCTGTAGACACAGATAAGGATCCGTCGTCATAATCTTCATCATTGTCTTCGCCGTCATCGTCATCATCATCATCAGCAGCAGCAGCACCAGCAGTGGCGGCGGCAGCGGCAATGCCAGCAGAAACAGTAACAACAGCCAGCTCGTTTGAAAAGCAGCAAAAACAGACAGCAACATTAATGCTTTTTAAAACGTATCTTGAAAAAATGTGCACATTCATGCGTCAGTGCGTGCATGCGTACGTACGTACGTCTGGGTGAACAACGGATTTTGCTAAGCCGATGTTCTTGCAGTGCAAGAGAATTGTCGTAAGTCCGTGCACTGTCTCTCACCGGTAAGCACGCGGACACACATACGTGAAGGTGCGCTGTATTTACACACCGCTTGAACACCACTTTATTGAGTACTCTCAAAATGGCGCTGAGTTTCAACATGCATTATATTCAGGTAAGGGCAAAGGTTGTTCGGTGACACGTTCTTGAGTTGTAGGGGAGTGGAAGTGCATGAGATTACCCCCGACCCCTCCTGGCTTCCCCCACCCCTGCTTTTCTGTGGACCAGTATCGCGAGGGCGGTGCCATCTCCTCTCGCTCGCTGCCTTACAATCCCTGGCCCGTGGGTCAGGTATCCATTACCAGCCGGTGAACTGGGGGAAGTGTGGTGCGGCGCATGGGTACCGAACCAGCGAGTGTGGGTTCGGAAGCCAGAGCTTTAATTAATCGGCTGTCCTCTTCCCGCTTCTGCAACCTACCACAGATCTTCACTAGTCTCCTCTTGACATTCTGTGGGTAATGGTCTCCTGTTGACATTTTGTGGGTAATGGTCTCCTGTTGACATTTTGTGGGTAATGGTCTCCTGTTGACATTTTGTGGGTAATGGTCTCCTGTTGACATTCTGTGGGTAATGGTCTCCTGTTCACATTTTGTGGGGACTGGTCTCCTGTTGACATTTTGTGGGGACTGGTCTCCTGTTGACATTTTTGGGCCGGCCAGCGCGCGCACACACACACGGACAGCCGGAAAGGGAGAATGGGTGGGGGGAGGAAAGATCGGAACGAGAGAGAAGGAATGGAAGGGGGTTGGGGACAGAATGGCTGAATGCGTGCTCAGGTGTTCATAGGAGACAGTACTCTTCTACATCTCTCGATGCAGTGAACACCAAGACAAAAAGTGGGAGGGGAAGGCTCTGCATTGTATTTCGGGAAGACTGATTTCCATTCCAGCTTACCATTCATTCTCGGATCTCCTTAGTCTCCATTGGGTGTGTACGTGTGAGCAGGCTAGCCAGCGCGAGAACGTATACAGTGAACAAGCATGTTACAGTTCATGTTGTATGGCTTAAGTGGACCAGGTACTTGCACGTACTTGTACGATGAATACACATGAAAAGAGCAGCGGAAAGTTCCCATTGATTAGTCTGTGACTGTAACTGAAATTGTGTTGTCAGCAGTGGAAACTGTGAGAGAGAGAGAGAGAGAGAGAGTGAGAGAGAGAGCAGTTTTAAAAAGTAGATGAAGCTTTCTTAAGACCATCTCGCCAGAAGACGACTGTTAAAATTATCTTATGTTCGAACTGAAACTGTATCCTGTTCAAATAGCTGCATTACCGCTTCCGCTCCACACGTAAAGGTTTCGCTTAAAATACAAAGGAGGAGCTGGCTTTACAACCATTCCTACGCTCATGCAATCCAGTCCTACTCCGGGTTGCATGGGAGTTCGTATCTCTTCTCCATACGTAAAGATCCACGTAAAATGCACCTGACGAAGGGGCCTTACGACAGCTCTTACGAGAGAAGGGTAGATGCGAATTCTCATGCAACCCATAATGGGTTAGATTCCACAAGCTTCCGTATCTCTCTGTCTTATCCATTCTGTAGACATGTATATAACACAAACATTGTGAACTGGTCACAGAACCGTTTACACGAAAGGAATGCCAGATCCTAAAGAGGAAATGCACAGTTCTGTATATTATAGTATGAACACACACGCCCATCTTCAAACTTTTGACGACAGGTTCGCAATTGTTTTTTTAAACACAAGTTCACCTTACGCGATCGCGAATTTCAACAACAGTAAAAACGGAAGAAATGCTGTTTTCTGAATGCCGGAGCGACCAAAGTATTGTGTGGTAACGGCATGGGAGTTCTATGCCGTGGCGTGTCTAGCAAGCACTAAGCAGTTGAGAAAACAGTAAGGTTAGCAGTCGACCGACCAGTGGCAGGCCAGAGACTTTGTGGGGGAATGTGCGTGTGCGTGTGCGTGTGCGTGTGTGTGTGTGTGTGCATGCGTGCGTGCGCGTGCGTGTGTGCTAGCTAGCCAGTCGCTAGCGGGGACCACTCGCAGCACGGCGGGGCGAGCAGGCCACGGGAGTTATCCTCCATCAATTACCGCCCATATGAAAATAGCATCACTCGACCAAATTAACATTGACCCAGGTCAGTCTCTGATTGGCCCTCAGCCCACGCCGCGCGCCTCTCGCGGCCGCCAAGGGGCGGTAACTTGCGTCTGGACAGCGCAAGGCGGCAGCTGATTGGCTGACGGACCCAAGTGTCGGCTGCCTGCCGCCTCTCCCGGGAGGAGGCTCGTCCTGGGGGAGGAGCCGGCTGGCGGCGAGTGAGGAAAGCAACAAAAGGAGTACCCGAGAGAGTTTGGTCCTAGAATTGCTGCGACCACTCGGGGACAAGGCAGCACCGCCAGGCCAGGCGCTCAATGAGACAAGATTTGGAGATAGAGTACCACTGGGCCAGCCGCTGGCCTCCGACTTGCTCCGCCAAAGACACAGCGTCGCGCCGGTGGCAGTGAAGTACTCGGCCCCAGCGGCATAGGCGCGGCGCGGTGCGGAGACCGCGGCGGCAAGCAACGAGAGAGAGAGAGAGAGCGCAGCAGCACAGCACAGCACAGCAACGCCGACCTTCGTCTGAGAGACGCCGGTCAGGGACGCTACGACCACGACACGAGGTAGTGGCTGTGATCCTCCGCTCGACTGACACTCGTGCCCTAGCGAGACACCTCGCAGTCCCCAGCCGGCTGGCGGCCACAAACCGCTGGTGCCTCACGGAGCTTGCCTCTTGGTCCAGCCAGCCTACCAACTCCCAGAGCTTAGCCGCGTCCCGAGTTCTCTTCCTGACGAGGGTAACATCAGGCAGGAGCTGTCAGAAAGAATTTAATCGTATTTATTTACAGGAGGGTTTTGTCAGTGTTGGCTTTGACTGTTTTTAAAAAAAAAAAAGATCTGCGACAGAGAAAAGGATTCATGAACGGTCAGGTGACGAGAAAAGCTCATTATCTGCAGATCACACATCGAGGAAAACGAGATTAGGAGACTGTGCCTTCTGTTAACACAGCACCAAGCATAGTCTGATCCTGCTGCGAGTGTGCGGCTGGTCCGCAGGGAATCTAAACTGGTCGCGTTGCTGCACTCGGATTGCAGCAGGACGACGCGCTGACCGGACGCCTGCTACTGCTGCCGTGTGCGTCGCACACGACATGCCGGAGACGCGCCGAACCTAACGGACAGTCCTAGCGACCAACCGCCTGTCACGTGCGCCATTCCTCTTCTAGTCCCCTTCCAGCTGTTGACGGATGCTGTTCATCAGTGGCGGCGATTGTGCCATCGGTGTCGTCGCAGCCCGGACTGTTCCCACCGCCGGCGCCGTCTCTGGACAGCGGTCAGCCTGCAGCAGTGACCGCGGTGCGGGCCAGTGGACCCTGCAGTTGCACTGTGCGTGGAAGGAGAGAAGGAGTAAGTAGGAGAAGCGAGGGTGGGGCACCGCGGCACGCCGGGGAGACAGCGGTGTTGCATGTTCGGGCTCGGGGAACCAGAGCACCCGCCTGCTGCTAGCAGAGCCCCCCTGTCCCCCATGAAAGAGGAGGGTTTGAGCTCCCAGCTGTCCGCCATCAGGAACTGGATGCAGCCGACGGTCATTGACCAGGGCGGCGGCAGGTTAGTCAGTCTGTATGTCTGGGTGTCAGTCAGTCTGTTTGTCTGTCTGTCTGTCTGTCTGTCTGTCTGTCTGTCTGTCTGTCTGTCTGTCTGTCTGTCTGTCTGTCTGTCTGTCACGTGGTGTTATCCATAAGGTGTATCTAGTTGTCCGATTGATTGTTGTATGCGATCTTCACACCACTCGTTCCGTCCTTCTTTCCGTCCGTACTCCCTCTCCCTAGTCTTACTTCGAACCCGACTACCTAAGCTGGAGGGGGAGGGGTTCTGTCGATGCAGCAACCTCTTTCTGTACTGACGCCTCCACTGTCCGCTCGCAGTCTGTCGGTGTTGTTTGCACGTCGCTTTTCTCCACACCCTTCCCCCCCCCCGCCACCACCAACCCCCACCACCTCCACTGAGTCATTTCCCCCGTCGATCCTCCCAAATGAATGCACTTACATTCGTCACAGGCTGGAGCTTCTGGACTCAGGGTTTTAGTTTATTTTGCAGTGGGTTTTTTCCTTCCCCTCTCTCTCTCTCTTTGTCCTTGTTCTGCTTTTCCCCCTTATTCTTGGTTCCACCCCACCCTCTTTCCCAGCTAGTGACACGAGATCTGCTTAATCGAGTCCATAATTCATTACCTTTCCTCGCTTTGCCGTCGTTTTGGGCTTGAAGCCCTTCCCGATAAGTCGAGTGACAATAAACTGCCAACTTCTCTGGCTCTTCTCCTCCTTCTATCTCACTTCCCACCCACCCCCACCCCCTTCTGTCTTCGCTCACTTTTCTCGTCTAACTCTCGGGGTCTGAGTTAGAGGCAGCAGCTGACCCCGGGTGCAATCTCTCTAGCCCATGACATCACGGTTTTCGGAAGAGTTTGTGTTCTGGACTCAAGTTTAAACGCTCACTTATTTCTGCGTGGCAGTTGTAAACACTAGTTCCCTCACAACAAAACTATCTGTAGCATTTAAATATCATTCAGGTTAGTTGTTAAATCCCTAACATCTACTTGCCCTCTTCGGGATTAATATTAGCGAAAATGTCTTATCCTTCCCCCCTCCCCCCAACACTACCATGCACTGTCATACAACCTCATACACGTTTCAGCGCACTCTGCATCCCACCACGGACTATTTATTTTACTGATCACGCCACGTTCTTGCCTAATTTTATCCGTCAGTTTTCGTGTACGTGTCATAGTTGACAATACTGTCTGACATCCGCCGGTTGAGTGCTTAAAAAAATTCTTCAGCTACCACCCTCGCACACTCATACGAAACATGCAAGCGGTTTTCTCTCAATTCACCTTTCTAATAAAACAACGCATAAATGCCATCGGCTGTCACAAAGTCTTTGTTTCCTGTGAACAGGACAAGATGCGTGTCGAACAGATGCATTATGCACATTGAAAAGTCTTTGATTAGCTACAGCCATACAAAAAATTCGAACGCGAATCAATATTCTGAACACTGTTCAAGCAGCCGTTGTAAAAAGACAGAAGCAGCACATGAAAATGTTTTCACTTTTGTTTCACACCTTTGTTATTAAAATAAAAGTTTTGACATTCAAAAACAAACAAACAAATAAACAAACCCGAGATGGCCGACTAAAATGAAAAGCTGATCAGTGTTGCAGGAATCGATCTGTGGCTTCACGACTCACCGGGCCATTTTTAAAATGTGTTAAATTTTCTGTTATTCCTTATACGCATTTTCTGTTGTGTCTGGCATTATTTTGCTCAATTTCATTTAGATACATTATCTGTACTTTAATGTCATGGACTGTTATTCGTTATGAGATAGGAGGCAAAGGTATACTATTTACAAGGTAATAGGGGTACTCTACAATATATTCCACACATTTTACAAACCTATGTGTAAGCTAAGGTGGAGATCGTGTCAAAGGTCATCAGATACACTTTCAGACATCTACACTGCCAAGTATGTTTTTATTCACCCATCTGCTTTCAAGTGTGTTCACCTATTTTACATACACAAATGCTCTCACGGGCATAAAATAGTAACAGGTAGTCAGTCAACTGTCCCGATTTCAGCTGCATTGACAAACTATCCGAGCGATTTTTTTTAGACAATAAAGAGTCCCATTGAAACCATACAACAATTTTACTCCTCAAGCTGTTTCTACAAGCGCCCAAGGGAGGTGGGGGAGGGGGGAAGGGATCGTCACACTCTTGGCAATCATAGTGCGCTCGTCACTCCAGAGATGTATTGGCCATCCACCTCTACCGCCTCGCCACCCACCACCCACCACCCACCACCCCCACCCCATCCTTCTGTCGAGGCGTGCGCGCCTCTCGTGCGTGTCAAAACAAATTTTGTCACTTGCACCACTGGTGTCTTTATGACAGAAACTCCGTTCTCCACCCACCCCCGCACCCACTCATCCATCCACCCGCTCCCGTCGCGTTCTCAGCGCAAGCACTTTACTCCCCCCCTCCCTCTCTCTCCCTCTCTCTCGCTGTCTGTGCACTGCGATTTTCGTGTTGGTCGCTGTCAATAGTGTTTTCATTTAGGTGTTGTCCGTGTCTCCTTCCTTCAGTGCTGTTTGTATTTTGCTGTCGTCATTTTTGGTTCAATTTTGCTCTTGTTTCCAAAGTCTTTCTTTCTGTTTTGTTGTTGCGTTTATTTTGGTTCATCTTGTCAAATCAGCGGTGTTTTAGTTCGCAGTTATGATGGTTGAATGTTGTGTATTTTTTCATTATTTTCTTTTGCCCATTTATAGTCTGGTCTTTCATGCGGATATCGCTTGTGGTCTGTTAATTAGTATTCTTATGTATTATTTTCGAAAATATAACTAAAAAAGACTTCACTAAAGCTAATTGTATTCCTTTTCGAAGAAATAATACGAAATGCACTTGCGGCATTCAAGTGTCGGATCAATAACGAAGTCAGCAGATAAATTGCTGGTTGAAAAATGACAATTGCGACAAGTAGCCGACAGAAAATAATATTTTATTTATAATATTTTCAAAAGCTCGCGTGAAGTGCGGAGTTGAAAGCTATTCAGTCTTTGAGTCTCTGGAAACACACGTCAATGATGGAAAGGTGGGTGGGACGGGAGCAAAGAGATATAGCGGGTGGGGTTGGGAGGGTTGTGGAAATGAATGCACAACGTGAGAAAAGAATGTAACTGAGCTTTTAGGTACAGGTCTATGTCTGCGTGTTGTGTGTTAAATATGGATGTAGATTTATGTAGAACTCCACTGTCACGGAGACGCGAACGTATGATGCTCACTGGGCAGTCTGTACAGTTCTAATCTGCTTACCAAACTTTATTAGATTTTTTGTGATCTAGTTCTTTAATGTTATCTTCATATTAATACTTGTTTTTAAGTTTTAAAAAATTCTTATATTTCGTCTTTCATTCTTTTCCTTTCTTTCCTCTTGTCTTTCTTCTTTTTCTTTCTGTTCCTCACCTACACTGCAAACCATTCACGCGTCATTAATAACAAACCATACATCAGAATCTGGTGCTGCTGTCCAGGTTTCCAGATTCTGATGAATGCGATCAACACCACACGTGCAACCAAAGTTTAAGGAGTACAACAAAACAAACAAAAAAACAAACAAAAAACAAAGGCAGTCTTAGACTTGTAAATGTAGCAGTCTCCGAGCTCAGATGAAACTTAGTGGTCCGGTGCCTTTAAAAAGATGGGGAGGGGGGTGCTTTTCATCCCTTGGTGGAGGGCGAGGAGTTAAGGTGACGGAAGGAGGGATCGTCAGAAATGTAATTTTGTTTGCACGCGTGCGTGCTTGCGATCGTGACTGTGTGTGTGGACCGCGTGGGTGGGTGCTTGCGTCCATGTTTTCAGCGGAGGGCTGAGCCGCGCCCACTTCGAGAAGCAGCCGCCCAGCAACTTGAGGAAATCCAACTTCTTCCATTTTGTCCTGGCCCTGTTTGATCGGCAGGGACAACCCGTGGAGGTGGAGAGGACCACCTTTGTGGACTTCGTGGAGAAAGAGCATGTAAGTGTTAGTATCTGTCCTATTTTTCCCCTTTGTCACTCCGTCGCTGATTTACTGACTTGTTTTTGCTGTTCACCACTCTGTCGTAGAGCATGGCGCCCGCAACGTAAACACTGCATGTTGTCTGATGCCGCGAATACTGATGCTGCCGTTACTAGCACAACAACAGTAACAGCTTTAGTAATAGTCGTGATGTGATAGCAGCGGTGAAGGGGGAGGAAAGGCAGGGGCGGGAGGCGGGGTGTGACAAAAAAATGAACATGGCGGAATGGGAAAAAAAATTGTCGTGGTTGTTTAAATGAAAGTCGGGGGGAGTAGTCATAGGTAGGGAAAGAGAACAGAGTGATCCTCTGCGTTCCCCCATATGAGTGTACATGCGTGTCTAAAAGGTTATGTAAATGTGCGTGCGTGCGTGCGTGCGTGCGTGCGTGCGTGCGTGCGTGCGTGCGTGATTGCGCGATTGCGTATAAGCATGTGTATGTACGAGGGGTTTTTCCGCCGTGCGCGTTCGGATAAAGGAGAAGTTTTGAGAAGGACAGACGGACAGAGTGGCAGACAGACAGAGAAGTAAGCAGGCAGGGAGTGTTCATTTGTGTCGTATTTGGAGTCTGAAGGGGTGCACTGAAGCCTCTTTTTCCATTACGATGCCCTCCCTCGCCAGGCGTGACAGGAGCAGATAAGTCATCAACTAACGTCTTGTTTTCTCTCCCCTGTCCCAGGAGACAGATGGCCAGAAGACAAACAATGGAATACATTACCGCCTGCAGCTGCTCTATGCCAATGGTCAGTGGCCTTTTTCTTTCTTTCCTTCTCTCTCTCTCTCTTTGTTTGTTTGTTTATTTTGGGGGGTTTTGTTTGGCTCCTACCTAACCTATTGTCGCATAGATACTAGAATTCGTCTGCAATATGCTTTCACTATTTTTAACCTTGTACATCACCGCATTAGTTGTGTGTGTGTGTGTGTGTGTGTACGCGCTCGCTCGTGTGAGTATGCGCACGCGCACGCGTGCAGGTGGGTGCATACGTACGTGCCAGTGTGTTTGCGTGTCTGTGTGTGTGACTGCGTGGATGCGCGCATCTGTGTGTGTGTGTGTGTGCGTGTGTGTGTGTGGGGGGGGGGGTGCGTGTGCGTGTGTGTGTATATGCAGAGTGTATTGTTGCATGAGTGCTTGTGTGCGCGCGAGCGAATGCCAAAAAAAAAAGGTGACTAATTTTATTCATCATCTACACTGCATCATCTAAACCTTTCTCGCTCTTCTCTTTGCTTTCTGCAACTCTTGCTCCTCCTCGTGGTCCACAGACTCGCTGTCATCGCCTGGATGGGCCTCACGGCCGGTCCCACTCTTTATTCCTCTTGTCCTTCCCTTGTCCTCTTCCTTACCTCCTTCTCGTCCTCGTCTTTTTCCGTGTCTCCACTGCTCCATTTTCCCTGCTCCTTCATACCTTCTGCTCCTGATTTTGAATGAACATGCATATACTAACTTTTAGATGTGAGCGTTATGTCAAAACATTAGACGACAACGAAAAAAAACAAACTAGCAAACGAGAATAGCTTTGGACCAAAGATCGTCCCTCTAGAGAGTTGTCGTCTCTTTGTGCGGACCCGGAAAGACGGCACGGAGTGCGATGACATTGAGACAGAAACGCTGAGAGACAAGGACCCTGTACCAGGAGACTGTATACTTGCAATCCCCAAATGAATAACTTCATATAATCATGGATAACATTCGTAAAAAGCTCTTTAAACAGCCAGAATAATTCCCACAGTCCGTTCCAAATCGCCGTGGCACTATCGGAAACACTGCGTCGGGTGTAGCAGATAATTTCTCGCTCCAGTGCTTAAATTTTTTGACCAAACAGCGTTTGTTTGAAGTCGGGAACGTTCCTGGGATGGACTCATTATGGGGTGCAGTGTAAACAAAGTTCACAAACTGCGAAATCAAAACGCAGTCCAAGCGTGCCTTTTATCTCATTTCCCTGCTAATCGCGGCCGCGCACGGCTGCCTGTTTGCTCTGGAAATCAAGACCAATACGGTCTTCAGAAAATTCCAGCCCGAGCCAGACTTTGGGACGTGAAAGCGCTCTTTGCTTGAAAACAACAGAATTTTCCCCAGTACTAGTTTTGCGCGGTACAGCAGACATTGGACATTAGCGCACGGTCAGCGCTAGGTTTACCTACGCAGTCCGACAACCCTAGGGCGAGTTTTACAGACGCCAGGAACTCGAGGATTCTGATGTCATACCTAGCATCTCTCGCGTTGCTCGCGTCTGGAAAACTCGCCTCACGTTCATTCTGCCTATCGCACGGTCGAACCACCCGTTAATAATTTTTTTTTAATGACTTTCGTCTCTGTTCGTCGTGAAATTGTTCGCAGTGACAAATGGCAGATACGGTTTGGCACGCTTGACGTGTTCAGCAGCAGGTGTGAAAATGGTGACAGCCAGGTAACTGGTCAAGCGTTAGAGCAATGTCATCAACCCAGCGCCAGTGTTTGGGCTCATCAGAGCTGGTTGAAAAAGCCTGGGTTCGTGCTCATCAGAGCTGGCTGGGAGAGCTTGTGTTTGCGCTCATCGCACCTGGCTGGAAGAGCTGTGTTCGCGCTCATCACAACTGGTTGAAAGAAAAGACTCAGCAAACAGCGATAAAATAATTCTAGTAAACGATCGCTGAGTACTGGTGTATACCAACGAAGAGTGTCCCAGTTATATTAAGGCTATTAAAAGTAAACAAAGGAGTATAGCACATGGTGCGAGAAGCCTTGACACTTGCTGTAGACACTGTGGGCACCAGGCACCGGAAGAAACGATATTACTGTGATGGGGAGGTGGAAGGGTGGGCAGGAGTGTGTGAAAACCATGCAGGTTAACCCCTTCTTTGCTGTAGTTTACAGCATGCTGTCTGTTGGCTGCCGCAGTGACAGCGTTAAGAAGTTTGCTGGTCAGCCGCCAGACAGTTTATACTGTTAAGTTGTCCAGTGTCCTAGTCTGGTGTATGTCCTCGCTGGGCGCGGGTTTATAATTCGATAGTCTGTGATCTGGCTTCTTTTGCTGGTAGAAATTGCTTCCCGAGTTTCTGTGGCCCGTACAGAGCTTTTGTGGTTCAAACTGTTTACCAAACATTTCCAATATGCTACAATACATTTTATTGTCCATTACAAAACACTTGGGCATGCCCCCAACCTCCCCCCACCCCCACACACTCAGTTACATATACACATACTCGCAAGTATACACCCAGACAAGCACATATGCGCTCTAATGCATGCATGCGCACGTGTACACACACAACGCCGAGCCGTTCACAAATTGCACTGTCAGTCATTGACCTAAATATAAACCATTTTACATCAGGTCGTTTCCAGTCAACATGCATCCCGATAATCTACTGATTAAGATGTGAGCTTTTAGGCTTGTGTCAGCAGCAGTCATGAAAGATAAAGTCACACTACGTCATAGCTGAAACGATGTTATTTAACAGGTTTTGGATCACAAGCTCAAGCATGCATCAGCCATATATTTCTGGGACAGACCAGGTACTCGCCATACAAATAGACCCATTCTTGCAAAAATATATCCTCCAACCTCCCGTAACTTTATGTAATGGACTGCTTTGAAACCCCTTGTAAATCTGTAAGGATTTCGACAATGTTTCGTGTACCCGAGTCCTCGGCCTGTTAAGACTGCAGGGTCGTTATTCTCTGCTGCTAATTTAATTAAGTCCGCGATGTCTCTGTGCCCGCTGACCAGACCCTGGAACTGCAGGATCTTATCCTGCAACGCGCGGAGAGGGCGCGCAGGGTTCGTGCACTGACTATAACACTCTTACACCGTTCTTTTATGTGCGCGCTGAAAAATGGTGAAATCGCATTGGCAGTTTCATTTCTGATCTGACAGATGGCGCTATCGATTAATAATCAGTTCCGCTCGAGTCCGGGTCGCGGCGATGAAAGAGACAGACATGCGAGGCGAGTGAATATGACGGCATGACACAAACGTTTCCTGACGGTCCGAAATTTGATGAGAGTGAAAGAAGACAGACATCGAGAGAGTGGGGAAGGGATTGAAATGCTAAAAGAACGAAAAAGACAAAAAGGAAAAAGAAAGCGGAGAGAGAGAGAGAGAGAGAAAGAAAGAGAGGGGTGTTCACTAGAATAAACCCGTTGTGTTAAGAGAGGTGGAAAGACAGATGAAGTCCTTTAACTTGCTCCATACTCGAGCGCTTACTTAATCAATTGATTGATGGTCGAGTCGACTGGCTGGTCAGCTCGCTGATTGAATGATCGGACCTCGACAGAGCAGAAAGTTCTGGATGCCAGACACCAATGGAGCCATTTCGCCAGTTCGAACAAAATCCATCTTTTGTCTTGCTCTCTTAATGCCATTAGTCTAAAATATTTTAAATACTCTTGTCAATACAAGACCACTACCACAAATATTTTCCGTTTTCCCACTACCCGACGGATAATAAATTTGTAACGTTTGCAACAATAGATACAATTTGTAAAACAATGAATATTTTTAAAGTTGCTTTAACAGCGAAATTCTTGAGAATTTATTCTTCTCTTGTAATATTTATTTAAATGTTTCTCATCGATATTTTCTGTATTTATGTATTAGTGATAACGCTTTAACAATTTGTTTCATTGTGTCGCCTATAAAATATATTATGCTGCAACCATATTAATTTCAGGTGCCTTTTATGGTAAATTCCCTTGCAAAAAAATATGATTTCTGTAGCATCTTCAAACTTGACTTGTCATTCGAATACTATTGCTGTAATACAATTTATTTTTAATGCTTTTGTGACGGGATCCTTGTCGGCTCACGAAGAGACTCGATTCTGTTTAACACACCGTCGTAACGCGAGTTTTTTGTCAGCTGAAATAGTGTCGCGGATTTCGATCGCTGGTGCTGATTTGTCGAGTACTTATGTCACTCTTATTTGCTGCGAAATCACGTCTCCAGTCTGTAAAGTGATATTATAAATACCAAGCGGGCAGAAGTAATCAAACAGCGAGCGGGCTACTTTTAAAAACAACGCAAGGCACTTTTAAAAACATCTCCTATTCGACAGAGACAGATTTGTGGAATAAGCAGACGTGATGTCCTACGTACCCCAAACCACACGAAGTCTAATGCTACATTTCCGTTCAGCCAGTCAGTGGTTCTTAACGCCACTAAAGCTGGTAGTGTTCAGCGGTGCATACCCGATGTACCATGCGTGCGGCTTTCAAGTCATTAGAACGCGCTGGCCTCTCTGTTGTCTGCAAGATGTTTTGAGTGGCAACAGGGAGGAAATTCCCCGAGGGCTGTACATGTGATACCAGACATTCTGACAAGTGACGCTCTGAGTGTCATTACAGTCTTCTGACACATCCTCCTATTCGCTCTAGCTTTGTCTGGAGACTTCCTGTACCGCGCTCTACGCCTAGTATAAGACTGGAAGCAAGCGTGCACCAGAAAAAAATCCAATGCTGAAGATAGCAAGGACGAGATTTCTGGAAGAAAAAAAAAATAAAGGACACCAAAACCTAGTGAAGTTCCACTGCGATCACTGTACGAAGATCTCCTCTACCCCCTCCATACCTGGCTTTTTATTATCCCTCCCCGACAATAACGCCGGATCACATATGACATCATATCACAGTTTTCAACTCCGCTCCGTAAACGCTTCTATGTTGGAGAAAACTCCCCGAAAACAAACTTCCCAAAAATTAATACAGAAATAAAATCACAATCTAAGAGTTCTTTTTTATTCATGTCAGTCCTCGTCCCCCTCTCTCTCTCTCTCTCTCGACAGATGAAAGAGGCAGCCGTTGTACAACTTCAGCCGGTTATCCCAGCCACTCCAGCCAAATCTGTCTCAAGTTTCGTTGCACGTTACAGATCGCCATGGCTGGCACTAGTTTTCTGTCTCTTTGCTCTAGAGATGTTGTCTCCGCAGTCCATGAACAGAAAATGATGGTGGTGACGATTAGAACAATGATGATGATGATGATGATGACTCAAAGTGTTTGATTCAGTCTCTGAGAGCATAACAGCTACACGGCATACATCGAGTGCCAGCGTAGTCTACAGAGATACATTTTCAGGGAGACCAGATTTTACAGGGTCAAAATATACAGCTGTTAGTGATGATGACATTGCTAATCCGCCGTGTGTTAAAATGCATTCACGAACTGTGGGCACGGACCTGCAAAGAGGCGATATGCTGCGCACTCGCATACACACGGCAGAACACTTACGACACGACAACACGTGCGCGCGGATGCAGGCAGATTGACACTGGAGCGCAAGCTGCGCGAGACGAGAGCGCGAGTGATCGTGATGGTGTCGCTGGTGCGCTGAGTGCGTGGCGGGCCTGACAGACCGGCAGTTTGTATGGCAGGAGTCATGCTTAATTGATGACCCGCCTTTCAGCACGCTGCTTTAGAAATGGGAGGACTAAGACGGCCAGATGAGATGTGACAGTGCCACCGGAGGGAGGCAGATGGGGAGGGAGGGGAAAGAGAGCGGGACAGCGGGAGGATGGGAAGTGGGGTGGGGGGATGGAGGGGCAAGCTGATGCGCTTGTCGACGCGCACGCGCGCACGAGCGTGCAGGTAATTCAAAGAGTGCGAGGGCTGGTTGCAATCGCCCAGGGTTGGCTGGCCTGCGAGGAGGAGAGAAAACACATGCTCTCTTTCCATCCTCTCGCCTTTTGGCTGCTCGCGGTTCCGCCTGGTTCCCACACCGCCCTGTTTGTGCCGCCACCCTCTGATCTTTGATGGTTAGCTTCTGTCTCGCTAAACTCGCCTTCTCTCCTCCGGTCTCTCCATCCATCTTGACCCCCCTGTTGCCTCCCGACTTGGTGCCTTATACACGGCGACTCGGTGTAGTTCAGTATCAAAGTAATTTGGCTGTCCCTTAGACAGGGTTGAGGAACTCACAGACGTGCATCGCCTGTACAAGGTGCTTGTGTCGTGGTTGTCGGCGCGACGGACCTCCTCACTCGTCAGCCCCAGAATTACAATTTTACCGGCAGACAGGATCACAGATGCGCGAGAAAGGCAGCAAAAGCTAAACACGGTTTGCCTTTAAAATCAGTGAACGTAAGTAAATCAGCCAACCATGCGGTCAGCCTGCTTGTATGCTGAATGCGGAAACAGTGACAGACGGCTGTATGGTGAATGCGCAACCAGTAGACAGACAGCTGTACGGTGAATGCGCAAACAGAAGACATGCAGGTGTATGGTGAATGCGCAACCAGTAGACAGACAGCTGTGTGGCGAATGTACAACCAGTAGTCGCAGCTGGATGGTGAATGCGCAACCAGTAGACAGACAGCTGTACGGTGACTGCGCAACCAGTAGACAGACAGCTGTATGCGGAATGCACAAACAGCAGACAGACAGCTGTATGGTGAACGCGCAAACAGCGGACAGACGGCTGATACTAGATGTCCATCAACGGTGACCGAGACTGGATCCGCTGACCTGTAGTGGCTTGCCTCCTTACCGCCTTCGTGGACCTCAGCCCCCCACCCCCACCTCCGTCCTCCGTAGCCCTGTACGTGTTGCGACTCCAGTCTTTGGGGCGCTGCGCAGTTCTGTCTGGTGCTCATCAGTCTCCAATCCTCTCCCTTTTCACTTCCTTCTCTCGGCCAATCCAGCCCTCAGCCCCCAGCCCCCACTTCCTCGAATACGCGCTTGTGAAAAGGAAAGACACAGATGACTTCGGAAAACCGTTGTCATAACGTCAAATGATTTTCAAACAATTTTACTTGTTGTTATTTCAGGGTGTTATGCAGGCGATAATTGCTGTCATAACTGCTGCCATGCCATCACGTGCTGTAGTAAAATTTGTGACGGCGTAGGAAAGATATCGGTAATTTAGGGGGGTAGGGGTGGGGAACAATTGATTATTTGATATCAGAGCGACTCGCGCTGAATGGCTCATGTTGCCTTCAAGTGACGGTCAGACTCTGTTCGTTTGCTGAAGTCGGCGCGCGTGTGCTGGACAGTGCCGGATGCTGTTACTGTTGAGAAACCCTCACCCCCAGCAACCCGAAGCAGCGTTTGGTCCGTAACAGCCCGCAGACAGTTTACCTCTCAAACATGGCGTCCACGTCAGAATGTAGTCTTGTGTTAAGTCGCCTGCTTTACTGGCTCACACAGTTTTTGCTCTGTCCCCAGGTGTGCGGCAAGACCAGGATCTCTACATTCGCCTTATTGACTCCGTCAGCAAGCAGGTGGGATCTCCGTACATTTTCACCCCCTCCCACTAACCCTGCCCTCCTTCCCTGTGTGTATTAGGGTATGTAAGTGTCCGCGTGCTTTGAGTATGTGTAAAATGCACACAGCTGTGTGCGTTATTGAATGCGACCATGTGGGCACGTGCGTGAGGGTTGGGAGTGTGGGTGAGGGAGGGAGCGAGTGTCCTTCCATCGCGTTCGTCCGTGTTCTTGTGCAGTCTGTGAGTGCGTGAGTGCGAGCTTTGATATACCACGATGAGTAAATGCCAGCACAGGCTACACGACTGTAGGTTTCAAAATGCTGTGGGTTACCTCGTGTTAACTGTGATGCTGTCGTGTGCTTATAAAGTCATTTTGTGTGTGGGTTGTGTTTTTTTTTCAGGCAATTGTTTACGAGGGTCAGGATAAAAATCCAGAGATGTGCCGCGTTCTCCTCACTCACGAAGTTATGTGCAGGTGAGATGCGTTTACTTTCTGTCTCTGCTCTCCTTCCCTCCATTCCTCTGTGTTATACAGCAATGTGTGTGGGGGGGGG
>SMGT01009885.1:82581-95323 GCA_004794575.1 Lanistes nyassanus | reverse complement strand
GGGGGGGGAACGGGCGGGCAGAGAGAAAAAGTGGGTGGAGGAATGAAGGGAGAGAATAAGGAAGAAACAGGAGGGCGGAGTAGGATAAATCGTGTGCGTGTATATACTAGCGTCTAAAATACGCAGGAGATCGATGTGCCTGAGTGAGCATTCATCCCATACCTGATAAGCTACTCGGGGATTTCCTACATAAAAGATGAGGACAAGGTGTTGACTGGATGCAACAATAAAGACACGAAATAAACCCCCCAAAATAATAATTTAAAAAGTAAAGCATTGTTTAATTAAGAGTAATTAGAAGCCAATAGACAGGAAAATGTCGACGCTGGGAGCTAGGGTGGGACGGGGAGGGAGGAGGTTGAGGGAGGTGGCAAAAGGGAGGGGGTAGAGCCAGCAAGACGTACACAAATAGAAAGAAATGAATAAAAGAAGAAAGGAAAGCAGGGCTCCCTCTGCCCGCCCGCGATGCGGTGTTTGCGTGCCGGCGGTCAAGGTGGAGAAATCTACAAGCCCAGCGGCGCTGAAGAATTAGCTGTCACTGCTTCCCCGCGCGCCTTTGACGGACGTGTTGCGTGTGCAGCGCGTGCGCAGGCGGCGCGTGTCTGGGGGGCGTTCACTTGCCGCTCGCCGATCGGGCTCCGCTAAGGGGGTGGGACGGGGCGAGTGGGGTTCGTTCTTATCAAATCAAATTGAGACAATTTGAAGGCCAGCGTCGGGAGGCTTTGCCATTCAACCTCTTCACGACTTCTCAGTCAGGTGTTTCACACGCACACACGCGCGTGGGCGCACCCCCTTCCCACACGGATGGATGTACAGGCGAACACGCGTGTCGACGCACAGGACAGCTTTATTCAAGTCTGGCTGGAGTGATTATCTTGCTTACAAACTCGTCACCGTAGAGATAGTTTGATTTGCTGTAGCCCCTTCTGGTTTGGTCGTACGCTGTACCTGTGTGAGCAGAGCGAATTAACCCCGTAAACTTTTTTACGGGTGTGCGGCCCACTGCCCGAGATCTCGCTCCCTTTCCGCCTTCAGGCGGCGAGGGCGCGGTGAGCGGCGGGGAGGTAACTGTCAGCCAATATTTACGCACTGCACTCGACTCATTACCGCTGTACTCCCTAGAACGTGCGAAAAGTACCACTCTCACCGGCCCTGGCAGAGGCTTCTCACGCAACCCTTTTCAGGCAGGTGTTGACGCGAGGGCGGAACAAGAATGTATGCATGAGTTTGAACGAATAAGGGTTTGCGTGAGGTCTGGTGCCGCGTGGGGACATCAAGTGCTCGGTAGTTGTATGATTACGTTGTTTCACACACACACACACACACACCCGTTGCTACGCACATACACATACACACATGCACGCACACAGAGAAAGGGAGGGAGACGGTACGTTAAAGGGACACAAGCCGATCTTAGATTTTTCTATTTTCCTTCTAGACCTTCTGTCTTTCTTTGGAAGAAACATACTGAAAAAAATATGTAAATTAAAACGAAACGAAATCTCAACACAAATTTTTTGGCAACTTTTGTTATTTTTCAAATGTATCTCTCGTGGAAAAAATTCTTTTTTTCTTTTCTTTTTTTTTTTACCAAGCCGGATCTTAAATTTGAAATATTTCCATGTGTTTAACAAGGATATTTATGTACCATTTCTTCTTTTGTGAGGGGGAGGTGCCTTTAGGGAGATGTGCTCAGCTTTAAAAGTTAGTCGAAAGATACACATCACAGAGCTCAAAATAACCAACCAACCACATCATGGAGCTGTAAATAACCAACCAACCACGGCAACAAATTCAAAACATAGACTGGGAAAGGTGTCACAATCGCATAGCAAACGTGCGCTATGTTATATAGAAAAATGTATTTTACCAAGCAATTACTTAAATATTATTTCAGTATTTCTTTCACAGTATGTTGCATTTTTATGACCTTCATTATTTATGCTACAATCCTAAAACCAGCTAGAGGTGTAGATATTTGACAGCAGGTATAGTTCTCTCTGTCTCTCTCCACGCACTGGATACAGAACTAACAATAATTTATTATCGTCTGCAGCCGGTGTTGTGACAAGAAAAGCTGCGGTAACAGAAATGAGACGCCATCAGACCCCGTAATCATAGACAGGTAAGTACAGCTGCTTACCTCTATCTGTATAAACACTTTTTGTTTATAAAGGCTTTAGACTCACCTTCGTTCGTTATTTATTTCATTTATTCATTCTTTATTTATTTCATTCATTCATTCTTTCTTTCTTTCTGTCTTTCTTTCTTTCTTTCTTTCTTTCTTTCTTTCTTTCGTTCGTTCGTTCGTTCGTTCGTTCGTTTAGAACTATAAATTTCCTGGACTACCTATACATTCGTGCTGAGGTGAGCAAAATACGTCATCTGTTGTCTCATTTCATGCTGCACTGACACTGACAGTTCTTGCCTTGAGCTGACGATTGTGTGGGTAGCAAGGACTGAAAATTCTAAACTGGGTTTTTTTTTCTGGGGTTCCTAAACAGTGTGCTGGCTACTTTTAAAGTTTTGAGCTCACATGGCCATGACATCTGGTCCCGACAACAAGGTCACCATTAACCATATCTATAGAGGAGAGCCTGTCGGAGTATTTTCCGCTCTCTCCCGTCATAATCGAATGCATTGGGCCTCTTTTTTTTACAACGTAATCGGGCTCTGGAAATCGGACGTTTGTGGAAAGCTGGCTGTATTTGCATCTTTGGCTCCATCTGACCTCTCTGCCTGTGGCCTTTTCTAAATCCTCCTCGCAACCTGATCGACTGTTCAATTTCTGCAGTCTGTCGGCAGCTGGGTGTTAAATGGGGGACAAGAATAGACCCGACGTCCGACTGCGGGCTTCAAATTGCTCAGAACAATAGCGGACAGATAAGTGTGTAACTGGAAAATAGACAAGCTGGCTTACGTGTGCATAACTGAAAATGTATGAGCTGGCTTATACATTTTAAAAGGGAAAATAACAGAGCTGGTTTATAGACGAGCAGCTGAGGATATTTAAAGGTGTTAATGGAAAAATAGTATAAAAGAAGAACCCAAGGCCGCCAAACAATTTTACGGAGAGTAAAACTGAAATGGAAAGTTGGAGCAGAAATATTTGTTGACGTTATAATAATACATAGCTTTGACTGGGTTAAATTATTAAAAACAAATTGGGATCCATTAGGAAATGCTAGTATTTATTAAAGGGCGTAGGGTAAATCAGAATGAACTTTGCATCAGCCGTACGAGAACTGGGGCGGTGAAGTGGTGGGGGGGGGTAGATCGAATAAGAACATGAGAAAGAGGAATTCGAAAAGACGTGGGCTCACAAGGATAAAGAAAGGGGCCTGCACGTAGGACGGAAAGAGAGAAAGAACTCGACCGAATAAATCGTGCGTATTTTGCAGGCTAATGGCTGACAAATTCAATTGTATTACATAAGTGTTTCGAAAATCTGGACAAGGAGAGGCTGAAGATCACATCCGGGGGATTCCCTGGCCAACTTCTGCGCAGCCCCACCTCTGTCCCCTAGGGGCTGTCGCTTTCTTTAGCATCTCTCTCAACGCCACTTGACTGCAGTCGTGCCGACCACTTCCGCCGCACAACTCCCAGAGGACGGAGGCTCCTCCGCGGAAAATGAGTGCGGAGGGAGGGGTGCGCTGGAGGGGTGGGGTGGGGGAACGGGGTGACGGCACGGAAGTGGAGTTGTGGTCCTTGGATACGTTCTAGTCTGGCGTGAAAATTACTTCTCCCTCGGGTCTGTTTCTCACTTCAGACTACAGGCCACAGATTGCCACGGCAAGGTGTCGCTGGGAGCTCTGGCCCGCTCTGTTCCTGTTAACCCTCTGTTCTTATCGTGATGCAATTCTTTACTTCTCTTTTTTTAATCGCTGCTCTCTCTCCCTCTCTCTCTCTCTCTCTCTCGCTGTTCTTCTCACTCCCTCAGCCGGTGTGCGTGTGTGGGTTCGTGCGTGCGTGCGTGGATGCAAATATTTGGGCACGGATGCATACGAATGTCTTTCGGCAAGCGTACTATAGCTCACGCCTTGTGGGAGGTGTGGGTTAGTAAACCTATTGTTGAGTGTACTCGTATTCCGGAGATCAGGCAACCAAAAAAAAAAAAAAAGGAACTGATACCGACTCAAGCAACACCATTAACCCACCCCACCACCCCCACCAACTTCCATCCTTGTAGTACACCCTGTAGTAGTTGCACCTGCCGTCTGATTGTCTGCTGTAGCTGTCAAGCAATCCGTTGTTGCGGTCTGGTAGGCTTCTATTTATGTATTCAAGGCTTTTGTTCTGAATCTGTCCATTTTTTTTTTTTTTTGCCGTCTGCCAGTCTTTGACGCTGTCCGCTGTCTGCTGTTTAGTGCCTGTCGCAGGCAAGTCTGTGCGTCTCGGATGCTATTTTTGTACTTAAGCGTCTCACTCAGGCCCTCACGCCGCCCATCTTGGCGTTTTGACGATGGCCGCCTGAATAATGTATTATCTGGCCCGACAAGTCGCGTCGTCGTATCAGTATGGCGTTGATTTTTGTCACTCACTCCTGTCAGTATATGGCAGCGAATAAAAATCAAAAAACACGGATTTTTATGTCCACGCGATCGCTGGTAACAGTTCGGAAAGTATTCTCCCGCCTGTGACCTCATACGGAAGACATAAGGAGTAGACATAAAAAGAAACGGGCGTGTTTTAAGTCGCTTCCACACAAGCCTGCACAGTTTTACACACGCACGCACGCACGCACGCACGCACGCACGCACGCAGAGGAGAGGCGAAGTGGGAGAGAAAGAGCTGGGGCCGTAAGCATAGCGAGCGAGTCCGGTACTCGCTGTAGTATCGCCTACTTCGCAAGTTTCTACGCGTGCGAGTAGGCTGTGTTGAATCTGGTAGGCATAGGGCTCGAGGTCAACTTGTAGTAGCTACGCGCGAAGTGGGGAGGTCAAGGACGCATTTACGTGGGATTCCCCAGCGATTTGTATCAAGTACGCATGCGTTACTAGTGGCGGCAAACATGGCACCGATCAAGCGCAAGGCAAATTTCAGTGATGCAGAAATAAGAGTGTTGCTAACAGAAATTGCGGCAGGAAGAACAATCTTGCTCTCCAAGCTGCAAACATCCGTGTGAGCAGGGGTGGGTGTAAATCAATTACTAAAGTTTGAAATAAATTAATTAACAAGGATTGATAAAAGTGATNTCAGAAGTAAGGCCAACTCTCGCCCTGTGCATAGCAACAGTTAGCGCTTCCGACAGAAGTACGGCGATACTACTGAAGTACCGGCAGACTACACCGCTATGCTTACGGCCCCTGTACGTGCGGATCCCCGCGTGCCATCACTAATTCATGAGCTGAGATCGATGCCTGGTGATGACTGCCGCGCGGGCTGTGTTGCATGACAACCGCCACTCACCGGCAGCCGAGAAATTGCCACCGCCCGCCCGGAAGGAGACAACCCGCCTCACAATTAGGACCGACCCGGCCAGTCCCCTCCGCCCACCCGCCTCCTCTCCCCCTACCCACCTTTCCTCGGCGCGTGTGCAACCTTACCAACCAGGTTCCCCTCGTGCGTGCGGCGACTGATATGTGCCGGAGACCCTCCGATATCCCCGTGGAGTCAAACGTCTCCTTAAACGTTCTGCGTGCTTGCAGCTCTACCCCCAAGCTGCATTCCTGCTGGAGTAGAGAGTGGGGGGAAGTGTGTATGTGTGGGGGGGGGATGGGGGAGATGAAGGGACGCGGAGCAGCGGTTAGGTATAGAGTAACAGGGGACGGATTGTGTGGCAGCGGAAGATGGACAAAGTGATTGGGAAGAGCAACGGTTAACGCTTGCCACCAAAACTCGTGGGTCTTGGGTCCAGGTCTCGTCTCGGGGTCATTTCCTCGGTATTGGCACCTGTTTCAGAGCTGGCTGCTGGCCTTGATGCAGCTTTTAGCTTCTGACCGGAGGCCTAAGACCAGACAATCAAAAGTGCAGCAAGGGACAGGTGGCGTACAGCGCGTAGCTGTGACTGAATGAAAGGACCATACACAGCACATTGCAGGTGCTGGAGTAATGGGGCGGTTGGCAAGCGGCAGGTGGCGTGACAGCACGGTACTGGAGAATTAGTCGGTTCGCAGAGCGTTTAAGCGACAGGTGAAACAAGGAAAGATTATTTGACAAAATTGTCGGCGTATCGGAATAAAGAACAACTAATATATCCAGATTTTTGAAAACATTTGATTTATATTCTTTACATAGGAACTGGGAGTTAGATTCGTTAATGGCCAGTAGGAGAATATGCTTGACAACCGAAAAAAGAGGTCCCTAGAGATCTGCCTGTGTCCTACGAGGCAAACAGAGATTTGCCCTGTGTCGTGTGAAGTAATTAGAGGTTTGCCTGTGTCTTTGCGAGGAAAAAACCAAACAGAGATTTGCACTGGCCCTATGAGGTTATTCGCAGTCGTTCTGAGATACTGACGGTTGTGGCTGCGGAGACAGGAATTTTACTAGGGGTGGGGGTGAGCCTGAGGGGTGATTGGGATGTAAAGAAGGTGCTAAGGCTCTTCGCGAAGGATGGAAATCGAGTTACGAGCGAAAACATTTTCAAACAGCTTGTTGCCTGCTTGGGGTCTTGATGGGGTGACCGGAAGGAGTGAGGCGGAGTGAGTGAGGGAGTGCGAGGGATGCACCTAGGGAAGGAAGGAGGAAACAACGATAGTAGGACCGTCACACACATCGTTTCACCCAGTTAGGAGAGGGTCCTGTGAGAGGAACAAAAACAAGCAGGAAAAGGTGCAAAAAGTTTTATAGACTTTGCTCTCCTTTTCTCCCTCATCCCTTTTCCTCCTTGTGTATGCGTGAGTATGTGTGTGTGTGTATGTGTGTGTATGCGTGAGTATGTATGTGTGTGTATGCGTATGTATGTGTGTGTGCGTGAGTAGGTATGTGTGTGCACGTGTGTGCGTGTATGTGCGTGCACGCGCGTGTGTGTGCATGCGTGAGTATGTATGTGTGTGTATGCGTGAGTATGTATGTGTGTGTATGCGTATGTATGTATGTGTGTGTGTGAGTAGGTATGTGTGTGCACGTGTGTGTGTGTGCACGCGCGCGCGTGTGTGTATATGCGTATGTATGTGTGTGTATGCGTGAGTATGTATGTGTGTGTGTGTGTGTGTTCCTGCGAAGGAGAGATCAAAAAGGACACGGAATCAAAGGGCAGTCGAAGGGAGGGGGGGGGAGAATGAGAGGGAAAAATGTGATACACATGTATTTATTGACGCATATTTATTTGAGTAAATAACAGTAACGATGTTCACTTTCTCTTTTTCTGATCTCCCTCCCATCGCCCCCACATTTAACTCTGTTCCTGCCTCTCCCTCCCACCCCAGACCTCTTCCTAACGTTGACATCGCGGAGACGACCTTGTCTGGATGAGAAATTAGGATCTTAAAGAGATGGGCAGCGTCCCCAGACTTCGTCACAGAGAACAAGCACCCGTGCACACATCTGCGCGTGAGACGCACGCTGCTTTGCGCGTTTTGGTTTGTTGCACGTGCTAACAGCACGTTCCGCTGCGTCATGTGATAGCGAGATGGCCGTTGCAGACACTTTATGTAGACTTGACCCCTTGCCCTTGTCAGCAGAAAGGTTCATGCTAAAGGCACGATGGAAATTGCCTTGGTTCTGCTTCTGGACCATCAGGTCTTCGGCAGCGATTTTTTTTTTTACCCGGGGTAAATTTGTATATTCGTTTTATTTTGTTTTTGGGTGGTTTGTGCTTTTTATTTCTTCCGATGATCTTTACATCTAGACAGGCTTCCGTACCATTAACCAAAGGGCTGTAAGCAGTTTGCCGTAAATTAAGGCGCTGTAAGGGATACCCGACAGGAAAAAAAATCACAAAAAACGACCGTTTTGTATCCCTTGTGCCTCGTGCCAAGCTGCTGTGAGCAGTTTCGTTTACGGCAGCCGAGGTCATTTTCGTACAGTTTTGCTTGCATACTTGTTCAAATTATATTCCATCGACACAAACACTAGATGTATTATCTACTATTCATCACATAGGATGCGATAAAGCCAGTAAGTATTGTTACCTATATGCATACAACAACTGACCAATCTTTAACGCGTCCGTCTTACGGTGAGAAGCTTCGCACACTGACAAATTACGCAGCAGTGAAACAAGGAAAGTTCGTTTCTTCTTGAAAAGAAAACATTTTCTTTTAAAGAAACGAAGATGAGATCTAAGCAAATATTTAATGAAGCTGCGGTGTTACGTGGAAGGATAGAGATATAATTAACAAAGAACAAATGAGAACAGAGCGCTATAAAATCGTCAATGGACAATCCCAACAAGGTACTGGCAGCGCTAGACATACCCGTATGCTGACGTATGCAAACAAGGGAGCCTACCGTACCCATACACGTAGCAAAGAGAGAATCGAAAGTAAGGAGCGTGGCAGATCTTCAAAAAAGATCTGCCGCCCCTTTCTTTCCCCTTTCTTTCGCTCCTTACTTTCGATTCTCTCTTTGCTACGTGTATGGGTACGGTAGGCTCCCTTGTTTGCATACGTCAGCATACGGGTATGTCTAGCGCTGCCAGTACCTTGTTGGGATTGTCGATAGAGATATATTGAAGAAAGTTGTTGTTTCCTTTACTAATATTGGGTTTGTCGTCTCCAGTGTCTGGAGAGGAAGACTCACATCCTTAGGTCACGTGTCCACAGGCTTCTGCAACTTCCTCCTGTAGCGCGACAGACTGCTCTGTACAAACAGGCATTTATCGCCGAAGTTCGATCTCTGGCGGGATAAAACAAGGAACAGCGAGGTTTTCCGTTTAGCCATTATTGCAGATGGGTTGTAACAAAGGTCTGAGGCACGTCTGTAGTTAATAAACTGGGCATGGACGACGGGCTAATTGACGAAGTTCATATTGCGCAAGCAGAGCGCACGCAAAAGCGCTGGCTTTGGCTGCATCCAAGCCGGAGATCCTCAACATTCTGTTGGCTGGCTAAGGATCAGGGGCAGGGCACTCTGCTGGCGGCGGGACAGGCCGCGGGGCTCGGGCCGCCTGATAAGGACCACTGGCCCCTGGAGACGCGCTGGCGATTTACTTACAACAATCGTGCGAGAGCCAGAGGCATGATGGGATTAGCAAATCGAGGCCGGTCTCCTGGGCCCACTTCCGTCGGTGGCGCGACACATTGGCCTATAAAAGCGCCCCCTACTTCCTGATGATAAGGCTAAGCTCGCTTCATCTAGCTGAGAAATACCGGTAGCCCGCTAGGCTCAGGGCGCCTTTCAGGGTGATTTGCACGTCAGACAGGAGAAAGCAAAACACCTTGTGTACCCTCGCTGGCGCGTGCTGTATTTTCTTCCACCCAAACAATATTTTCCCAATTCTCTGTTATCAGTCATCTATTTTAGAAAGTTATTGAACAGTGTGTGAATTCCTTTACACTTAGAAACGGCCATGTTCGTCTTGTTTTCTTGTTAATGCGTTCATTAGTCGACTGTCCGATTATTTAAAATCTGCGTCTGTCGATGTATTCGTGTCTCGACCGGTCTGTGTATTTCCGTCTGTGCAGACAGAATTTGTCTGTAGCTATGCCTGTAACGTCTCTCCCTCCACCCCCACTAGTCCGCGAAACGATATATCTAATTCTCTGGTGAAGTTCGGGGTCCGTGTGTGCGTGTGTGTGTGCTGTGCAGAATAATGTGGATATCCCATCCGACATGATGGACTTGTTTGGGTTGGAAACAAGTGGCAAGCCCCTGATTTGCAAAATAATCCTCATGCAGTGCAGCTGCATATTTTATGACAGCCATTGAAGGCTTCACACGGACAGTGTCCGCTGATGCGCTGTGTGCCAGTCGGTGTCCTGTTTCTGGCCAGCGACACATGAATGGTAATGAATGACAGCAGCCGGCCGGCCCCCGCACCCCGTGCACCCAGCAGTTGGTGGTGAATGTCAGTCATGAACCAAACCGAAGACTGCACGGCTACAGGTGGATGTACTAGGACCTCTTGTTCACGTGTCTGAGTCAGTCACAAAGCGCTGTTTACTTTCAAATTCCCTGCGGATCCTTGTAAATTAAAACTGACTCATGCTACCAAGTTATGGTCATATTTCCGTCTCTTCGTGTAGACTGTCAGTAGCTGGAAGCCAGGGAATGTTGTGGATGGAAAGGTGTTGGTCCTCCAGTTGTAGGGGTTAAAGGTTTCAACTCTTTCACTGCACACGCCGTCAGCAGAATAGCAGGCTACCGTACCTCGGTTAGGCTAAGGACGCAACGACGATTATAATTAGCGGCAAACGAAGAACAAATAAACGCAGACGAAATGCCGTGAAAACCAGCTGTGAAGTTCTGTTTTGATATGCATCGGTTTTTATATAAAGCAGGCAATTGTCAGATAGGAAACTGATCAGAGAAAAAGGACCAGAACCGAGTAGCAGGCGGAGGAAAAGAAGGAATGACAACAGGAGAACTAAATCAAGAGGGCAGACTGGGGAGAGAGGGATCCGGCATGGCGAATAGAAGGGGGCAGCTGTCTGCATGCCACTGCTATGCCTTCTTGACCTCTGGTATACACAGAAAGTAGATCTGGCTAGGGCATGCAGAGCTAGATGCCAGAACAATAGCGTGCATGACGTATCACGAAGTGGTCAAATAAAATGTGACTTTGCACAGCAAAATGCATCCTTGGACCATAGTCAGTTGCTTGATTCTAATATAATAACTTGTCATGCTCTTTATATTGTTGGAGACCATTTTGAAGTCCGACAACTAGAGACTGAGATATCACTGTTTTTAATTCTGCATCCAGAGGAAACTGGCTTCGAAGACTAGTGCAGTTCCACACGGTTTTCTTAAGCAAATCTCACATTATCTTCATTAAATCTTTGCTACACATAAATAAGATACAAGAAACGAAACTGCAAAGCCATTCTGAAACAGACACGCAAGATTTTATTTACATCAAACTGTGATTTACTGGATTGTTACAACTAGGTAGTATTAAAGTAACCTATAGATTTTTTTAATAGCGTCTTGTATGCGATATTTTTTTTCCTACAATTACTCTGGGGGTTATCCTCAAGTGGCTCAAATTGATGTGTGCCGATCAGAGAAAGCTTACTGAAATACAGCGAGACGTCACGATGCATGCAACTTCTTATAGCTACAGTGAATGAAAACAAACCGTAGTGATGATAGCGCAGTGGTGAAAGACTGGTTTTCCGCCATTGAATGGTTGAAGGTTCGAACATCACAGCGCAAATTCTTATAGCGTCAGTGAACCAAGCAAAGTCAAAGTGATGATAGTTGGGACTCGCCTCAAGAGTATATGTGGTAAAAATTAGCGTCTTGTACAGTTCAACAATGGGTCAAGCCGCGCTTTTAAAAAAATACGCTGCATGGTCCCGGTTCGTTGCTAGAATGCCAGACACTGTGCTTTGGGTACGAGCAAAAGGGACGTTACTCGTCATTTTGGTACGACGAGTCTCTAATCCGTCGGAAAGTCCCAGTAAAACACTGATTAACCATCATGGGCCAAACTGAGAATGAACCGGAAATTGATAAACTATCACGTGATACAATGTGTGAAGTCAGCAGACTAGAAGACGGTCACAGCGTACAGAGGCCTATGACAACTACCGTCTCTCTCTCTTATTTTCTCTGTGTGTGTGTGTGTCGCTCAGGTCTATATGTGTACTCGCCGTGTCACGCGCGTTGAGAACACAACTGCGACTTTGCATTAGCGCACGTACAAACCGTGTCCCAGCAAACAGCGCGGTCATGGGGTGGGCGCCAAAAGGCGGGCTGCGCAGGGCGGCTTATGAATTGCGATGAATAATTGACAGGATAGCGCCTGCATTTTTCATGACCACGGCCCGACTTCGGAGACCAGCGCGGCCAAGCGGGGAGACAGAGCATTACGAGTGATGTGATGCCATTTGCGCATGCCCAGGCCACAACTTCCGCGCTGGGCTGGCCCGCCAGTGCTGTCGCACATACTACGCTGTTCAGTTTCTTTCTTTCTTTCTTTCTTTCTTTCTTTCTTTCTTTCTTTCTTTCTTTCTTTCTTTCTTTCTTTCTTTCTTTCTTTCTTTCTTTCTTTTTTTCTTTCTTACACTGTACTAAACGTACTGCAGACAGTGTCGTATAAAGCACTGCTCTGCAGCGAAAGCGCACGCACACACAGACAGGTGAGGCGGAAAAGCGGAGAGGGAGAGAGGTGGGGCTGGCGGGGGAGGGGGGTTGGCGAGAAGGGGGTGGGAAGGAGGGAAAGGAGAGAAACGAATAAAAAGAGACGGCAGAAGAGACGCAGAGAATAAAAGCAGAGGGTACAAATTTCCATATGCGTCCCGAGACATCACGTGACGTTTGAAAACGGATTTTTAAAGCTAGTAGCTAGGATTCTGTGGTATTTAGAAAGGTTCGCTTTTCTCACCAGCCATGATTTAAAATGGCAAGTTCGTTGTCTTTGCGACACCGCCCCTCCCCACCCACCAAAATCGTAAATCGAATGGCGACACGGAGGGCGTGTTTGACGATTTATCTTTGGCATGGCGCTGCTTACACGAGCAGAAAAAACGATGGTAGGCTGTGGAATATGAACGTCGGTCAGTCGTTCAAGCAGAAACTGTCCTTCGATGGACCCACACCTAACGCAGTGGTCGTTGTGTTAATGCCGTCCACAGCAGCTGACCTGTTTGTTTTCCTGGTTAACTGGTCGTATTCTTTATGCCGACTTCACAAC
>SMGT01009885.1:51741-72982 GCA_004794575.1 Lanistes nyassanus | reverse complement strand
TTGAGCCTTCGCTAGCCTTGCCCATGGATACTTCCACGCTGCCCCACGTCACGAGACCTTAAAAAGCCAATGAGTGAAAGCAAGGCCAGTACTGTGCTCGAGGTTTGTGATTGGCTGTACGGCTAGCAATGCCTTGTCTTGCCTTGAAGACAGCCACGTGTGATTCAGCCTTAACAAGGACACGTACAGTAGCTGCGCTCGTCCGACCGGACCTCGCCTGACTTGGCACCACACTTCCCTGAGGTAGACGGTGGCTCTGTGTGCAGTCAATGACGTGCTCAATTCGCGCTTCATCAAGATCGCGCATGTGCACCTCAAGTCCGCGCCTGGAGCGGGGCGTGACCTGTGTGAGAACGAGGCTGCCAGCCGAGGGGCAGGCCTTCATTAGGACCTCCTCGTGGCGCGGAGCCAGGAAAATGACAAAGTGCCCTCCCCCACCCCACCCCACCCCCCAACCCCGCCTCAACAACCCGTGAAACAGTGTTAAAAACAACGAGAATTCGGCAATCCTACATTCGCTGCTAGTTGGGAGTTTCGCGTTAAGAACACGCTTAGAAGACATCTTGACATAATCCGCTCTTAGGCCGACTTGGTTCCCGACTCTTTCCCTGACAGCCGCAAGCAGCTGTTCTTAGAAGACAGATGAGATGGGGTTTTTTTAAATTTCCTTTTTTTAAAAAAAATTAACGACTTTTCTTCCAGCCGCGCATGTTGACCTGAATACTGCAAATCTCGTAACCGTCGAAAATGTGATTACCATTCCAGAATACTTTATATTGGCCTGCTATCTACAGATGAAAAAAATGCTGCCCATAATACCTTCTTGTTCAAACAGGACGCCAGGAATTCGAAGAAGTCTTTAGAGTTTCGATTCGATCGTCTCTAGCAAGCACACTAAGGTGTTAACTACGCAATGTTTCTTACCTAAGGTGTGACAGATGACGTGTCACTAACATGACAACAAATTTGTCTGAAAACTTTGGCACTGCAGCAGAAATATATCTGCAAATAAACATACGACTGTGAAAAATATAAAGAAACACACAATAAGCAGCGATAGCCTTGAAAATATCTGATACTCATTTGAACTTGATTTATGATACAAATTTTCGGTGATCACAATGGAAACAATGGATATCTTCTTTCCATATGTTTAACTTGCTGTTTAGATCTAGCAGGCACGAATCAAGAGGAATTGCATAGAGTTCTAGTAGGTACTCAGTCTGTACAAAATCCTAATTACCGAGCACTAACATGTCCATAACATAACCACTCATCCTTGGGGTCTGTAAAGCACGGTTCGACTTACCTTTCCACGTGTTTGCCAGAATGGTTCACTCATCCTTGGGGTCTGTGAAGAACTGTTCGACTTACCTTTCCTCGTGTTTCCCAGAATGGTTCACAAAAGAATGCAGCTGAAGTGTTTTGAAAGCAAGAATCCACACACTACACACCATTCAAACAAAGTATGAGATACAATTATCCCCCCTCACCTCTAGTCTAAAACATAATAAAAAAATAAAACATAATAAATAACTGCAAACGACGAAATGCCCCTTATGATATTGACTTTACCAAATGGCACATTACCAGTGGCAGTAATTTTATAACGACGGATATCCCAGGCGAGAACAAGTTCTTACTAATTAAAATTGACTTTTTGCCTTTTAAAATAAAGCAGGAACCGTTTGCTGTTTTCCGTCGCCTGCTGAAAACCGCGACTCTGGGTAGAAATACGATCAGCACTGCCGCGAAACAATGCACTGACCGCACAGTGATATTGTGGAGAATTATTCAAACAACATTAATAATGTCTGTTAAACAAAAAATCGCGAGACAAGCGGCGGCAGCCGGCAAGCGAGGCCAGCGAGAGAAAATGCTCGGCAAGAGAGCGCGAAGGGCGGCCGCCATGTTGAGTGCTAGCCGAGCGCGTGAAGCGGTGAGGGTTCGCCAAGACTTGCTGATTAAATGATCCGCGGGTCAAGCCGCGTGTCACGAGAAGTGGCCGAACACTCTTAGCTGTGCACTCTTTAAGAAGTTTCTCTAAATTGCATGCAAATGACGGCGCCGGCTGTAAGGCGAGAGGCGTACGCTGCCAGACGGGGTATGGACGGAGGCAAGTGGCAGGAAATCTGTCAAAAAGCCAGAATGTTCTTTGCCGTTATTTTTATTTTGGCTTGGGGGGGTGGGGGTCAGCTAGTCGGGTGGGATAGTTCGACTCTAGCTACCATTCTTACCGGCGTGCCATTCGTGGATGAGGGGAGGAGAGTAAAAGAGGGATCATATGATAAACACTGTTAATTTTATTCCCTTTGGTTGCATTTGTGCAAAAATGATGTGTTCAGAGTGTCATAATGCAGTGGCAAATAGTTCCAGACTGTGTACGTGCGTGAGTAGGTGCTTCCACGTGCAGGTCTTTGTATCTTCTACCTAAATCATCCAACGACAGAAAGACAAGATTTTACTTTTAAAACCCGTGATGTTTCCTGATATCGAACACCGTTATTACAGTTTGTGCTTGAATCAGTGTACTGCATACGCTCTTGCTTCCCTCACAGTCCTGAATCTTGGCAGTGCCAAACCCACATGCACTGAACTCCACCATTCAAACCGCTCAGGTGATAAGTACACATCTCTCGCCCCAAGCACAGGAGGAATAAACGGTGTGTCTCGAAGCAACGATCCCCCCTCCCCTCCCCAAGGAAACAAAGAGTCAAAGTCTGTGCGAAAGGGAGGAAAATAAACACGAAAAACGTCAAATGAATGTGTCTAAGAGCTTTTAGCAGCATGAAAAGAAAACTTTAAAATGTCGTTGCCAGGACACGCAATGTTGATAATTCAGTCATTTCTCAGTCAGCTTATTGCATTCTTCCTGTCTGTTTCAGCTCATTACGTCACACGCTATACGCGTGCAGACCCCACCCCGTCACATTCCCGGGGTTGTGGAGGTCACGCTGTCCTACAAGTCTAAGCAGTTCTGTAAAGGAGCACCTGGTCGTTTTGTCTACACAGGTATGCTAGCTTCCCGTCATCTTTATTTTTTTTCTCTTTCTTTCCTTCCTTATCTTTAATTTCTTCTATCACTTTCCCCCTGTCCTTTCTTTGTTTCCTTCTCTCTGAAGACTGCCTGCTCAGACTGTGGGAGATGTCAGTGCCACAGTGGTTTTTTTTTTAAAGCCAGAAAGGAAGACTGTTCAGCCTTCGGCTGTTTCGGTATAGAATTTAGGGGAAAGATTATTTAAAGATTTCAGAAAACTGAGGCAAACTGTTGTTGTTAGATATTTGTGTGGTTTCACCACAAAGGAGAATTTCTCAAGTGAAAGATTGCTGGGAATTGTTCACATCTCTCTTTTCAGTGTATTCTTAAGCTTTTAGAACTTTTATTCGCCAAAATATGCATGTAATTCTGCTTCGGTCGCTATGTCGTGGCACTGTCGTAACGTCTTCATGCCCGTAGCGCGAAAGAAACGTGATGCGGATTTGGTCCAAAGGTCTGTGATGTCCTTTATCCGCCAAGTCCAGAAAAGACAATTGTGCCCAAGTAGATTACACGCATTGCGGCCCTCCACCCCCACCCTCCACCCCTTACACACACAACCGCTAAATTTGCTGGGCAGACTTCATTGCCGTCTTAACCGCTTCCCGCTGCCACAACGTGCTGATGCACATGCGAATGTGCGCGTGTTTGCGAGCAAGCATTCGTGTGAATGAAAGACAGAGAGAGGATGGAGAAAGCAAAGGGAATGAGAGAGAGACTAAGGATAGGGAGTGCGAGAGAGCCTGAGAGAGAGAGAGAGGCGAGGTGGGGCAAATAACAACAGGGGCAGGGAGAGAGTGCGGGGGTAGTTCCCTGGGCGACAAACCATGGGCAGACCATACTGTTATCACTATAATGGTGCTGACAGGAGGGCCGAGGCTACATTGGGGCGGGGATGGGGGGTCCTATCTGTGCCTGGAATAGGCTGCCCTCGTGATAGCCGCAGTCGCTGAATGTCTCATGGTTTCCTTCACAATGCAGCAGGCCTGCAGGGCTTATCGACCCACTGTCCCTCGCTGTCCGCCATGACTCTCCGAGTGCCATGAATCGCACAGTTCACCGAGAACTCACTCTTGCATGTCTCCGTCATGGCTCCAGCAGCCTGCTAGTCCGTAGGACTGTACTCGTGTCTCTTACCTGTCTGTCATGCTTCCGGCAGCTTACTAGTCTGTAGCGCTGCCTCCTGCCTTTTCGCCATGGCTCTGACAGTTCGTGGGTCCCCACAGCTGTCTCTGGCACGGCCGTGCACTGTCAGTGCTATAGATTTCGACTTCCGCATTTCACTTCGAGTGATAGACTAACAACCCTGATGATGCAAACAACAGCAGGTGGGCCCACTGAACAGTTCTGAATTTCGTGCTCACTAGATTGTGAATTACTTGAGAAGAACGTGTACAACGATTTCTAAAAATAATATCTGGGTACAAAGCCAAGCTAAGCTACACATGCACAAGGAAAACCCCTCAGAGGGGGAAAAATTGGAAGAGAGAGAGAGAGAGGAAAAAACGACAAAGAGCAGAGGGGAAGGGAGGAAGAGGAAGAGAGACAGAAGATAAAGAATGATGCTAATTTAGAATGACCCAGTCACAGCGGGGCATTTGCGATGCATGCCATTGACCCACAGCGAAATAGTCGGAGACTATTTCGGAAAGGCTGGTTTCGTTCGCGTCCATATTTTATGATAATGCAGAGCGAACACAAAGTATATATATATATATAAATAAAACAAACCTGTGATTGAATCATTTCTCTCGCCACAGTTTTTGGAATACTCCATCATTTTTAGTTGAGCCTCACAAGAACACATGGCCGTACCTAGAAATGCTCATTAATTCAGAGTGCTAATCTAGCATGATACATAGAAAGGTATTTTGAGTTGTCTATAATTGTGCGTAGCCCGAGTTAGTGTATGGACAGAATTCTGAGAAGCTATCACCAGCGTCAGCCTCCCCCACCCATTTTCACCGGACTACAACGAAAAAAGGTGGGGTGGCCTCTGGCCTGAACAGTGAACAGTTCTACAGTGCCAGGGGGTCACCAGCTCGGGTGCATTTGTCGAGTCTGGCACAGCCAGTCAGCTGTGAAAGTGCGCCGAGACATTAAATGGACCAAAGGCTAAAATTAATGGATAGCTGGTCGTCCTCTGTCTGAGAAAAACAGGAGCCAACCTCCGACAAATAAACACAGACAGCGCGTACTCTTCCGCTCGTCTGACCGTTTCTGCTCAACCGAACTTTTCTGCGACATCTTCAGGCAAAGTGCTGGCGCCAGCTGTCGAGGGAAAACATGAGGGCTGTCTCGGACTCCAGGCAATACGGGTTTTGCGTAAAAAGGCCGAAGTACGTGATATTTATTTAATGTTAAAAGAGGACCGCGAGTGAACTTTTAAAAAAATGGCTAACCGGTGGAAAAAGTAAGGAAAGGTCTAGGAACAAATAAAAAAACCGTGTTCAAACATTCAAAAGTTAATCGTACCAAAGAACGAGTGAAGTTAAGAGCTAGATAGAACGACAGAAACGTAATATGTTAGAAGACCAATACTGATGGAGTTCTGTTGCAGCTGACAAGTTCAGATGCTATACTGTTGAATCTCATTGGGTGCGTGCTTTCGGCAGATCTGGTACATCAAAAGCTTTAGAGAAATCAGCACGCCTTCCGCCCCTACCCCGCCCTTCTCCCCCCATATCCCCTCCCCTTTTTTTCCCCCTGGCTGTTGCCTTCAGCTTGTACACTAGCCTTGCTAACGGCACTGTCGCGTGCTTGATGGCCCTAGGGACTGCATGTTATGGCGCAGTTGGCAGGTAACTGTCATCACACAGCCTGTCGAAAGCCAGTTACCCCCCTTTGAGAAGCAAATGAACCAAAGGGGAAATTTCATTCTCGGCTCTGGTTGGCTAAGTTGCGCCTGTGTTACACGTTAGTGCTTGCATGTATATCAGCCGAGTAAGAAAGAGCACGTGTCTGCGTGCATTTGACTTGGCGGGTTGCTGTCTTTCGTAGAGATGTTAGCTACAGTCTGTTGTCTAAAACACTGATAAAAATTTACTTTTGCTTCCGTGCTGCGTCTAAAATAATAAAAAAAAACTTTCGCCGCCACGATAAACAAAAAAAGGTTTAAATGCATGTTC
The DNA here is from genome assembly GCA_004794575.1 of Lanistes nyassanus. Taxonomy (NCBI): domain Eukaryota; kingdom Metazoa; phylum Mollusca; class Gastropoda; order Architaenioglossa; family Ampullariidae; genus Lanistes; species Lanistes nyassanus. The sequence continues at coordinate 66,817 of SMGT01009885.1, read as the reverse complement.
CTATCATAATCCGGGACAATACAGTTCATCGAGTTATAAGTTGTTAGAACACTTCTGAGAAACCATTTCAGTTTCTCTCATTCCTGTGTTGGTTCTTGTCTTTGTTCCTTATTTCCTTCCTCCGTTGGTTCGTTCGTTCTTTACTTCCTTCTTTCCTTTGTTCTTTGTTTGTTCGTTTTTTGTTTGTTTGCTCTTGCATTTATTTATTCATTCGTTCGTTTACGAGCCTTAACAGTACAACAGTGAGTTAACTCTGATTGCAGCCCTGACAGAGCCCACAATAGACTATGGCTTTCAACGTCTGATGAAACTGGTCCCCAGACATCCGGGCGACCCTGAGAGGCTGCCCAAGGTATGACGTCATTATTGTTAATTAAGCATGTAACGTACGCTGTGTTTGCTGATGTTCCAGAGACTATAATACATAATTGTACAGTATACTTTATCTTTCTTTCTTTTTCTTTCTTTCTTTCCTTCATGGTGTATTTCTTTATTTTTCGTTTCTTTCTTTTTTTCTTCGTTTCTTTCTTTTCTTTCTTTCCATCTTTAAGAAAACGTGATAGCAATGACAGGCGAAATGTCCCATGAGGCAATAACTGATCTTAAGTGAAATTATTAGTTCAGGTAATTCTACCTTTATACGTGTCGGCGCTGTTTTTCTGCCTGTCTGTGACATGTCTCGTTGACTAATGTTACCTCCGTGTGTGTGTCTGCCAGGAAATCATTCTGAAAAGAGCAGCAGATTTGGCGGAGGCACTGTACAGCATGCCCCGCAACCCGAACCAGTTACCTCTCTCCGCCCCTCGTTCCCCTGCCATGAACAACACGTCCATGGGGGGTTTCAACGCCTACCCCTCCCAGCTGGCTGTCAGCGTTGCCGACTCCGTCAATGGTCAGTGGGAAGAAGGTTGGTGCGCTCTCCAACCTTCCTTCTGTCTCCAAGCACTGCCTCCACCTCAGCTTGTGCTGCAGAAAGCCTACTTGTTCTCTGGTTCTGCGGTTCTCTGGTCCCGAGCCAGATCTGTACCCTCTGAGCACCGGTGTCCCCTCATAAGTCTGCTAGCGACCATGCATGTGCTCGAGAACATCCGAGTGTTGAAGTTTATCTGTACGCTGCACTTCAGCTTCTAGCCTCTGTTTTCGATGGAATGTCAAGGGATATCGATCTGACCTCGGTCTCATGTAGTATATGTAGCATCTGACCTTTATATCTGTAGCTAAACTTTTAGATGTCTCATCAAGTCTTGTGTTGCGTAGCTTTTTGTGGCCTTCGTTAGAGATGTATCTGTATCCTATGTCTGATGTATGTAATGATAGTACTTTCTGTTTCATGTAGGCTTTAATAGTCTCAAGTGTTACATATCATCTCACTTTTGTGTAGCATTCTGACTTTCTAGTTCTATAATCTTTTAGTAGAAGATTAAATGATACTTGCTCTTGTAGAGTAGAAAATTAGATCCTACCTTAGTTTTGCTGAGAAAAAAATTAGATAATGCTTTGTTCCTGTAGCGTAGAAAAATCTGATGATACCTTGATCTTATTTCCACGTTTACAATCTGCATCTCTAATTTATTCTCTCTTTTTTTTTTAAACAAAATACTCTAGTATCGCAAAAATTAGACGTTTCATCGATCTTATGATGCGTATTTATTTTCTTACTCTTACGCCAAAGTCACATCACAAGTTGTGTGTTTGAGTGCTGTGACCTGTCCTTTTTAGTCCTTTTTCATTCTACGGCAATCATTGTTTTCCCTTGTGCTATTAGTGATGTTATCAAAAGCTTTATAAAATTGTGTCCGTGCGCTATGGTTAATAATGTGAAAGTTTTCTCAATAAACAGTTAATTGCAAGTTTAATGGTGCACTAAGATGTAAATTCATGATGTGAACTAAGCAGCCATTTTCTCAAGATAGCTCATCTTAGAAATGTTGATAGCAAAGATATTGCTGGGAGTTAACAAGAATAACAAGCGCTCAAAATATTTCACAACATGCATTAGTACAACAGGCATTAGCACAACAGGTATTAGCACAACATGCATCGGCACAACATCCATTAGTAGGCTACAACAGCCATTAGCAAATTAACTGAGTCATTTCCTGTACAACTTGCTTTAACATCCAGTGTCGTGACATATCAAGCTATGGTAAAGAATACACTGTACATTATAAAACATTGTATTTTTTTGAAAGACAACTTGCTTAAAATGAATATTGCAGCAGGATCACTCGTATATACTGTCTCCACTGGAGGTTTTGCACACTGGTTATTTTTCATCATGACTATAGTGTAACAAGCACCGAAGCGTTCACTTTTGTCAAATCCCAGGCTGGCGTGACGATCCGTATGTGCACAGTAAGACACCCCGCACTGCCCCCCATTGGTTCTCATGACCGCTGGTCTGTCTGCAGGCTACAGTCGGAGTCAGAGTTCAAGCGTGTCACCCCGCGGCTACGGGTCGAATGGGTCCACCCCCCACAGTGTGAACGGTGGCGCCTATGGCAGCAACCCCGCCATGAACGGCTACCACAGCGGGGCAGGGCACTTAGGAAATATGGGTGAGGCTCAGACTTTTGTCTGCAAATCGCTTCAAAGTCCTCGTCAGCAACTGCTGCTCGAGTCAAACGTAATAAAAAATAGTAGTATGCACTCTTAATTAATCATAGATTATAGATTTAATAGGGGAGTATTTTGTTTTCATTTAATTTGTTGATTTATTTGTTCGTTTTAGGTCTGGATCATTTCCTCCGAGATGAAGCCAGCAGATTAGGAGCAGGTGAGTTGGAAAGAAAGTCGGAAAAATGTTCGCGAGAACGATGTTTGGTTATGCTCTGCGCAAGGTGTTTACAAAGTATTATTATGTATTTTAATTTTTTTGCACGTTTTGCTGAGTTTAAGTTTGAATTTTGTCGTTAAAGCTATTGACTTGTGACCTAGAATGACATCCTAAAACTACTAGAAATTTCCTAAAACATGTAACATAAGTGTTATAAGACACGCGTGTTAAAGAGTGCCATTAACTGCATACATTCCAATGAAAAATGGTGTGAGTCTCAAAATATCGGCAGAAAGATTGTACTGCAGTAACATGTTGCACAAGCTGTCTGGATACTGACTCCAGTGTTATTTTTATTGTAAATAGTGAAAGCTAGATCACGCGTTTCACAGAAAGCCTGAAGATAAGTAGGCTTTACAAAGTGAATTCGACAGGACCCGCGGGATTTTTTTTTAAGTTGCATGTTTGTCAGGTTTTCTATTATCGTCAACAATTTTCGAAAAAATATGAGATGTAACACGCACACAGAGATAATAGCATATAGAGATAGCACATAGGGAGGAACTTACAAGATGTATTGTGTTTGTAAATGCTTATAATTTGAAAACTGAAACTGGACCCTCGAACGATTTTTCGCACGCGCTCACGCAGTCTCTCCAATATAGATCGTTATCCCAGAAAAGTGTAGGGGGGGGGGGGGCTTAACAATAACGAACGGTTGCTACCGATACAGAGGGTCGTGGGTTTGAGCCCCGTGTACGCCTGTCTGCATGTGCTGCCTGCTTACAGGGCTTGCCGTTGGAGACCTCCCGGCACCCCGGTTTCCTCTCCCCTCGTCCTCTTCTTCCCGCACACCCATCCACCCAACCCCCACCCACCCCCGCCCCCGGTCATGATATAACCTTCCTGATATGAGATTTAACTGTATAGCAAAGAATCGCGATTCTTTATTGTTTTAATCTAAACTTTAAAGGAAAATTCAGGCGTGACGGCAGATGGTGATGGTGGTGGTGGTGTTTGGTGCTTAACGTCCAGTCGCAGACTACGTGCATATCAGGACAGTGCTCGTTAGACAAAGTTTACGTGCTGCCACACGTGGGACTGCTGTCACAACACGGGCCTCAGTCCCACCCATTCACATTATACTGACACCGGGCCAACCAGTCCTAGTACTGTTCCCTGTAGTGCCCGGCGTCCGGCAGGGCAGCTACTAGATTGTCAGTTTTTAAGTCGTAGGTATGACTCGGCCAGAATGCGAACCCACTGACCTCCCGCCTCGAAAGCGGACGCCTTAGCCACTAGACCCCCAAGGCGGTTGGGAGACGGCAGTATTATACAGTACACTCCTCCCCCTCCCCTCCCCCTTCCCTCTCTTTCTCTCTCTACGCACGTGTATATCGGGGTACGCATACATGTCCCCTACCACCACCACCACCACCACACACACACACACAACCGCTCAGCACACAGATACACGTGCACATACATGCACAAACGGCACCAGTTAGTAAATCAAATGTTAGAGCTGTGCATCTTGTGCTTTTTCCCCGCTCACCTCTGCTGTTACAAGAAGCATTTCTGCTCCCAAGAGCGCGCACATCTGCACAAGGCGCACCCCCAACCCCTACCTGCACTCCCACTATTCCAGTATGACCTCTATCGCGCTGCCGCGTACACATGCGACTTTTGTTTTTTGGGTGGACAGAGGGAGCCGGAAATGCATGCGTTTTTGTTTTTGAGTAGGGTTTTTTTTTGGGGGGTGGGGTGGCAGAGTTGCCTCGTTTTGTTGTTCTGGTGCTCTGTCTTTTTGCTTTTAACGTGCTGGGTTACATTCTCTTCTCTGTTGATGTACATTATAAGCCGATCTTCGTCCAGAATTGCTAGCGTGAAAACACGAAACAAATTGAAAGTCCTCAGACTTATTTACCTTTAAATAGATCAATCCAACTTGTGAATGTGTGAGCGTGAGTAAAATGTGACATAAGATTCTAGAATAATCAAGAAAATACGATAAAAACAATTTTTTTTTAAAAATACCACGTCGTGGGGTTATAACTGTCCTTGACCGTCGCTCCCGTGCGTGTGACACTGAGCGTCCTTGTGTTTCTCCACAGTTCCTTCTTGCAACTCCCCACCTCTGCCTCACCCGGCCCCACCCCACGGGTCCAACCCAGGTTTTGCGGGGGCGTCAGGGCCTGGGATGTTCTCCCTGTCAGCAAAGCAGAAAAGTGCCTTTGTCCCTGTGTACCGGCCAGCCCTCAGTCCGACACCTGTCTACCAGGGCCCCTGGGCCGGCCACCCCTTGTTTCACGTTAGTATAGCTTTCTGCACGCTAGTTAGCGCGCTAGTCTGACGAAACTAGTTACTGTTAGCCGCTCCCCGCGCGGTCTGCACGGCTTGCACAACCCATAGCGCTTACAATGTTAGTGAAGCTGCTTACTTGAGAGTGACTGGCTGTTAACAGTCTTTTTGTCATGGGTCTTAATGTTGTATTTGGCGATCGTGGTGTGTTGTCGACATAGTGAGCATAGCAAGGTTTTTAAATATTTATTTATCTATTTATTTGTCAGTTACTTGTGTAGTTGTATTGTCTACCTTCCAAGACTGGACGAAACGGTGGCTGAGACTTTAAAGGCCAGTCAGAGGCATCCTTTTGTCTGTCTGTTGACTAGCAGAATCTGGCTAAATCTGTTTGCACAGCCCATGCAGTGTAGCTTTGGACTCTTAGCCTGTGTTACAGAAAGGCAATCTATCCACATAGTCCTTACAAGAAATGATTTTGTCATGAGAAAACTGTTGGCCAGGTCTTGACTCGTGTCTCTGAATCTTCGTGCTGTATCCCTTGGTGAACACATTCAGACTGCTGCTACCTAACTGGGAATGCTGAATGCTGAATTTGCTGCTTACTTTCTTCGATCAGTCCGTTTTGTTCTTCCCTCCTTCCTTTCTTCCTTCATTGCTTTCTTTCTGTCTTCAGGTCTTCATTTTCCTTTTTCCTTGCCACTATCTCTCAATCCTTTTTTCATATTTGCTTTCTGTTATTCTTTCTTCTTTCCTTTTATTCTTCCATATTTCCTTCTTTCCTTCGCGTGTTCTTGTCTCCCTTTTCTAATGTTTCCCTTCCCACCATTTCTTTTGTGTGTGTTAGGGCTTATGGGGTGTTGTTTTTTTGTTTGTTTTTTTTTTTTGTCTTTTCCCCCGTTATTTCTTAGTTTGGCCTTCCGTCCTTTCATCCATTGTTTTAATTTGTCTTTTGTTTTTTCCTTTTATCCTTCCATTTCGTTTTCCCTCTGTTAATTTTTCTACATTTTCTTTTTTCTTCTTCTTTTTTATCCTTAATTTTTTGTAATCTCTTGCTTTATGCATTCATCAGTTTATTTCAATGTTTCTTTACTTCTTTCTTTCTTTGTTCATTTCTTGATTTCAGACTCTCCCTTTCCCTCGTCCACGCCCACCTTGTTTAGTTTTCTTTTGTTGTTTCTGGCCTCTTTTATTTTCAAGCGTTCCCTTTTATCATTTTATCCTTCCTGTCCTTCTGTGTGCTTTTTTGTTGACCCCTCCTTTCTGTCACTGTTTCACGTCTTTCTCGCTTACTTTAATTTTCTTATTCCTGTCTTTGGTTGTAAGGTCTATGATGTTCATGGAAAGTAAGTGCAATTTCTCCCCATAGACCAGCACTAAGGCAATACTCTGTCACTTCAGATCCTGTTGACAGCCTGGCATTTTGTCCGTGTTACTGTTGTTTGACATGTTCACTGTGTGCTATAGTATCTGACATGTTAGTGACTAATAGCGTATTGCATTTAGTTTTCCTAACATGGTGTTTGACAATTAGCGCCCCTGAACATTAGTCTTTCTAGCGTAGTTCCTAACATGGTGTTTGACATTTAGCGCCCCTGAACATTAGTCTTTCTGGCGTAGTTCCTAACATGGTGTTTGACATTTAGCGCCCCTAAACATCAGTCTTTCTAGCGTAGTTCCTAACATGGTGTTTGACATTTAGCGCCCCTGAACATTAGTCTTTCTGGCGTAGTTCCTAACATGGTGTTTGACATTTAGCGCCCCTAAGCATCAGTCTTTCTAGCGTAGTTCCTAACATGGTGTTTGACATTTAGCGCCCCTAACCATCAGTCTTTCTAGCGCAGTTCCTAACATGGTGTTTGACATTTAGCGCCCCTGAACATTAGTCTTTCTAGCGTAGTTCCTAACATGGTGTTTGACATTTAGCGCCCCTAAACATCAGTCTTTCTGGCGTAGTTCCTAACATGGTGTTTGACATTTAGCGCCCCTAAACATCAGTCTTTCTAGCGTAGTTCCTAACATGGTGTTTGACATTTAGCGCCCCTAAACATCAGTCTTTCTAGCGTAGTTCCTAACATGGTGTTTGACATTTAGCGCCCCTGAACATTAGTCTTTCTAGCGTAGTTCCTAACATGGTGTTTGACAATTAGCGCCCCTGAACATTAGTCTTTCTAGCGTAGTTCCTAACATGGTGTTTGACATTTAGCGCCCCTGAACATTAGTCTTTCTGGCGTAGTTCCTAACATGGTGTTTGACATTTAGCGCCCCTGAACATTAGTCTTTCTAGCGTAGTTCCTAACGCTTCATCTCAGGGTACTGCCTGCATAGTCTGCATAGTACGTGTAGCGTAGCACCTTAAGATTTAGTCACTGTGGCATGTCTGACAGATGCATTAACATAATTACAGTAACATAATAATGAACAAAAGTATCTCTAGCAGATCATAGACATCTGTCGGGCGTAACGTTTGGCAATCTAAGGATTCTTTCTTCTGTTTTCTTTCAATCATTCATTCGCTTTTTCTCTTTCTTTCTTTGGCAATCACCAGTCAACTCAAACTTTCAACATTGTGGGTTCAAACAATTTTACTTTAGTCAAACTTTTAGCAATGTGGTCAGGTAATCAGCAATTTGACCAAAAGATCATTAGTTAGTCAAACAGCCGATCAGAAGTTTGATCAAACTATCAGATTTTTGGTCAAACACCATTTGGTCAAGCTGCCAACAGCCAGATAGCTTCCCGCTGCCTGTCTGAATGCGGAGTGTTGTTTCTGTCCCAAATCGGATTTGTTGGCAATCCTCTGAAAAACTTGATTCAATCCTTTGTTATTAAAGCCATACAAAATAGCAATTTCCGCTCTGAATGAAACGTGGTATCCAGAGGTTTTGGTAGCAAAAAGCAGTGAGAGTAGTTTTAGAAATAATAATATTCTTGTTCTCCAATTCTGATGCTGTTATTTTTGATAGTACTTAAGACTGTTGATCTAATTATAGCACAGGGATTGAGTGTGGGTCTAAATATATCACAGGGAGTTTCCTAATAGGTCATCAGTATGACGTAACTTTCAATTTGGTCTGAGAAGACCTGATCGAGAATACTTTCAGTGAGAAGAGGAGGAGAAAGAAGATCGCATACATACGCTATGTACTTGCACACACTTGCATTCATGGACTCGGGCAGAGACATGCAAACATGCAGCACAGAAGCCCAGGGGGGGGGAGAAATAGAGCAGCAGAAGACAGGGGTGGTGTGGGTGTGAGAGGACCAGTCGTAACGCACGATAAGTACACAGGAACTTAAATCGATTGACTAATCAATTTACGATGCAAGCTCCATTAGGCTCGACAGCTTGACTTCACTCCTCCTACTCAGTAGTGAAACCAAATTCCGAAAAAAAGTCACAGCTGTGAAATCCGATATAAAGTGACTGGTTTGCAGCCGGAATTTTCCAAATGATTCAGCTGACCTTACGTAGACTGCATGGTGCAGGAAACTGCACAAGTCGTGTGTTGTGACGATGGCTTAACGGGTTTCTTCTGTGCGCTGTGTTTCAGCAGGAATGAGCAGCATAGTGACCTCCCCTTTCTCCAGTGTCAACCCCTTCGGTTTGCCCACCTGCGGCACGCAAGGCTACAGCACGTCCATCGTGTCCCCCGCCAAATGACGTGCGTCCATGGAGTGACGGACCACAGCAGCTGGCGCCGCGCGCCGTGCGCCGTGACCAGACCAGGGATTGGCTGGCGTGACCCCTTCCGCAATGTCCTGCTCTTCTCGACCTGTTGCTGGCCCGTTCTCGGCCAGATGTTGGCCGCTCGTTGGCGCGCATGACCACCGTCACGTGAGGTTTCTACACACAGACTACCTGCTGTACCCAAGTCACCCGAAACAAGATGGCGATTGCTGAGGACTGCACGTCCAACCGCGATCAGTGGTGTATATATTAACGAGACGTGTCAGAAATACATGTCGATGACAACTGTGCCAGAACCTTTTGCCGAGAAAGCTGAGGGCAGTTTACAGATGTCAGCAGGGAATACCCCCACCCCAACCCTTGGTTTACCTCCGAGGTGGAGATATTTTAGCATTGAAGACATCCAGCCAAGGATTTGTGATTTGTGAACTGTGAAAGCCGTTGTGGGTGATATCCCGTGTACTGATGGGTGACGGCAGTTTGGTCAAAATTCAGACCCTGCTTGCACGCAGTTCGGTTACTAATCATACCTTGGTCGTGAAGGTTCCGGTTACACAGAAAACTTGAGAACAAGTGGACGACCGAAGAGCCACTCGTGGCGTCCGAATATACGAGATTGTCCGTCAGCGCTTCGTAAAGAAACTGAAATGATTGGAGAGCGTGTTGCACTACCGAAGTCCCTAAAGACAGGTAAATTTTTTCCATGCCTTTGTTCTTGCCATTCGCACGACGTCTGTTTTTTTAAAAGAAAGAATGACTCTTGAAGAGAAAGAACAGAGGCCTGACCTATCACTGTGAGAAATCAAAACGGTGCGCGTGAAGAACCATGTCCAAGCAGACTGCTGGAGAAAAAAAATCAGACTGCTGGAGAAGAAATAAAACAGTTAGGCCTACTTTCCACAGCACAGACTTATTTTCTTGCGTCTCACCTTGAGCAATCGAGTTTTCTCATTCGGGTACTGGCGTGGGTCACAAAATGTGTCTTGAAGGAAAGACTAACTCTTATCATCTTAATCGAACGTTTGTCTGGTTGTTGTATTGTATGGGTATTTATCTTGGGGGTATCTTTTCCACGGACTGCTATTGTTTTGAAGGAAAGACTAAGTATTATCCACGACCACGTATGTCCAAAAGTCACGTAAATCACGTGATAACTTCTGGCGATGCTTCAGCGACCAGCATAGCATGAGATCTCCAGTTGAAGGTCGAAGGTCGAAGGTAGCGGACTATTTTTAAACCAGGATGGATGCTCTATGTGCTTATCAATATAAGGATGTGTTTGTAGATCATGTGTTCTGTTTCTCTTTATTGAATGCAAAAGAAGAGCACGTATCTGGGGTATTTCGCTTCGTGCAGTTTGAGTAAAAGTGTGCACAGATTCAGCGGCAGTTTGCTGAGGCTGTCAGGCAGTGCAAAAAAGCGGAAATGAGTAAATCTACGCTGCGGATAGGCGACACCTGGAACTGACGCAAGTCTGTTGTGTTCACGCCATTGTCGCCTCCTGCTTCAGAGAAAGACCCTGGCAAAGTGATAATTTTGTTTTCAAATTGTACCTTGAACCGGGGTTGGCATTGCTTTAGCTGTAAGGCAGCACTGAAACAATGTGAAATCACGGACCAGACTTGGAGTAAACTACCGGCATAATCTGTCAAGTAAGGAATGCATAACATAAGCAGTTCAATCCCCAAAGATTTGTAGAAGTGGTGTGTGACCCGTAGTGGGCAAAGACCCTTGAAGCAAGTTCACATGGACCTCAGGAGAAACAATATCGTGAGAAGAATAACATGCTATTTTATGACGAGACGTGTGTATGATTCTAATCATTCTACTGTGCCAAGTACACAATGCCAGGTGCATCTTGTGCCCATGTCAGCGGTTATATTTGTCCTTCTTCGTATGCATACATCATTCTATTGTACAATTTTGTCCAAAGGACTGATCAAGTTCTGCTTGTGATTTATAAACGAACTCTTGCCACAAGAATTTTTCATGCATGACTGGTTTAACATATTAAAAGGTTTGCTGTATATGAATGTCCCACAATTTTTTAATTATTAATCTTCAAGTTCTTTTTGGAGACAGTGTCTTTAACGTTGAAATAGTCCCTTTAATTGTATGTGTATGTTCTCACCCTTCAACTTGTCGTTATCAAAAATAAAACGCACAGTTTTCTGTTATAGGATACACGCGTCTGCTCCATACACACCGTCGGAAAGAGAGCTTCATTCGGCATGAGAAACTTTTCCTACGAAGTTTATGTCATGATTTTTCAACGCTTAAAGCATACAGGAAACAACAATTCTCACAAATTCAAAACAGTTCAATTGCTCCATAGACATGTTAGCATAGAAATATCTTCTGATGCTGGGGACGAGAAAAGTGTTGATAAAGTTTATAAAGCAATGTTTAAAAAACCAAACAAACAAACTGTAAAAAATTATATAAGATATTTTAAAGAACACTAGAAGCACAAAAGAAATTAATGTAATCTATTCGAGTTGAGTGTGAAAGCTATACTCAGAACTTAGAAGGTATAGCATGCAAGACTTGTTAGGGACGACTGTATTCAGCATTTAAATCTACTCAGTAGCAAGGACAGCAAACAGCTTTTTAAAAAAAACTTTAGCTGTGCACTTTCATAACCATTGAAATAATTGAGTTTCATTTGCTGTGGTTTTCAACCCTCCGTTTTTACCCTTAGCTACGCGTAAACGGTTTTCGGTCACCCTCGCCCCCCACCCGCTATCAAACTGTACCTGGTCCATACTCATCTCGTGCCCTCGCAGATGCGCGGCGACTTTTCTCCGTCTCTCCCCCATTCCCCCCATTCCCTCCCTTTCTCCCCACATTCCCTCCCTCCCCCCACATTTCCTCCCTCTCTCCCCATTTCCTCCCTCTCTCCCCATCCCCTCTCTCTCTCTCCCCATCCCCTCTCTCTCTCTCCCCATCCCCTCCCTCTCTTCCCATTCCCTCCCTCCCTCCCCAGTTCCTCACTCTCTCCCCATTCCCTCCCTCTCTCCCCTCTCTCATCTCCCCTTCCCTTCCTCTATCCTTTCCTCACTTCCTCTCCCTTTCTCTCCAATCCCCCCTCTCTTCCTCTCTCTACCCTTCCCTCCACGCTCCCCCTTCCCTCACCACTCTTTCTTTCCCACCCTCTTTACCCTTCCCGCCCTCTATCCCCGCTCCTTCTCTTCCCTTCCCCCTCTCCTTCCCGTTCCCTCCCTCTCTCTATCTCTCACGACATTGTGTTTAACTTAACTTACTGTTTCTTGACGATCTGATTCAAACTCTAGTCACGGCTCGCGCAGTCTGCACTGTACATGGAAATAATAATTATGCTGAAATACTCCGCGCGTTTCTTCAGTCCCCGTGCACTTGAATGCGTGGTCACATAACTTTGTCCCCAGGCTAGTGAGAATGTGCTTGTCACGAGTTTCTTACCGTCATCAATTTCGCAAACTCTGTGCACTTGTGTCGGGTAAATGGCATCTTCATGCTTTTTTTAAAAAAAATTTCAAGTCGATTATACATTCATGCAGGGACAAAGACTTCTTTTCTCGGATCGGAAAAGCTTCACTCAAGCAAAACAGTTACGATATGTGTCTTTGCTCAACACCAATTTTACAGCATGTTTGATCAATGAATTTTTCTGTGGGGGAAGGGGTGCTATTCGTAGGTATTTATAACGAAATTATCCGCGATGGGAAGTTGTTGTGTTAAATGTGCAAGTGAATATGGTGAAAATACTATATTGCAAGAAGTCTTCACCAGACATAACGGCACAAGGCACTGGACTTGAAACCTGGTTTGAAAGAAATCAAAGGTGTCACAAAGGTTAGTTACCCCACGGAGGGCCGTCTGCTGTTATGAGCTTTCTCATGTTAGTGGGAGCACCCATTAAAGGAAACTTAAATGCACGAAGTCGGCCAAATAAGAAAACTAAATAAAAAAATAATGATTGTAGAAGTAAGAAGAATATCACTGCAACTTTTGGCTTAAGTATTTACAGAGTAGCTTTACTCCAAGAACAGCAAGATATATTGTTCAAGCATTTTCTCGCCATTCGGATGCCTCGCCCACATAATGATTTTTTCGGAGGTTTGGGGAGAGAGATGCAGTTCAACGAGTTCAGCACAGCTAAACACACTTACAGGCACAACAGCCCTTGTTCACCTAAACTCTCCTGTGTACAAAGAAGCTAGTCACTTGTTACCTCTCATTTGTAAACAATGGTGTTTACAAACATTCTAGTCCCATGAATGCGAAAGTACTCTATTTCTTGTGAAAACCTTTATATACATACACAATGTTTATTGAGTTCACAGTCAAAGTTGGAAAGATATTAAACTGATTTAATTTGAACTTTGTTTATTATGTATGTGGGGATGCATGCGTGTGCAGGCATGCGTGCATTCTCGTGCATAACAGAAAGGTATCATGTATATATGTGTCTGTGTTTGTGTTCCTGGTTATGGCAACGCGACTGAGCTCTGTAACAGCGTAGCCTGTAGCAACTAACCGAAGGAAGGAATCTTGTTATTTCTCCTGTTCGCCCTTATCCAACCCCTACCCCACTCCCCTTCATCTGTGTAATGCTTGTATTTTATATTTCCTTATATCTTTCTAAACACGTTCTGGGCCGTACGCTATCACGCACCCACCGACTGCTGTTCTATTGCAGATCAGTCAATGAGGCTTTATTAAGTGCTTGACAATCGCACACACAGCCACCATTATGACGATCCTGTTGTTAAAAGTCATTAACATGGCGAGTTTGTAACATGAATTGTACCGAAAGAGGAGACACTGATATTAGCGTTTGGAGCAAGTCCAGTTACAGACACCTGCCAAGCCCTGCCCTACCGGGTTCTATACCGCCAACTGACTTTCAGCCAGTATGGCCAAGAATTAGCAGGAGCTGAGACGGAGTTTCGGAAATGAGGTCAAGGCAGACGGCACATGCGAACATGCAGCAGTTCTGTTCTTGTGCGTGACATCTGTTCACCAGCATTGTTCTTTTTCTGGCTGGATGAACACTGGCGGCCATTGTTCCGCGCATGTCGGCCTCGGCAGCGGTGTATCATTTAGTGGTCACGGCTAGCCAAGCCAACCCTGGCTGCTGGGTCTGGGTTCGCCTATTGTCTCCGCCGCCATCTTGGACAGCGCCGCCTGACGGTGCCATCTGTCGTCTGCTAGGCTGGCCTTAGAGTTCAGTTTGGTGTGAAATCCTTTGAAAGTGGATGTCACTTTGCCAGTATTTTTGAGCTGAAGGCGCTTGGATCCCTTAGGTCAAACGACACACACAGTCGAGGGATCCCGTTCATGCAGATGAAATGTTGACAGGTCTGTTTCGTTAGCAGGCTTCAAAAGGCTCAGTCAGAATTCAGAATAAAAGCAATTTAATTAAATTTTTAGTGACACGATGCCCCCCGCAAAGTACTCTAAAACAAACACAAGTAGCTTTAAACTTATCAGCATAGACAACCCACTTTTATTCTTGGATAAAAAAAAAAGGAATTTTAACAAAATAGAGCAAAAGTAAAATTAATTTCAGCGACTCACTTTGTTTATAACTATTCCAACATCCCCATAAATGCCAAACAAGTAACTAACTTTCTATACCGGCCAAATGAGGATCCACAGACTATGGCCTTTTTGGTCCAAGTCATTTGCCCTTGATCATACATGAAGCGCCATACAGTCCCTTTTGATGTTTGCGAAGTAGCGAGGCGACCGAGTCTTCAGAAACGAATAGAAATCCAACGACTGGACTAGATCGCTGTCATTATCCTTTCCAAGTGTACATCAATATTCTTTGCAAGTGTATATGTCATCATTCTCTGCAAGTGTACATGTCGTCATTAGCTGCAAGTGCACGTGTCAGTCTCTGCAAGTGTACGTCATCATTCTCTACAAGTGTACATGTCGTCATTCTCTGCAATTTCACATACATCTCAATCTCCTTCCCTACCTCTCCACCTCTCCTGTCCTCCATCCTCCCCGGTCCTTTGAAGAGGACGATCACCCTCCATATCCCTGTTTGTACCTTGAAGCCCACCGTTGCCTGTATACCCAGCTTAACAGTGGTGACATCATCAAAACTGCAGGCACACATAACCACAAAATCAAACACGAACTTTAGTCCACACAATGCCGATAAATGAATGATATTTATCAGATAGGGAACGAGAGTTTCTCGCTGACAGATAATCGATTTCTGATAAGACAGCAGCAGAACTGTAGCCCACGCAAGAAAAAAGGCTTAAAAACAGCTACACCACATAGTTGTACTGAGGGGAGACGTTGGT
>SMGT01009885.1:38115-51706 GCA_004794575.1 Lanistes nyassanus | reverse complement strand
GGGGGGGGGGGGGGGGGGTAAGAGCGCAAGCGTTCCAGATATAAACAGGTCTTAGAGGGCTGTGACAAGCATTTCCAGATATAAACAGGTCTTTGAGGGCTGTGACAAGCATTTCCAGATATAAACAGGTCTTAGAGGGCTGTGACAAGCATTTCCAGATATAAACAGGTCTTAGAGGGCTGTGACAAGCGTTCCAGCTATAAACAGGTCTTAGAGGGCTGTGACAAGCATTTCCAGATATAAACAGGTCTTAGAGGGCTGTGACAAGCATTTCCAGCTATAAACAGGTCTTAGAGGGCTGTGACAAGCATTTCCAGATATAAACAGGTCTTAGAGGGCTGTGACAAGCGTTCAAGGTATAAATAGGTCTTAGAGGGCTGTGACAAGCATTCCGGATATAAACAGGTCTTAGAGGGCTGTGACAAGCATTTCCAGATATAAACAGGTCTTAGAGGGCTGTGACAAGCATTTCCGGATATAAACAGGTCTTAGAGGGCTGTGACAAGCGTTCAAGGTATAAACAGGTCTTAGAGGGCTGTGACAAGCGTTCCAGACTCCAGCAACAGAACACGTGACCGTAAAACCGCCGAACCATTTATTCGCTTGCCACGTTGGCCGACTGGCGCCCTTCTGTCACCCCAAGACCCACACTGCTTTCCTGTAGAGAGGCGGAATGGGACGAGGAGGGAGATCTTGAGGTCATAGGCGCACGGAGACAGGCTATCGTCACTCCGCCCTCCCCCTCCCCACGTCATCGCAAATCAAAGACCTCCAGAGTTGCGGGTCCTGAGGCCCTGATGAAGTTTCCAACCGTTAGTCATACGAGGCCTGCGCCAAGGCTGGTGTCGCAAGAATATTGCGAAGCTACGGTGCTGCTGACAACTGTGTCTTGTCTCCTAGGCAACAATTAAAAAGGCCTTTGGGCAGTTAAGTATCTGTACTGTTCATAACGTCCCGTTGACAATGCAAATGCAGATGAACGGCAATGAATTTTTGTCGAGTTGGGTCGAGTTACGCGTTTGTTGTTTGAAAGCTTTTGAGAAGGTGTTACTGACTAGATTTCCTCCATCTCTCCCATCTCTCCCCTCTCTTCACTTACAACTCATGTATTGTAATGTCTGATGGACACTGTGAATGGAGATGTGTTAAACTATTTGTTGTTGTTGATGTTGGTCTTCATCAGGACAACACAATTTGCACAGTACCTTTGTTGGGTTGACTTTATCCGAGGAAGTTATTTTCAGAAACGCGTCTACACAATGGACACGTGCACATACATAGATAAACCCATGCGCGCGCACACACACACACACACATATACAAAACACATATTTGAGCTGTCTTGAAAATGTCTGATCTCACTTATCTCAGCATATGTAGCGATGAAAAGGAAAATGTGGAATAAACATCAGGATATTTTTTTTCAAAATTGATAACTGTGTCAAGAATGCATCCCACTAACAAAATGTGTCAAGAACCCTTCAGAACGACAAACGTGTCAAGACCGTGTCAAACAGTCGTCCGCGGCAGCCCCGCCAAGGACAGGGCAGCACTCCTGATCAGAAAATCAATCCCGATCCCCGCCTACTCCATGGGTGAGAGTAAAAAGTGTTAAATAAAAATTCAACATCGAGTCTGCAAGTGCATGGGAAACAGGAGACAGGAAGGAAAGAAGGAGCTGCCCCACCACTGTCTTTTTCATTCATGCTGTCTTTTTCTCCCTCTCTGTTTCCCTGTCTCTTTCTCTCTCTCTCACACACACATACACACAGAGCCATGCACCTGCCGTCACAAACACACACACACACACAGAACCACAAACCTACCTTCACATACACCACACACACTCACACGAAGACTCCTCTCTCTCTCTCTCTCTCGCTGACACGTATCTTCTTTCATCGTTAATGCGATCATTTCGGAAAGCAACATTCCCATGACGCACCAGGACATCACTTGTGACGGGCAGCGCGGACAGCCTCCTGACTTGCGGCCATCAATCCCCCCCAATCCCACTAAAATCTGTCGCCTTCCATTTCTTCACGTCTTTCTCTTCGCGGCCCACCCCCCCACACCCTGCACTTCCTCCGCCAGCAGACGAAATGGAGGTGTCAGCCCAAGACGTCTGCCTGGCACCGACAGCTCCGACTACAGCAGGATCGCCCGTCCCTGTGTTCGCGTCTGCTGACATCCACTCTCCATCTCCAAGCCAAAGATAGATGCTAAGCTTATCTTACCCACCGGATGTAGGTAGGACGCCATTTTCAAACCGGTGTCATCAAATTATTTTTCTTTCCTGCTACGCGGTTTTCAAGTTCCCGCGTTCGACAAGCACAGAAACTCGAAAGGCAAACTCAGAATAACAGATAAGCTGTAAAGTGTTTGCCGTTGCCGTTTCTGGATCAAAGCAACCCAGAACAGAAGCAGTCGAAAAAAATCTCTGCTTGCCGAATGGTAAAGTAGCCAATACCGTTATCTACATCGATGGACGACAGCGGCTTGCTACTCACACTGTTGGGAAGAAGTAGAAAGGATTTCACACAGCAGCGAAACATTGATACACAAGCAGTAATCCCAGTCTGCTGTGTGAGATCCTTCCAGCACCCTGCTACTTCCGGTATGAGTTGTTTCTACGCATAGTTAAAAGGCATCTAAAATCTCCCGAGAGATGCATTCTATATAAGGTTTTCAAATGCACTGCATAGGAAGTTTCCGCACTTGTAACTGTTTTGCAGTCTGTTTGTATATAACTCGGATAAACTTCATTTATTTGAACAGCTGGAACTTCTTACCCGTGCAAGCAGATGTCGCTCAATCTATTCTCATCCACACCTGTACTAATACACAGTTCTACACCCATCCACTGCTTCAGGAACATATATGTACAAGGAGTGTGTAAGAGAGAAAGAGTGCGTGAGTGCGTGCGTGCGTGCGTGCGATATAAGAACGGAAACCTATAATTCTGCTAATCATTTCATCTTCGGCATTCTGTTTACTGGCCGTGGCCAGCCAGCCAGCCAGACCCTTGCAGGCACACGCACAGGAAGTTTTACTAGCCACAGACGGACGGACGGACGGACAGTCAGACGGACGGACGGATGGACGGACAGATCGTATTGCCTGGAGGCAGAGACACAGGAAGTTACAAAGCAGATATAAATGAAAAAAACCCCACCCAGATCAGAATACATGCAAGCTTTTTCCTAAAACAGGCAACTGGGAAATCTCCCGGAGTCCCCAGTGAACTCCGTCAATGCATGCGCGTGCAGTTAGTTTGCTTTTCCGCAAGAGAAAAATCCGACTAAAGGGGAAACCGGTCGCCGAAACCAAAAAAACTGGACGCCCTGCGACACGATCGCCTCTTGCCCCCGTTCCCACCCCTCTCTCCCCCCCCCCCACTTCCCCTACCACCCCAAGATTAAAGGCGATCGCAACTGGTGATCGCTAAGCCAGGATGTCGTTGTTAGAAGCCTGTAGGTCCGACAGGAAATTGCCGTCATTTCCGAGAAACCACTTCCTACTAGCAGCAGTTTCAGGTTACGTTTTCTAAGGCTTGTGTGCGTGTGTGTGTGTGTGCGATTGTGCTGGAGATGTGATGGTCCAGTGGTCACTTTCCCTCCCACTTCGTCTACAAATCACACGGGACAGAAGTATAGAATGTCTTGCTGAATATTTCAGAGGTGCTTGACTAATCGGCTGCCCCAATCCCGCATCCTTTCACTACATCAAGCAGCCCCTGCCCAGGATGAGCATTCGCGTCTACGTCACGTAGTGCGGTCTGTCTAAATGAAGACGGCGCATTACGTGGCAGTTGACAGACAAGCTGATGGCAGCGCTCTGCATATGGAAGTACTCAAGGCTCTCTCGTTGTCTCAAAAGCTGATAGGTGACGTTGTTTGTTTTGTGTGTGTGTGTTTGTTGTTTTAAGCGCTACAGCGTAGACAGGATTTGTGATTGCTTACGAGTGACTATATACTCATTTTTCACTCTTACTGTTATAACAAATACTTTATACTAGATGTTTAAAACCCTTTGATAATTATTAGTAGCAGTTATCTCTGCGTTGATGAGTATACAAATAACTATGGCATGTTCTGTTGTATAGATATTATCCAGGTTTCTGTACATGCTAACAATTAGGCCGTGTTCTACTGTATAGATATTATCTGTGTTTAAGAGTATGCTAACAACTATGTCGTTTTCTGTCGTATATATATATATACTTTATATTTTTTTCTGTTTATGCATATACTAACACATATGCCGTGTTCTGTTATATATATATATATGCTCTCCCCTGACTGGTTAAATCGTCTATGGGCCTGAGCCTACCCAAATTTAGAAATTGTCATTGTCGCTATCACCGGCGCTGTCTTCCCTACAAGCTACTGGGAGAGCACTCTGTCTCTAAAACCAGTTGTTTCAGCCTCCTGCCAGCGGAGAACACCACATGTAAATATTTGCTCCAATTTCTTCCGGTCTGGGCGGTGTCAGTGAATCAAGAATTGTTAACTCTGCCATATTACGGGCATGTCATGCAGACAGGCGCTTTCTGCTCCAGTTCGGACGACCGCCTGCCACAGCTCAGGTCGGGAGGTGCTGAGCTGTGTCCCTCTGTTGACACGGTCTGTCCAACGATACGTACGAAAACGCGAAATGGATTTTTAGAGCTGCCCGGCAGGGCTAATGACAAATAAATGAATCTGTAATCTCTTGGTTAATGGCAAAAAATGAGGCGGTGGACGGCAAATGAGATTTTGTATTTCGGCCATTACAGGCCTGACCTGTCACAACACGCTAGCAAATGGCTGTGTACACACAGCCCTCATTCAGCTCTTAAGATTGTCCCCCGTCCGACGGAGGCGTGTGTACTCAACGAACAAAACGTAAATGAATTTTC
Source organism: Lanistes nyassanus (assembly GCA_004794575.1). Taxonomy (NCBI): domain Eukaryota; kingdom Metazoa; phylum Mollusca; class Gastropoda; order Architaenioglossa; family Ampullariidae; genus Lanistes; species Lanistes nyassanus. Next base: position 46,806 of record SMGT01009885.1, on the reverse strand, counting down.
GGTTCTTAACGACCCTTTTCAACGCAAGTCGGAACATTTGAAGCGGACAGTCAGGCGTAACTAGCGGAAATTGAACGCCTTTGACCTATAAGCGTCAGTTCCAAAACCTATGGGATAGAACCCAAGAGAACTGATACACGGAAATCTCCAAGAAAGAATGTCTACTAGGCAAAACAATGGCATTTCTCACAGAAGGAGGGATCAGTCTTTACTGCTCAAAGGCAGACACCAGATTAAGATGCTTTTCACGCACATGATCTTGATTCTTACATAGAACGAATGTACGTGTCCTTGTGTGTCGGTTTGTCTTTCTGACTGGTTTGTGCGTGTGTTTGTGTGGTCATGTTCGTACGACGTTCATAGAGGTCAGATGAGTACTTGCATGCCTGAACGCTCTAGTGGGAACCCGTTTTACACTGTCAGAGTCTATGAGAGGAGTTCCAGCATGCGAGCTAGTGTGGCTTGAAGCGGCTGACTTGTCTGCGTGAACGACAATAAAAAAAATAAAGTTAAGGGAGATAAAATGAAAAAAAAATGTGCACAGGGAAGAGTGGAGGATACAATTCCAGCGTTGACTGGGACATTGTAGAAATAAGTGGGAAGGCGCAGCTGCTAAATGCCTCTCAAACACTGATAGGCATAGTGAGAAACAAAGAGAGTGAGAGATAGAGACGCACCCGCATACAGGCACGACCGCAAACACGCACGCAAGCACTCACATCACCATCACTGGTATCACCCTCCCCAGAGAAAACGAGAGAAGAGTGGGAGAGAATTTTCAGTTGTTCCGTAATCCGGGTCTGTTGAGGCTAGAGGGAAGAAAGAAAGTGAGAGAAAGTAGAAGAGAAAGAGAAAGGGGGATCCAGAGAAAGGTGAGAGAGAGGGGGGAAAGAAGTGAGAGAGAGGGGAGAGACAGAGAGACAGAGGAGACAGAGAGGAGACAGAGAAGAAAGTAGAGAGAGCATCACGAATTCAAAACGCGGCACACGTCGAAGGGTGAGATGGGACGACAATATTTAATGTATGAGAGGTTAATAGGACTTCATATTCCCGCCTGATACCCGCTGCCTCACTCCCATTGATCTGGCGTCAACAGGGGCTTGAGGGGGGTTAGTGAGGAGCGAAGGGGCCTGGAGAACAGACCAAAAGGTTTTCAGGGGGATGAAGCGCTTTGAGGGAAGGGGAGGGAATCCTTATAGAAGCGACTTCGTTTTTCCATTCATTCTTTTCCGTCGCTAGCTGTCCGCGCTCCGGTGATTACACCGTGCATCGGCTCCAGCCAGCAGGGTGATGAACGACCCTCCCGCAAACATTTTCCTTCCCTCCTGTCCTTGGCTGCTCGCCACAGGCGAGTGCACGACAATGGCGTGCAATGGAGAGTGGCCCCCTGTTCATCCTCATCCTCTGGAATAAATTTGTCACCATCTACAGGCGTCGTCTTTGTTACATCACAAGCGCTGGACATTTCGCCGGCTTTGGTGGGTGCATTTCTAGTCCGTTCTGTTTCCGGTGCATCGGAAGGGCTGTGACCCTGACAATGAGATACGTCTGCAACTAATATACAGACGGTAACCGCAAAACTCCAGGATCGCTACTCCGCCTCGAGAACTATTCATCAAGGTTCTAAAAGACCTGTCCAGACCGACTCCTTGTACGTCTGCAAGTGGTCGTAAAGAAGGGAGAGTGATACATTCACCTCTGCCTTGTTGAAACAGTGTATGTGTAAACAGCGAGTGTTGCCGAGACAAGCCAGAAAATCTCCAAAGGTGTTGTGACTAAATGAAGTTTGTATGGAATCGGGATGTTTCGTTGCGGCGCTTTCCCTTCACTGATCGCACACGTTTCTATTCTCTGCAGCAGAAAGTCTGTAACCTTAGTATATTTTAATTCTCGGAGTATCTCTACGTGTATTTCTCAAGCAAATCTTAATACATTGGGCAATATCAAAGAAAGTGTAGCTCTTCCTCAGTATTTGAACGAAACGTACACAACGTTAGGTGACAGTTATAACTGTTAGTCACAATTAAACCACTAATCATTCATATGGCAAAATTTGACAAATACTTCCAGTTTCCACGTCCATGTTGCGACACGTCAAACGTTTCTTGTTCTCAACCTCATGCAACTGTGTTGGAGATCTAGTGGAGTTTACATGTACTTTCGACCAAAATCTAACAGCACTTACAGAACTACCAGTATATGTTGGATACTGACCAAGTTCACTGTACACCCTACTATTTGGTGTCCTTATGGCTACAGTCAACAAATGTTCGTAAGCAACTGTATTTAAGGACTGTTTAACACGAAACATTTAAAGTCATGTATCGCAGACGTAACAGTTACAACAACCTGGGTCTTATGTGATCACCAGTTTATCACAAGAAAGAACATTTGAAGCTATTGTTGGCTGGACTAAGTGTAATGCACTGAAGATTACGGAAATAATGCGGAGTCTTCTGTAAACGCTTTCGCGATGGTGTTAAACCTATGTTGTTTTGAGCATCTCTGAAAGAGACAGAGAGAGGGGGGAGGGGAGGGAACGGAAGGAGAGGGAACGAACGAAGGGAGAGAGAGATAAGAGCAAGTGAGAAAAAAAGGGAGAAAGAAGAAAGGGGAGGGGGTCGGGAAGACGGGCGCAGGAAAGAGAGAAGGAGGGATGTAATTAATAGCCGTTACAATCACTCTCATGTCCGGCGCGAGTTCTTCAAGAGGCAGGTTTGCCGGCCGAAAACCCCGATGGGTATCTTGGAGAGCCAGCAGACTCGGTGAGCGTAAATCACGCGCCGTGAGTGTGTCTCGGCATCGATCGGCGTTGGCCTGTCGCTAAATCCACGTCTGTCCTCACCAACTCTTGCGCGCTAGGAGCTCAAACACGGTCCACGGGGATGTAAGGAGCAGCGCGACAGTGTAGCTTTGTTGTCACAGGATTACACGTCGTGGAATAGCATTGTCACAGGATTACGTATCAGTGTAATGTTATTGTCACTGGATTACACACCAGAGCAGATATATTGTCAAAGGATTAAACACCAGAGCAGATATATTGTCAAAGGATTACAAATAAGCAATGTAGTTATTGCCGCAGTATTACATAAACATTCAAACGCATGTACGCACTCACACCCCTCAACGTTATTCCCACAGGATTCACAGTGTCGCTGCGGCCGTATTGTCACAAGTCATATAGCTTTATTTTGATAGAATTACATGTCACTCGGTTACTGCCTACACATCAATGGCGCGTTTTTGCTACAAAACTGCGTACATTGGTCAGCTGTTTCTGCTACAAGATTACATGGCAGAATAACTTTGTTATGACGAATTGCGCAGAATCGTGGCTTTGCTGTCACGGAATGGGACACTAGTACAGCTTTACTATAAATCTATAGCATGTCAGTGTAGTGTTATTGTTACAGGATTTCAAATGTAACCTTATCGTTACAAGATTAAAACCAGCAAAACTGCTCTCTAACCCATATGGCAAAACTGTGATTCAAAGAAACAAATACATGCCACGGTGTGAAAAAGGATACAGAAATACAAGAACATCGTACGGCAATTAAAGGGGCTGTACACAGATATGAATAGCAATGAAACTATAACGCGAAGCATGATACAACGAAAAGAAAAAAAAACATCCCCACAACGGTGGAAAGGATGACTAACCCATGGAAATTCTCTCAGTGCCAGGCTTCATTTTTTGCCTAACCTCTCCTCCCTCCCCGCCCCCCATAACCCTCACAGCATCCCCATAATCCTCACAGCATCCCCATAACCCTCATAGCATCCCCATAACCCTCACAGCATCCCCATAATCCTCACAGCATCCCCATAACCCTCACAGCATCCCCATAACCCTCACAGCATCCCCATAACCCTCACAGCATCCAACCATCCAGCTGAGCCATGCCATGAGGTGTTTCTGTTTCCAGTCAGATACGTGTTTCAGAGACCTGTTTCAGAGACCTGTTTCAGAGACGCGTTTCAAACATGTGAATCAGAAACGTGTTCGTTGGTTTACCGATGTCTTGCAGTTTGCCAGGGACAGTGTGTGACAGAGGTTCAGTGCTCCTCCATGAGAGGACAGTACGATACACAAAAGCCAGCCTGTAAGTTGACCCCTTCACTCCGTCACCTCTAGTCTCTATATATGAGGCGACAGCAGACGCCCTCAAAGGAAGTGAGGTAATCCAGTGTCAAGGGAGTGGGTGAAAGGGCGCTCTGCTGGGCGGAGTTACGACTTCGCTTTTGTGTGCTTGCATGTGCATGTGCATGTGCATGTGCATGTGCATCTCCATGCTTGCTTGCGTAGTTAAGCTGCTAGCCACACTTTTCCTGCTGGGGACAGAAAGGTCAAAAGGGAGATAACCAAGAAACTTGCGCCCTCCCCCCTCCTTTCCAAAAAAAAATGGAGAAGAAAAGCACCCACCCAAACAGGGAAAGACCAGACAAGCGGTTGGCAAACCTAGCGCTACCTGGCGGAAGATGATTGATTCTTCCATCTCGACGCTTCCGGTCGGCCCCGAGTCGTCTGCCGAAACAGCACGACTACAGACAAAAGCAACAATTCTAGGGGAACAAACAGCATTAACCTAACACGAGAACAACATAACCCTAAGGCTAACCCTATCCCTCACCCACCATACTTCTTCCTCGCTAAACAAAGCTTGCCAAATAGAGACAATAACGAAAAAGCGTATTAAAATGTTCACTACAGACATACTTTCATAAGCCGCTGTCCACGGAGGACGCATGCGCAAGACTTCTGTGTTAAGACTGTATTTGATTGGTTCCCCGAAATGGTCGCTTTTGCCTGACGTGACACTCAAGATATTTAGCGTACTGAGAGGTACTACCCACTGACGTCAGTGTAAACGTCGGGGCAGATTCGCTGGTGGGGAGAAATAAATGGATTTCCAGCCAGATTCACGAGACAGACCCAGTTCACTTCTCCTATGAAGGTCTTGAATCTTTCTGTCTGTGGAGATTTCTTCACAGAAGATAGAGACAAGACATGGATCTGTACCCACAAATCCACGCGGCGCATGCACTTGCTCAAAGACAGTCAGCCACTCAGACACTTGTAATGCACGCGCCACTTGGAAGAGAATTTGTAAGTATAGTTTCACAATAAGCCCTTTGAGGCCTAAGGCAAACTCATTAGGGGCGCTGCGCTCATCAAACTTGTATTAGCGGCGCTGCTGAAAGCCGGCTTTTGTCACCTCGCTTCGGTTCCCACTACCGGGCATCTTGCTTTCCTCCCACCCCCACCCCCTCCGGTCCTGTCTGTCACACATAACACAGGCTCGCGTGCACATACAACTAATCATAAATTATCAACCAGCACACGTGGTGCACAGACACATGCTCTTGCCCACAAACAGGTGCGCACGCTCGCACACGCATTGTACTGTCGACAATGTTCACGAGTACAAATGTACATTCGTCGTCGTCGTTGTTGTTGTTGTTGTTGTTGTTAGTTTTCTTATTTCATCATTTCATCAGACTCGTAACCCCGTAGTTGTGTTCTGCACTTCTCAGACGAGCTCATAAAATTTTACTTACATGCCATCACGTGATATCAGTATAATAGAATGTAGAAGTATTTTAAGCAATGATGTAATATTATCTTAAATTATGCTAGTAACGTGTTCAAAATTTAATGAGCTGCTATCGTGTTACTTTCTGAGCTGCTATCGTATTATTCTGAAACAGCTGGCTAGTAAATCACTTGAGGGCATTACGTCTCAAATCTTGTCAGTCCCTCTCATTTCTCAGTCAACAGCACTCTTTCAGCCACATCAGATGCCGGCCATTCCCGTCTCACCTGATCATGACGTCAGCGGTCATGTGACACGGCTTGTCCCTACCTCATCAAATGTGGCGAAATCCTGTGTCGGTGGCGGGAAGACACAGAGAGTCAACGGGTACCCATGATTGTTTAATGGCCAAATCAATCAAGAGGTGAATCCATTTTGTCATGGCTCTGAAATCTGTCAAGGCCTTGGTCTCGGCACTTGCCATACGGTACAAAGAGCCTGGAATAGCGATTTTAACTTTTTGGTTTAAACAACATGCGCTACACTTCGCCAAAAACAATCAAACTTCACTGGCCAGGAGTGGTAGAGCTATATGTGTCTACGGGCATATTCGATCTACTTTGTTGTTGTTGTTGTTGATGTTGTTGTTGAGAAAATCACCATCCACCTGTAAGCAAGTCTCCTGCGTAAAAAACTGCTTACTATGCTCTTCTTTCTGCTGACATTAAAGTGATACTCGTGCAAATTAGGTTGGTTCACATCTCGTTGTTGTGATAGCTGAATACCTCCTTTTCATATTTATTCACAGAAAAAGTACATGAACATGCACCAAGCTATATATATATATGTGCACATATATTGTCAAATAATTGAATTGAAAGATCAGTACGAAGTGTACGTGCGATGCCAAATCACAAACTGGTAGTCACAATAAAGCTGAAGTGTACCTCATTCGTTAATGTAACGACCAACAACAGATTTAATGGGCTATTTTTATTGCAACAGCAAGATTCCCTACCAACGTACACACAAGTCAGAGAAGGTGCACCACAAAATGATCAGTGTCGAAAACGTGTGTGCCCTCCATTGGCCTGCACATAAACAAGCCACCCTTGACGCGTGGTCCCCATAAGCATCTGCAGGATCGCCTGCCACTCCTGCTGAAGCCAAAGGAACAGCTGGTTAAGGTAAGCTGGCAGTAGGTGGTTTGCCTGCAGGCTTCGGTCCAGCAAAACATCGCGTTAAGGCCGGTGAATTTGCTGCCAGTCCATGAGGGCTGCTGCAGAACGGTTGTGACTACCCGAGCCCTGTGCGGTCTGGCATCGTCCTCCGGGAGAATGGCTCCCGGTCCTATTGCCTGCAGCGAAGGCAGTACGATGGGCTGCAGATTGGCATCCCCGTAGACCACGCCAGTGAGGCTGTCTTGCCTTGGACCCTGATACCTTGCTGCAGCCACACATACGCACTGCCGCAATCAGCGTCACTGAGTCGTTTTGGAGTCATGGTTACAAACTGTCTATCGACTGCATCCCTAAACACCCCCACCCCAATCCCTCAACACCGGCTTGTTTGCACGTACATGGTGAGTTTTCCCTCACGCTCGCTCGCTTGCTCGTGTGCCCACAGAGAACGAGGATACAGAAGAATGGGGGTGGGGTGCGGGAAAAGTGAGAGCAATTTATTCAGGTCGGTGTCGACGTTTTTGAACTGTTTCCTTCTGACATAAAGAACATCGAAAAAGTAGAGAAATCAGGTGAAATAATCTTTTTAAATCCTCCCCCATACACCTCAACCACGGCCGTGACTTTTCCTCTGCAGAATCCCAGAAAGCTGTTTGCTCAGGCGTTCCTGGCCGTGTCAGTCACTCATAATGACGCCAATTGCGGTTTGGGTTGTTCACGGAGTCTCAGTAACAATACCCTCGGGTAACTGCCGGCCAGGCCAGACCCCACTGTTGACCCCTGGTCCGTTTGGGAATAATCCTGTTGCGAGGTCTGCTTTTTTTCGATCCCCAGGAACATCTCAGCCTCCAATTGTTTTGTGCTAAAGCTGGTGAACGACACAGGTTTCACGGAGAATCTTAGAATTTGATTATTTGGTTGATGACGGGATGGGTACCTACATTTCTACTTGACTTTTCTTTCAATAAGTCGTAGTTATGCCTCCCTCCACCCCCTCATTTGAGCCAGTTTTACGATTAGTTTTATCCAAAGGATGTCTGCCTTGCTGCGAATAGGAAGTCAAAGGAGGTTGAAGATCAGACGAAGTGAGGATATGAACCTGACAAATATCACTGCATTAAAAAAAATTAAATTAAAGAAGCAGAACTTACAGGCCCTTTTCAACTAAAAAGAAAAAAGTAGGGCCTGCAAGTAGTATGTAGTGCTGCAAAATCGCGGTGATTTTGCACTGACAGCTGCAGTAAGATGGCTAATGCGAATTCAAGGATGGCAACAGAGTACAGAATGTTTAACTCCAGAATATAATCCTTGGCCACTCCTGGATTTGAACCAGCAACTGTTTACATGCTAGTCCCCAGTTCTATCCTCAGAGTAATCCACCGCCTGATATAAAAAGGGCCCACAGAGCGGGGAGCAGGGAAGAGATAGAGAGGGGAATAGAAAAAAATAGCGAGAAAGACGAACGAAAGGTAAAAAAAAATAGTCACTTGAGACTCGGACAGCGGGGAAGTGAATGGTAGGTTCCACGTAGCCTCCTCCTGACAACTCACGCGCCGACTGACCAGCTGATCCAAGCGTGGAACACTTTTTCTAGAGCTCTTTATTTATCGCCTCCCTTCTCTTCCAATGCCCTCAGCCTAGACGGCCGAGGTCGGCGAGACTGGAACTTTAACTCCGGGACGAACTTGTCAGCAAATAACGGGACAGATGGCACAGGGTTGGCTGCCTAATCAGATCTCGCCTAATTAGCGCTGCCGGTCATATCAAAGGGCCACGCCCGCCTTTTTTCCTCTTTTGCACGGGCAACCTGGCGAAAAGAAAAAGAGGCTGCGAACGTGAAAGGGCGCGACGAAGAAAGGGACAATTTCGGCACCACGAGTAAGGGCTTAGGGGTCCTACTGTTACTCATTTGATGCGCCAGTCAACTTTAATTGAAGTAGACCTTTTCCACCCATCACTTGTTGGTGCTT
>SMGT01009885.1:0-38076 GCA_004794575.1 Lanistes nyassanus | reverse complement strand
CGACATAGGGTTACACGAATTTGCGCAAAAGAACGAATTAGGGACACATTTTTCCACAGTGCCGGGGTGGGAAAGTTAGTAAAGATCTAAACACGGACAACTGTTTGGCTTCCTTTCGTGAAAGTGCTAAATGGCAGGCGGGGAAATAACTCTATGAACAAAGATTAGATAACATCACCGTCAGTTCTGTGTCTGCTCGGACTACGTACCTTGGGGAAATAACGCAGTCTTGTCTAATCCTTGTGATATCTTTGTGGAAAAGTCTCATGAACTCTACTGCTGCGCTAGTTCCTCTCTCCCCCACCCCCCTCGACAGAGATAGTGCAATGTCCTCAGTCGCCATATCCAGCAGGGGACAGATTGACTGCATCTCTAATCACCAACTATATCTGCATAGGGATGGTGCTATACCCCTGTCATAATTTACAGCTGCATGGAGATGATAGCGTGTCCACTCATGCTAAATACAGCTGCATGGAGATGATAGCGAACCTACTCATGCTAAACACAGCTGCATGGAGATGATACCGTACCCACTCATGCTAATTACAGCTGCATGGAGATGATAGCGTACCCACTCATGCTAATTACAGCTGCATGGAGATGATAGCGTACCCACTCATGCTAATTACAGCTGCATGGAGATGATAGCGTACCCACTCATGCTAAATACAGCTGCATGGAGATGATAGCGTACCCACTCATGCTAAATACAGCTGCATGGAGATGATAGCGTACCCGCTCATGCTAAATGCAGCTGCATGGAGATGATAGCGTACCCACTCATGCTAATTACAGCTGCATGGAAAGGGTACTACATGTACAACCATATGCCACTACATCGAGACGGTCCTGTGTGGAAGACAGTACTACCCACTCGTTCTCCGCGCCCAGCCATCCCAGACATCCTACGGGTGAGGAGACGGGATCTTGCTGATATTGACGATCGAGACGGTCTCAGCAAATACCTCGTGATGCTGACGTGGAGTACCTGCGCATCCCCCCCTACCTCCCGCTTCTTTTATGTCCCTCTATATTTACATGAGTACTTGCACAACATGATAAATACTGCTTCCGGTAGAACTGTAAACGCGGAAACTTTTCTGATAATTTGATATTGACGTTTGTCTTGTTTTGGTGCTTTATCTATTGTTTGAGTTTTATTGTTTGTGTCTTATCAAAGCTCGTCGCTGTCAGATAGAGGTAAATGGGGGGTGGGGAGAATTTTCCTGTCGAGAAAATAATGATCGGTCTGTCCCATATTTTTCGTCTGCAGCAGATTCTGTATTTTTAAACCTCTGCCCACACAAAAAAAATCGGTCAGTAGAAACAGCTGAGAAAAACATGGACAGTTCCACACATCACGGTCTGTCAGCGAACGTGACGGGACCGATAGGGAGTGTTTTCTTGGAGCCCTATTACCGGGCCTCTCGTGTTCGCGCGTGAGTGACGGGCACGCTCTGATGCTCGCGCAGTCCGTCCGCATCTGCCAGTTCGGCGGCTATGAAGACTGTCGCAGAACAAAGAACTTGCCAGTCTTCTACATACCGGCTTGAGACGTAGTGTTCCGCGGGTGGTTTTTTGGTGTGGTGATGGGAGGGGGAGTAGGAGGGAGACAGGGTGGGATCTGGCTTTTTTGTTTCTGTTATTTTGTTGTTGATTTTTTATTTTTTGTTTGTTGGGGGGTTTTTTGGTGCCAAAGCAAAGCAAAGCGGTACATGAGTGGATGTCACCTTGCAAAAATTCTCACACGCGGCCTGTAGACTGAAAAAAGAAAGAAAATAATGGAAATGTATCGCTTATCCAATAAATTTCAACATCTTCATGTACTGAGAGAGAGAGGAGTAAGAAAGAAAGCGAATGAGTGACTGAAAGAATGCGAAAGAAAGAAAGAAAGAAAGAATTGTTTCACTTCCGTATTCTCTGAATGAAGTACTGGCAGGTATGGAAAGTGTAATGCATACTTAGGTGTTCGAGATACTAGACGCTGTGAAGAGCCACATAGAAGAGAGATCTACCCGGGGGGGGGAATGGTTGTGGGGGGGGGGGGTGTTCAGATTGATTCCTCCTTAAACCCCAGTTAGCACTTGGTGCAAACACGTCGCTTCATAATTTGAGATGAAACAGCCTAGATGGCAGCTTCCTGATGCGTCTTGCCTTAATGAGAAGCTTGCTGGTGGAGCATTTCGTTAAAAACCTTGACTCAGGGAAGATAAATACTTGGCAGCAGAGATCTTTGCCAGGGAAAAAAATTGTGAAAAGACCACAAGACTGTTACTTCCGTCCCAACGGAAAGCCAGTGTTTGTGCATTGTCACACAGGCGCACACAAAACTCGCCCCTGCTAACAACTCACCACCCTTCTACCCCCCTCCCCCTAGAAAAAATGCAAGCGAAAGAGGTGCGGGAAAGTGTCGTGCATCGCGGGGGCCGGTGGGGTGGAGGGAAAAGGCCGCAGATGTGTCGTCTGCTACCAGCCAGATGGATCCTTGGAGGGCAGCTAGGGACATCTGGTGTCCCGCTGGGCCTGAATCATACGTTTTGTCATTCTAATTAAACTTATAATCTTGGCCAGGCCCTAATTGTGCCGATGTAATACGAAACTGTCCGGGAGAAGCTAGCGGCAAGCAATAACTGGCAGCGCGATAAGATTATTTCTCTCACATTGAACGCGTTCAAGGCCTGCGACGCACGCTTGGGCGCTAATTTTCCTCGCGCAAGGCGATAAAACGGAGGCAGTAGATATAGCAGGCGTGAGCTGCCGGAAGGATTAGGTCGGACTTTACTTAATGGGTGACCCGGGAGTCAGGGCACGGAGCAGGCGCGAGATCGAACATGCGCTGTCATTAACTTCCGTTTCGCCAGGCTCCGAGAGGGTCACAGGGTGGGAAGGCTCGGGATATGGAAGCGAGTCCGCAGCAACTTAATGAAAAAGAAAAAAGACTTGATGCGAAACATCGGCATTGATTACCGCTTCGGAAAGGTCAATTCCTGTTGTCTTGCGCGATAATGGACAACGGTGTTTATGAGTCGCCAGCATCGCCGAGTTGCATTGGCCCCGCTTTGCACTGGATTTGCGTGGAGAGCTTGCTATCCATCTCGGCTTTAATTGTTTCACTTTTTTTCCCGCTCGGGGTGGAGGAGAAAGCCTTAACTTCTCTGCTCTGAAACTCAGGTTGACTTCGTTTCATGTTACAGTCGCACCCACCAGACCTCGACCTTGACCAAACCTGGTCTCAATCGCAAATGGCGCACGCTGTCAAATGTTTTGCTCTGTGCATCTCTTCCGGTTCGAAGTCAAGAACAATGAAAGTGCTGTACAGCTTGGGTTCGCTTCTGTGGCGTTACTGTAGATTTCTGACACTCCTGCCACCCGAACGCGCCGACATTTAAACAAAATATTAACGAAAGAAAATGTGTCTTTTACCGTCAGTAACGTCTAGTTTTTTGCGTCAAACGTGCCGTTTTAAAAAAACAAGCGTTGCTCATAGGTGCCTGGCAGTTTCAGATTTTAACTGTTGTGCGAGTAATTAAGTGTAAGGTGTGCACGAACATCTTTTTCTAGGTGAGAAGACCGTCATTTTATGTACAAGCAAAACTTAAAATAATCGATCATGATATTTCTCAAGAAGACAAAACTCGAATGTCCTAACACACCATGCGACAATGCAATCCGCGATCCGGTCTTCTCACATGCGTATTTCATACAGCTGACTATTCGCGCAGCTTGAAAAAGCGCAACAAAAATGGAGCCAATCAAAATATAGTCTTATATAAAATATGCTAATCTCTTAGGGTCACCACTGAAAACGTTCCAATGTCCTGGAAGATCTTTACTGCCTATATACCCACCCAACCCTCCCCTAACCCCCACCCTAACCCCACTCCTAGCCCGCACCCCTTACCATTCCCCCAAATCCCCCTCCTCCCGATACATACCCCATCCTCATTTCCCCCTCCCCCACGCCCTCATAAGGACCTGCGAAATATAGGTCACCATTTGATTGGCTCCCCTTTCCACACATCCGAAATAGTGCTCGTCGTTTGATTGGCTCCAGTGAATTAGAGCTTTTAGGTGCTGATAATGCTTGACACGACGCTACACTATGATATCGATCGGTCGGCACTTCTCACTTCCATAATAGTTGATTACTGGCGCACATATAATGTTTGACATAACATTACAATGCAACACAGAGACGCGCAAGGATATGCTTCACTTTCCACCTCAGAATGTTCGTGCTTATAAAGTTAATCCAGTTTTACATGCCTATATATGATGTCTCTCTCTCTATATATATATATATGTATGGAGGTTTGCTGGTCATAAGTTTCCTCGAGCTTTGCATGCACAAAGGCAGCTATACATGTTATCGTAAACTAGGTATGTATGTTTATCCGGCATGTGCCTGTTGTATAATCCTTTGAAAGACAGCATGATTATATTTACTGTAAATGGCATATCAAAACATGTATGTTCGTGCATGAGTGGGTGCGTGTCTGCCTTTAAAATCGAGTTTTCAAAAAAAAACATGCTGCTTTCAAAGAGCATATTTTATTCGTTTATGAAACCTCAATCTTACTTACCCCCCACCCCACCCTTCCGTCATCACCTAGTTCTTAAGGCAGTCTTTCATGCATAAGATTTCCAGACAGTGGCTTTTTGTGTCAAAATCTTCAGGCCTGCTTTTAATATTTTATAAGTCTAAAAGCGCCAACAACTATTAATGATGTTAAGTTTGTTGCTGTTGCTATTATTTCAAAGCTTACCATTTCTCCCTTCTGTTCTGCAAGAATGGTATCCGGTCTTTCGGAGAATTATGCATGCGTGTGACCCTTGAACTTTGGGAGGTCAGCGAATTTCCGGCCTTGCAAACCGACTCTCTTTTGTGTGTGACGCGGCTCCCCATGTCAGCCCTTACTACGGAGAAATCTCCTTGAACCTGTTGCGTACCTCCGTGTACTGTAACAAGTTATGAGTGCCCAACTTTGTCCTTCCATGGATTTCCCAAAGATGAAAAAAAATCAAGAAGCTGTGGCTCTTGAAAATTCGCAGAAACGAAGGATCCCTATTTTAGATGAGTACTGCTGTCAACACTGACTTCGATAGTTTGCTGTGCTACAAGATCCCGATGCATTCATTTTAATTGTATTTACTTTTATTGCCATATCCATCTAGTAATCAGAAGTAAGAATATAATTTTTTTCTTAAATTTTGGTGAAAACGAACGCACAAGAACCACGCACATCACAGTTTGAGCGATCACTATATACGAGTCGCTACAAGTCTGAAGTCATTGCTGCGTATGAGATAATGCCGAAATTCAATTCCAGGGCTTGTGATTAGATATTAACATTTATCAAGTAATAACAGCGCAATTTCTCTGCAAGTTCGAAGAAAACGAAGAATTATGATCTGCTACAGTTTGTTAGTGTATTGCCTTTCCCTCATCTAAGCTGCTGAATAACTATCGAGTGGTAAACAACTATAAGCACACACATCACCAGTCTGCAATGTAAAGCACTAATTCTAGTAATTGCCAAAACTTATACAGTCAAACGCCAATATGAAGTAAAAAGGAAACTTAAAATAGACATAAAAAAGAACTGTTCCACGGCAACCATCCTCGTAAGGATTTGGTGAGACTGCAGAAACAATGATCAAATACTGCATGATGCATGACAAAAATTATAAGTAGCTATACTTTGACTGAGCAGTGTACGAGACACAATAGAACTAGCAAAATATCTCAAACAGGTTTTCCATTGGTTTTTGTAACTTTCAAGTTTCGAAATCAGCATATCACTTTAGACTTTAGTAGTCCCCCACTTCAGCGTTCCTAAATCAAAATTCTCCTCTGCCAAATTCACCCGCCTCGTTTTTTGTTTTTGTTTTGTTTGTTTGTTTTTGTTGTTGTTGTTGTTTTTTGTTTTATCGTTTAATAATTTAAATTCTCTGCCCTTGTACTGTTACACATACATTTGTATGACAGTCATAAAACAGTTTTAAAAGTGTGCTTTTACGAAAAACAGCTTTGCTATCATTAACGTTTCTGCTATGCTACACAGATCTATGAACGAGACATCCGTCGACTTACCACCCACGTTAAATATTTATAAATATTTGTATCCACAATCACGTTCTTTTTGCCCAGAAAAGTGTGACATACACTAAGATTTCGAGCACAACTCTGCAACGCAGGTGTTTCGGACATAACGAAGTGTCTGGGGCGGAAGTTCTGGCACCTCCAAGCTTGCTGCGCATGTGTTTTGCGCATCTCATTACGAAGAGGCGGATAGACCAGCATTAAATTCGTTGCAGCCGAAAATGTGTTAACGCTGAGATTGGCAATGACTGGCTTCTGTTCACATGTTTAACAGACTGAAGCCTCATAACAACATTCTCCACTTGGTTGTCAAAACAGCTTTGGACGGGTTGGCTGTTTGGTTGGTTGCTGGTTAACGAACTAGGTGCAAATCAGGACTGGGATGCTTAGAAAAATTAATGTGCTGCCACACGTGTGGCTGCTGTCGCGACACAGGTTTCAGTCCCACCCAGTCACACTATACCCTAGACTTTGATCTTAGTAAAGGGCCGAGTAGCGATGCTGACACCGGGCCAATCAGTCCAGGTGTTATTCTCTAAAGCGCCAGGCATCTGGCAGGGCAGCTACTAATTTGCCAGTTTTAAGTCTTAGGTGACTCGGGCGCGATCCACCGACCTCCCGGTTCGGAAGCGGACGCCTTAACCACTAGACCACCGAGGCGGTCAGCTATGGACGGAACAAGCTGTTTCCGTTCATACGTTTCTCGGCCGTAGTACTACTCCATGATAAAACGCACCGCACAAACAACTCTCATTTTTGTAGAACGGCTTATGGTATCAAACAGTCGCTTGCCGTTTAGAGTGCCAAGAAATTCGTCTATAGCCGGAACTGAACGCTGATCTCGTGTTGCAAGCACTGACTACACTCTTTACAAGACGCCATCAAAATCTTTTGCAAGGCTGTCACCACACCTATCGATTTTACGTCCGAGTGGCACGCGCGCGCACGCACACAACAGATTGGGGTTTTTTTCAGAGCATGAGAGTTGAGCAATATACTTATGACTGTATAAATCGATACTTAAATTACGAGCGATACAAACAATTCCTTAAGTACAAAAGAAACCCTACTCACATATAGTTTGGGGACCAAATGTTGCTACCGGCAACATGGCACAGGGATTTAGAATTTTACAGGCCATTACGATTTCAGACCAAAGCTACATATCCATCACGTCTGTCTGTCTGTCTGTCCATCCAACAGTCCTTATAAATAGTAGTTTCTAAATTAAAAACAAGAGAACTATTTCTACTTGTACGCTGGGCAGGGCAGCTGCATAGATTGCTGTTCATCTGGTTTTCCCCAAAGAGAAGACCAGTGTCCGGTTTTCATATGCGTGCGTGAGTGCGTGTGCGTGTGACGTAACTGGATATCCTGTAACGTCACCTCGACGGGCACGCTGCCATCCTGTGTCTTCGGTCGCGTCACAGAGTGACTCAGCCGCCCCCATGATCACTGGCCTGGCTCGGCTGCCTGGTCTGGGGCCGATCTGGGGCCGATCATGGGCCGATCGTGGGCCGCTCGGCGAGCTAACGTGCGGACTCACGGAGCGGAAAATGGAGCTGGACGGCGGCCGCAACACATGCCAGCGCTCGTCACACCGTCTGCCGACACGTCACCCCCCACCTCCACCTCTCACTTGCACCCCCTCTCCTTGCGCCCGTGTTGGGGACGAGGTCGCTGGTAGTTCATGGATGCCTAATGACTAATGAGTAGGGGTTTTATGTTCGCGAAACGGGGCCTACCCCTACGTCCCCCATATTTTATATGCCCCAGTCGATACCGACCCCTCCCACACCCACGTTTCTTCATGCTTCTGCAAGTGAGGCTTTTGCAGCATTCATACATGTAATTGTCGTTACTCCACCCCTAACCCCCGCTGTCCTCTCTTGCCACTGATGTTGCAAATGTGGGTGGAGGTGGCAGACATTCTGATGCTTGTAATTCTGATGAGGCACACGATGAGGACAGTGCCGTACAGCAGCAGATCCATTATCCTTGCACGTGCACTTTGCAGGTGTGCAAGATCTGAAGTCATCATGTCTGTTGCGTGCTGACCAAGGAAAAACTGTGTTCTAGCTGAAGACAGAGCTCAGATCTGGCTGAAAAAACAACTCAGTTCTGGCTAAGGAGACAGATCTTTGTTGTGCTCAGAGATATTGTGAAGGTGTGTTCTGAGATTTCTATCTTAAAACTGCTCAGTTCTGGCCAGAGAAACAATTACGTACCTCTGGCTTAAACCAGAGGTGTGTGTTCCAGGTACAAAAGGCTCACATCTGGCAAATGATACAGCTCAGTGCTAGATACAAGCACTGGCTCGTGTTCTGGCTAGACAAACAGCACAGGTCTTGGAAAAGAAACTGTTTAGTTCTGGCTAGAAGTCAATCTTAGCAAGATACAATCAGTTCTGCTTAGAAGAGGTTCAGTTCCGTCCTGGTTGAAGGCACAAGGTGCATTCTGACGAGAGGCTAGGAAGACAAGAGACACGAGGTACATACTGATGAGAGTCTAGAGGCACAAGGTGCATTCTGACGAGAGGCTAGAAAGACTAGAGACACGAGGTACATACTGATGAGAGTCTAGAGGCACAAGGTGCATTCTGACGAGAGGCTAGAGACACAACGTACTGTTGTGGTATGCTTCGTCTTATGTCTAGGGGGCTTACTTTTGTGTGATTTCTTTGAACATTCTGCTCGTTTTATCCAGAACAACGACAACATAAATACGTGCCACGAAGGGGGAAACCAACGGTGTGGTCGCTGCCCGATTTTTATTGTTATCTTCAAACGTTCTTGGAGTACTCGGCCATTTGCAATCGGCAATCAGTCGCATTTATACTCCTGGCGCGGGCTTGTCCGGTACTCGCCGATGTGCGGTCCACCTATTCTGGTTGACGGGATCAGCCGACGAGGAGAGGGGGGTGAGGGTTACCCCCACCTCTCGCCCGACCACCTCCCTCGCTCATCTGTGCCCTGACCGGCCAGAAAGCAGCTAAGTCGTGCTTACTCCTGGTTGGCTGGACCCAACGAGCCACAAAATCAAATGTACATTTTGACGAGAAGCTAGAAACACAAGTCGCGTTCTGACGAGAGGCTAGAGACTCGAGGTGTATTTTGACGATAGGCTAGAGACTCGAGGTATATTTTGACGAGAGGCTAGAGACTCGAGATATATTTTGACGAGAGGCTAGATACTCGAGGTTATTTTGACGAGAGGCTAGAGACTCGAGGTGTATTTTGACGAGGGGCTAGAGACTCGAGGTGTATTTTGACGAGAGACTAGAGACTCGAGGTATATTTTGACGAGGGGCTAGAGACTCGAGGTGTATTTTGACGAGAGGCTAGAGACTCGAGGTGTATTTTGACGAGAGACTAGAGACTCGAGGTGTATTTTGACGAGAGACTAGAGACTCGAGGTGTATTTTGACGAGAGGCTAGAGACTCGAGGTGTATTTTGACGAGAGACTAGAGACTCGAGGTGTATTTTGACGAGAGACTAGAGACTCGATGTATATTTTGACGAGGGGCTAGAGACTCGAGGTATATTTTGAGAGAGGGGGGGCTAGAGACTCGAGGTGTATTTTGACGAGAGGCTAGAGACTCGAGGTGTATTTTGACGAGAGACTAGAGACTCGATGTATATTTTGACGAGGGGCTAGAGACTCGAGGTATATTTTGAGAGAGGGGGGGCTAGAGACTCGAGGTATATTTTGACGAAAGGCTAGAGACTCGAGGTATAGTTTGACGAAAGGCTAGAGACTCGAGAAATATTTTGAGGAGGGGGGGATAGAGACTCGAGGTATATTTTGACGGGGGGAGGGGGGGCTAGAGACTCGAGGTATATTTTGACGAGGGGCTAGAGACTCGAGGTATATTTTGACGAGAGGCTAGAGACTCGACATATGTTTTGACGAGGGGCTAGAGAACCAAGTTGTTCTGAAAGAGGCAAAACTAGTCAATCCTCTAGTTTCGACTCTAAGAGAACACTGTTTATCGGAACTGGCTCTGGTAGACATCCACCTTGCATACTGGCTCAAGGGTTATTGCTAATAAGTCCCCCACACTCACCTGGTCAGAGGCCTTGTCAACTAACCAGGCGCTTTTAACCGGACCCCATTTATCACACCGTGGTGAGCCGGGACTAAGATTCCTGACAATTTTAATTCATACATCCGAAATTGTAACAGAAATGTATCGAAATACCTACGTCCTATACAATAACAGAAGAGTTAGATCACAACGAAGGCTGCAGCAAGTGATGATGACTTTTTCTCCTGGTTAATAGGGTCATTTTTAGGTCAGACAGCCAGGTCCTAAACCAAAGCTAAACTTCGCCCATCAAACCACTAATATCTCCAAGTCTGGACTCGGTCAGTCTAGGAGATAATTGCAGCCATACACTTGCAGTGGACAAAAAGTCGGTTTCCAGAGAAGAAAGGAAGGGGAAAGTGAAAAGTGATTGTCGCACTTTGCCAATCAGCAAATGTGCTCATCCCAGACCCCAGTTCAACAGGCACGGCCAGTGCGCCCTGGCAGGGCTACCATGAGAGTGCAGGCTGTAACTCCGCGCAGTTCGCCTGTTTCTGCAGAAATGGTTGATCGCGGTGTTACAGTCTGACGCTGTATGACACTTTGCAGTAGGCTGTATTACAGGTCTGCAAATTTGATACTGCATTGCAAATTGCAATCTTTGAAGTATACTGTAGCTCTACAAGGTTTGCATTACTAGTTCTACACCACATGACGTTTACATTATTACATAAATATGTACAATGGCTTTAATATGTGAGATTGCTGTTGACGTCCATTCGCATAAGAAACGGCTTTTTGTGACACATGATTAAGTAAACACTAAGTGAAATTTTTGTTTCTTTTTATATACATTGTTAACATTGGATTGTTTTGGGGTTTTTTACTTACCCACCCACCTGCTCACTCATTCACTCGACCACTCACCCAACGACTCACCCATCCAACCACCGACACACCCACTCACCCATCCACACACACCGATACACCCACTCATCCACACACTAATATCCACTCACCCCCACCCACTCACCCATCCACACACCGCTACACTCACCCAACCCCACTCACCCACCCACACACCGCTACACTCACCCGCTCACCCAACCCCGCCCACTCACCCATCCACACACACCGATACACCTACTCACCCACCCACCCACCCACTCACTCGCTCACTCACTCAGCAGGCGACATCCACAGTGCGAAATGTCCTAATGGACCAGGTCAGCCCTAATGGAGGCGCCTAAACAGTGGCGAGGGTTCTGCGGCGCCGCGGCTAGCTGCAGTGAAAACAATCGAATTACGCGGCCAGCTGCATGCTGCGTGCTGCTGCTGAAACCGCGCCTGTTGAACTCGCCCCGCTACAATCCAAACACATTAGCTCGCGCTCGCCTCTCGTCGCAGTCTGCGCTTGCAGCACCGCATCAGCTCGGCCAAGCGTTTCGAATTGGATGGAAAATAATGTGTTTATATCCTCTTTGTTATTTGGCGCTGCAGTCTAACGGAGAGCGCGGGCTGGAGACCTGTTCTGGCGTCTCTTCGTTTGATGGCCTCTGATTCACTGATGGAAAGCCATCGTCAATATTTAATGAAGAATGCAATAGGCTTTGATCAGCGTGCCGATCACCTCGGCCAGCGCTATGGAACACAATGTGCGACAGGCGACAGAAATCCCGGAACCCGAAATGATCTTAATGAGTCTGTAACGATTCCTGTCATCCTTATTAACAGCCGCAGTTTAGACTTCTTCTCCTCCTCCCGTCTGTGTGTGTTCGGCGTTCGCTGGCGCGCGCTGCACTGTTTGGCGACCAGTCGTGCGTGGATGTGTGTATGCAGGTATGTTTGTTTGTGTGATAAAAGAACGTGTTCCAGTGTGTGTCGTGCATATAAGCGTGAGCGCACGCGGATGTGTTTGCGCGCGCGTGAGAGAGTAATGCATCTTAGCCAATACATCTGTCTGTGTGGATAGCAGAAACCTGGAAGGACAGAGGCGGGTGGGGGTGGGGGAGGGGCAAACCGTGGCTTAATAGCTTTCTGCTCGGGCACGGAATATCCTATTGTCTCAATCACGAACGCTCTAAAAACCATTGCTACGGCTGCGCCATTCAGCGAGAGGGCAAAGAGAAAAGATTTTAAAAAAAGGTTGTCCCGTGACCTGTTTCAGGGGTGGGGGGTCTCCTGTCCTTCGCCGTCTTACCTCCCTTGACCCAAGGTTCAGGTACCCATTAGCGGCTGGGTCCAATTGGGTGAGTGTGGTGCGGTGTAGATGAATCGAACCAGCACCTTCGGGTTGGGATGCCAAAGCTCTAACCACTCGGCCATTCACTTCACCGAGTGATAGGTCTGCAGGTCATTTTAGAGGGACAGCGCTTCCACCTTGCGATGGTTTGTCACTAGGTGGGGGGAGGGGGGAATGGAGACTGATAGCTGCAGTAACGTCGCAGTGCGGAGAGATAGTTTAATGTGGGATGGACGAACGGAGTCTGCGCGATGTTTAACTCCATGATATAACCATTGGTCACACCTGGATTCGAACCACCAACCTTCCACTCACAAGTCCACAGCTCCACCCTTAGAGCTATCAATGCCCTCCATCCTCGAGTGACAAAAGCACACTCCAAATCTGAGGAAACATTCTGCACCAAACGCTGTTTTGGATAAAAGGACGCGCCTTTATGAACAGAACGTACGGAGCTGCTGAGTTCTGTTTAAAATCACATAGAAAGGGCTCGCTCTTTTTGAACGGAGAGAACCAAGGTGACATCTTATGCTCGAGATATATGCCGTACTTGCTGCGACTGAATTTTCAGAGGTAGATAGTTGTGGAGCAACGAGAGGGATTTACCATTCAATAATTTCCCATTTTTAAGCGCGCATTCACAGTAAACATCTACGTTTAGTGACTTGGCATACAAACAAAATGCATAAAAACCTGTGAAAATCCTTCTAAAAAAACCTTTTTCAACTGGAAATATGTATTACAATTATCATTTTGGCATTGAGACTTAATAAACGTGTTTCCTCTTTGATTTGCGTCCAGCGAAACTTGCTTGTCACTGGGTGGCCGCGTCTCGCATGTTCGTCTTGATGAGGTTTCTATAAAGCGCTTCGCTTCTTCGGCAACCGCCAGCCTTTGATTTCTCCAGGGAGGACAACCATTCCACAGGTTGCTTAAAGGGAGCTAACCTGTATGTTTGGCGTCTGTCAGGGAGCAGCACCGATCGCGTGAACGCTTATCACTTTACAAATCGCC
Organism: Lanistes nyassanus; assembly: GCA_004794575.1. Lineage (NCBI taxonomy): Eukaryota > Metazoa > Mollusca > Gastropoda > Architaenioglossa > Ampullariidae > Lanistes > Lanistes nyassanus. Next base: position 24,686 of record SMGT01009885.1, on the reverse strand, counting down.
AGACTTAACCCTTGAGACTTCAAATGGCTGGCAAGCAGCGACAGTGGCCGCATGAGACTTTCTGAGCCCCAGAGAACGACATGGAGACAGGCAGGGGCCCTTGTGAATGAAAGAGAGAAACGCCTAGCTCCCACCCTCAAGGCCTCCCAGCGCTCTTCCACGTGCGCACAAACACCCACACACACACACACGTGCGGATACCTGCGAACACACAGTCTTACGCAGACTGCACACGCACGTTTTCACGATTCCACTTGCGGACCCAAGGCCAGCCGGGCGTCGCATCCGTGCTAAGTGTTGAATATATGAAACATATATATATATACTTCGCTGAACTTTCCAAGAGCTATGTACTATAGCTACTCTTGCTGTAGTCCCTGTTTGTCATATTTCCCTCTAACTCCGACAAACTTCAAAGAGTTTTCTCTCACTGTCTCTAAGATTATGGAGCCATTTGCCTCAGGCGTATGGGCCATAGGATTCAAGGAAAGGGGGAGCAGGAATAGACAGCAAATAAATTCCTCCTCGCTCTCGCTCGATTGAAAAGTGGGTTGAAGTGGAAAACGCGACTAGAAATGCGACCAGCCTACGAGACTGCACCAAATGTAGTTGGCTTGTCTATCTGCCGTGATTAAAACAACAACAAAAAAAACCTCAAGCATTAATCCTTTTCCTTTCCGTCTCAGATGCTGAAACCATCCCCGCATGTTACGGGCAAATCGTCAGGCAGAGCAGAGTAAGTAATAAAAAGCTCGGCAGCGGCCGTGCTGAGCTGCGCTCACGCCTGGGATGTCGAAGTAATGCGAGGAGAAAGGCCGACCTGTATGTCCTAGGGATGCCGGCTCCCACAGGACCACAACGCTCAGTCTCAAAGTGTGCGTCAGCGCAAAGGAGTAACAGACGCAAACATATTGCTTGGCTGTATGACGCAGTTCGGACCTGTTTATGGCTCTCCCCTTTGCTTACATTTACATTTTCGGCTGTTGGTGTTAGCAGTAGTTCAAACAAAATGAATCTAAAAGAAAAGCGTTTTCCTCTAAATACTTTATAACACGAAAAACATTATTTCCTTGCTGTTCTTTCTATCTTTCATTATTCATACACAAGTTCTAAAACGTTCTTTGTGAACTAGTTTTAATATGAACTGTTTCCGCACTCCTATGAGCTAGCACTTAAAGTACAGCCGATTATAAGGCAAGTTTATTAGCGAAATTTTTTTTTTAAAAAAGAAGTAAGGTAATGTTCCTGGAGCATGCTAGCAGAAACAGAACAAAAATCGGTTAGCAAAAGAGGAATTACTTGGAATAATAAAAAAAAAAGCAGATGCAAAACAAAGATCAGTCGGCCAGACAAAGGGTTCCCAAGTGAACGTCACGAATTAACTGGTAGACAGATGGGCAGAGAAGAGAACAAATAGATAAACAGATATTTACAAACATCGATACCATCGAGCTGGTAGGAGAGCAAAGAAACCAAAAATCTCGCCGAGAAAGAAGATTGAGGAAGTCAGAGATAATTACAACTCAGACCCGGAACAAATGGACCAGAAACTGCATGTCACGGATACCAGGGATCAATTATTTCATGTCGGTGTTCGTTCTCTTTGGGGCTTTGAATTTAACTCACGTCCCTGATGCAGATCATATTACCTGCTAACCTGTTTCGTTGTTTGTTCTGCAGCCTTTGAACCCTTCCTTTTCAAAACATTCCATTACCTCTCACCCACCCCACCAATGTTCTGGAGAGGGGAGGGGCTGATTTGTTTTATTTTGTTGGGGTTTTTTTTTAAGGTACTTATCGAGGTCAGAATTTCTACATGCATCAGACCCTCTGTCTTCCAGTTTGCTGATGTCAGGCTAATTGACCGGACTGTTATCTGTTATCACTCCTAGTTTCCCGTCCTCCTTCCATCATGTCGGGTTTACAGAGAGGTGGACTTTACAAATGCATGCTGACATTATGGAAGCATGTTCACTTTATATAACCTTAACGTGCGCATGCTGATTTTATAAAGGCGTGTAGGTTGTACCATAATAGGGCGATGATTTTTATATAACTATCCACGCATTAGCGTGGGGATTTTACAAAGACGCATTGACTAAGTATGCAGAGTGATTTAATGTTGATTTTAAATAGACACAGAGAATTGGGTGTGACTTTACATAGGCCTATAGAACTGAGCCTTAATTGTACAGGCACATTGAATTGAGTCGGACTTTACAAAGGCACGTAGAACTGAGTCTGACTTTACACGGCATGTTGACTTGAAAGCAGAATACTGTGGCCGATTTGAAACCGCCGTTAGGAGTGAAAATATTGAGTCACAGAACTTTACAGCGAACAGTGCGAGACTCCACCGCGACAGATCCCACTTGAGGGTAGAGTTTAAACAAAGTACGCATTCGGAGCATTGTCATACTGACCTTTTTTGTGGAACAAATACAACTGTGAAGCATTTGACTGCGTAACGAAGCGTATACCAGAAATTTTTTTATACCATGATAGCTCCGTTTTGACCCGTCTTTACCGGTTCGACAGAGAATTGTTTGTTCGTATGTCCACGACTTTGAAGATCTGCGTATCGGGACTGCCGCTCACTTGTACCGACTACATCTATTCCCGTCATGTAGGTAAGGTCCGTGGACACGTTATCTTTGCACTAAGTTTCATAATTCAAGACACAATGTTTCTCTCTCTAGTTTGCATCCCTTCTTCATTTAGCACACTTCTCCCACCCACCCACCCCCACCCCCACTTATCTCCCCCCAGCCCCCTTCTCACCGCTTCAGTTCTGCCTACGCGGATTCAGTTTCATGCAATTTCATTAACTCCATGCTAACAAAACTTGTCACTTCCCTATGGCTGCTGCCTCAGCGTAAAATTCCGTCTCTCTCTCTCTCGCACACACACACACACTCTCTCTCTCTCTCTCGCACACACTCTCTCTCTCTCTCTCGCACACACACACACACTCTCTCTCTCCCTCTCGCACACACTCTCTCTCTCTCTCGCACACACACACACACTCTCTCTCTCTCGCACACACTCTCTCTCTCTCTCTCACAAACACACACACTCTCTCTCTCTCTCTCTCTCAAATCTTAGCGCGTTATTTTTAAGCTTATTCACTTGCCTCCTGCCGGCTGTGTAAAGCATCAGGCCGACGTACATATCAGCCTAATGGAAAAGAGTTCTTGGAGGGTGGGGTGGGGTGGGGAGACAGGTGGTGGGAGGTAGCCCGCAGTGCGACGTGGCAGACGCTGGAAGAGGAGACGGGCGTGCATGGGGTTTTAATAGAAGCAGCAGAGCGCGTGTTTTGACTTTTGTCGCTGATCCGTCACGTCGTTAGCAGGGTTTTTATGAAGATGAGACGCCCAGCGCCCCCCAGCGGACCTCCAACGAGGGAAAACTATGGTGACACGAGTTGCCTCTCTTATTGTGACGATGAGTGGAAGGTCATAATTTTTTTTCTTTTATATATATTTCTATTTTTTTTAAGTTGTTGACATTATTCAGATTGAGTTAAGGTGTTATTAGAAAGTGCTGATAACTTCCATCCAGCATAAACCGTTATCAATTGTTACATTAAATAATAATACTAAAAGGGTTCTTGTAGTCCGCTATTCCCCCGAAGGGCTAAATGCGCTTTACAAAAACAACGAAGACATGGGTAAATATGTGTATGTGCCTTCTGAGAAAAAGGGACACGATGACGAAATGCTGTTATTGACTTATTCTTTAAAAATATAAAAGAACTGAACGACATGATAAAAGAGGCAAGGAAGTGATGCCAAGCTAGCAGGAGGTTAAAATGGTGAATGAGGGAATAATAAGATGTATGGGAGGGTCGGCGGCAGGTATATTATTAACGAAAACAGAAGTGTTGGAGAAATTAGAAGACAACGAGACGACTTTTGTGGTGAAGGTGGAAGTCGGGCCAGTCCTTGATTAACGTGTCACGTGAAATATCGCACTACAGATGCTTCTTAACCAGGTAAACGTTGCTCAAAGGGTTCCTGTCTGAAACAACCAGATTGCAGATATTTTGATCTTCGACGAATATTTGAGCAAGTGTGGATAAGGGGTTAACAATCTCTCCCCCGCCTTCTCCACTAACACACACACAGAGAGAGAGAGAGAGAGAGAGAGAGAGAGCACAGACACAGAAAAGATGGAAGGAGGAGTTATTTATTTACTGTTTAAGGTCAAAAAAGGTCAAGTCAGGTCAAGACAGGTCAAGTATGTTATGACTGGGCCAGGAAGGGGAAGGCTTGTAAGGATGTTAGGAAAGGGAGCCAAAACCGAAGCATCTAGAAAAAAGACAGACGACCAGCCCTGAAAATGGGTGTGATGTGCAGAAAAATTACGTGTGCAGAACACGGGATCTGATTCTACGATCTTCCGTATCTGTAGCAAGCACGGAAGGAGAGAGAGAATTATATAGAGTCTTGTCATCTCATGATTAGTGAGAAGAAGGTGACAAGATGTTTGACTAGTCGGGGGATAAAGCCGTGAAGCAGGTGCTGAAAGTACCGAGACACTGCGAAGAGATCAGACGCAGGAAAGCCTTTGAAGTTGACTAGGAAAACTTGGACAGCCACCTCGGAACCGGTCGGTGTTTGTCTGTCGTCAGTCCAGGGACCAGATCCAAACATGTTCACCCGCTCGACTCACCACCCCCTCCAATCTTTTTCTGGAACCGGTGAGGTCAGGACAGCATACCAAAGATCTTGGAGACCGGATTTCATTCATAAATGGTTCTTTGCAGCGCCCTCAAGCGAAATGCTTGCTTTTGTGTAAGGGAGATAATTTAAAAGTGTAGCAGTGTTTGAAGTTGCGTGTACGTATCACTTTTGGTGTACGGCGAATTAAACAATTCTACACATACCTTCAATTCGCGCCACATGTACCAGTTAGATCTAATGTCCTCGCTAACATGTATCTATCTTTGACAGGAATCAACGAACTTTCAATGTCCAGAAGCGTGTCTGCAAGAGTCTATGTTACGACAAGCATAAATCGCTTTTGAATGTAAGCAACAAATTTTATTTGTAAAAATACCTGGTTTCATAAGACTGCCTTCCGTAACAGCAAAGATTGATCATAGCTATTCGCAGTGACAGCACTGTTGTCTGCCTTCCTGGTTGTTTACAATGCTGAAGATTCAGTCATAGATCCTTGATTCAGTTAATCATTGTCAGAACAAAGGACTATCAACATTGTGCTTTTCAACTAATAATTACAGAAAGCACATTAATTAAAGGGTCCTTTTATTTTTTCTTTAGTTTGGGATGGAGTTTTAATCTTTATCTTTTTAAATGAAAATGTAAGCATTGTCTAGGGTGTAGTCAGGTAAACAAATTTTTACTGCAGTCTGGATGTATGGGTGATAGCGAAGATCTCAGAGACAGTACACTATGTGCAAGTCAGAGGGAAAAGTGGGAGGCACAAAAGTATTTGAAATTAAGAAGAAACAACTTTAACATTTACTATTTACTCACACAATTCCTCCGACCGTGCACACTACACATGCAACACTAGGCAACATGCAACAACAGAATAGATGAATTTTTTTAAAATTCAGAACACATGAAAGTGCCGGCATGACTTGTAGTTAAGCAAATACTTTTCTTTGGCCCTAACAACAGGCAGGAACGGGTAAAGTATTCATACATCTAAGTAACCGTAAGTTGGCATAATCCAGTAAAAAAAAAAACTTTATTCATGTTTCCTGAAACTGTGATTGTATGCACATGCACTCAGATTGGGAGGGTGCATACGACCAACGTACTGAGTTCACGGAAATTATTTTTACATGCCAATAAATCACTTTTGGCTATTAACATTTTGGTAATTATAGATCTCCAATAGTAAGCAAACTTTAATTAAAGTAAAATGATCTAAGCTCTCCTGTACTAATGTTACAGCGTTATCAACAGAAACTAACCCTGAGGACAATTTGTACCCAAAATAACTAACCCTGAGGACAATGTGTACCCAAAATATTTTATATGTGCACATGGTCCATTAAACGTTAAAAGCGAATTATCTTGTCACCCTTACAGACGCCAAAGAGCACAAAATTAGTTCCTTCTAAAGTAATTCATCACTGAACTGTAAGTGTTGCTGTTAGTAACCTGCTTGCACGCAATCTTTCGCATTTTTATAAACCTTCAAATGGATTGAAACAACCACAAGCACAAAACAGTATTGTAAACAGGGAAAATGGGAATACTCATGGTTAATAGACTGCCATTTTTCAGTCAAAAAACAAAAACAAAAACCCTCGACCGGGACGCGAACCACCTACCTCTCGCAACAAAAAGCGAAATCTTTAACCGCTTGACCGCTTCTCGCTGAATATAGAGTATTTTAACTGTTACTGTAAATTATAACTTTAAATTGTGTCATATAGTACTACCCCCATCGTGAGTATTAGTATAATAAACTGCAACAGATTTTTTTCAGTAAAAGTAAGACTGTGATTGCCTAATTACTTTAAATTAGACTCTGGTTGTAGTTTGTTTGTATAACGTGCATAGGTCACAAACCCAACACTGAAGTAAAGGATTTAACACTAACTAGCAATATAATGGATTAAAAATGAGTCAGTCTTTCACATGAGTTCATCCTTCTACCGAAAGTGGAAAAATTATTTGGTGGGTATTGCATAATAAATGTTATTGCAGTTAAAGCTCTGCGAAGTGCTACACCATAACGTATAGTTTCTTCTTAGCTTAGTCACGTCGTCTGTTATTAAAGCAAGGATTCCGCTTGAGAGCGCTAGTGGTCTCTCGTCTACTGGAAGTCGACCCTCTTGACCCATCCTGGTCTCCATGATCTTTGGTACCACTAGATACTAGCTGTATAATGTAGCCATCACGCCAACCACTATCACAGAGAGAGAGAGAGGCACACTCAAGTCTTAGTACCCTCCCTCCCTCATCCGTGTAGCACAGGTGAACAACGGAAGCAGCGTCGACGAGGCTACAGAACAGCTGGACAGGTATTGCTGTTGCTTTGACTGCACTAGCTGACAGGTGGGATGGCGTGAAGGCCTCATCCCAGATGTGTTTACGTTTGACCGATACAAATAATCAGAAGCCTGGATACGTGTTCAGATCACCCGCTGGAGGCTGGAGGAGTCTCCCCACCCCCGCCCCCTCCCCCTCCCCTGTCAGCCTAACAGGACGGGAACTATCCAACATAATAGACGCCGCTCTCTCTTTAATTGCCGCGGCCGGGTGGCGTTTGGTGAAAACCGTTCGGTGCCTCGCCCCACTCCTAGCCTCCGTCACTCCACCATGCACTGTGTGAACATCACCTGACTCCCAGATACTGGCAACACACAAGACCGTTACTATGATGCCAAGCAAAGTTGAAGTGTTATCTCAAATTTCCGAGTCAGTGTTACTTTCACACTTTTGTGATAACTATTGGTTCCCAATTGTGCAGATAAATTGTCACTATCGCTGTCTTTTGGCGTCACTATTCTCTCTCTCTCTCCACCGCACAATTTCTTCCTTTCTTTCTCTCGTTCTCTCTCCCCTCTCTCTCTCTCCTCTTTCTCTCTCTCCCCTCACACGTTTGTGTGCATGTGTGTGCGCGCCCTCCAAGAGCTTTTAAGAACATGTCTTCGTGTTTGTTACTGCCAAATTTAATTTGAGTTGTTAATTCTCCAAATTTTTTTATAGAAAAGTTAATTCAAAGATCAGCCAGATTTCCTGCTGATATTTCAGTTCTCTGATCCCCCACCCTCCTGACTTCGACCCGCGACAGATTCTGTCCGTGTATCAGTGACAAGACAAATGACCTGTGTCCAGTCATGTTTTGAGACCAGCAGGTGGCATGTTTTGAGGCAAAACAGCACGTGTGGCCGGTGCATTCAGGAGTTGCCCGCCCGCAGTTGCTACTGTGCCAGCGATGAGAGGGTTATTCAACAGTTCTGTGGGATGCTGGCGATTCATGGAGAACAGCTGCCCTCAAGATATGAGCATTGAAAAAAAATGCGTCTAAGCACTGGAATAAACTGCACCGTGATGAAGTATGAAGGATAAGGAGAAAGTGGAAGAGGAGGAAGAGAAAAATATATATAAAGTAAACAAAAAATAAGGAAGTTAAAAAAAAGGATAGTGTAGGTGGACAACATTTCAAGACATACATTCACAACCAGAATGGCTCTGCCCCTCCTATATAAATCTAGTACATACATATGCGTGTCTGTGCGTGTGTGCACGTGTGCGTGAGAAACAGAGAGAAGAATAAGAGAGGAAACGACTTTACACGCGTGCTAATGCATGGGCGTCTACTTCATTTTGGACAGTATTTAGCATGTCTCTAAGCAATATTTCGATTTAAATGCCAGATAATTTGACGAGTGGTATGCGTTTAGAGGGATGTTATGTTAGCTATGTCTCACAGCCTACAAACCTTTCACAAATATGGCGAATCCCCCCGACAACGATAACAATATCGAGAAACAAAAGGCCTGTGAAACACTAAGAGGGCTGGACAAGGAGATGGCGACAAGCTTCCGTGTCGCAGGCCTGCCAATCTTGGAATGCCGAAGTCGTGTCGTGTGTCTCCTGTTGTCACCGCAGCTGTCTTCCACCCGTTGTCGTCAGCACCGTAGTCCTGCCATCCGGACATCAAGAAGGGCGTGAATGCGTGGGTGCGTGCGTGAGTGGGTGTGTGTGTGTGTGTGTGTGTGTCCGTGTGTGTATGTTTGTTTGTGTGTGAGAGTATGAAAGAGAGAGACAGGTATGTAGAGACCCAAACTGTCTGCACGTGTGGTATGTTCTCTCTTTTTGTATACTTTACATCTGAGAGGACAATGGATACACCTAAAACGATGAACCAGTACAGACAAATACATATAAAGAAGTAGACATACAAAAGGATAGAGAAACACCCTGACGATGGGACCGATGGGTGTACGGATGAACGGATAGATGGATGGATTTTTATGCGTTCTAACTGAATTCAGTTTCCGTTGCTCCTACGTACTTTGGCATAAATCGCCGTCTTCCATGTCTGTGGTGTGCTGTCGTTTCGTTGCTGCCTCGCAGCACCATCGCCATCCCCATCACCACCAGCAGCAGCTGCTGCAGCCAAGGAAGGGCGAGCGCCTGAGGAGGAGGGTCAGGAACAGGGTCAGGAGGAGAGAAGCGAGCCGCGGCGTGACTTATGCGAGGGGGTGTGAAGGTCATCAGCGATACAGGGCTTATCGGCCCCTGGTCCTCTTCCGCGGCAATGGATGACGCCATTCAGGAATTTTACACCCGACTTGCCTCTGGGCCGCGTCACAATGTTACATTAATTCTATCTGCAGGCATCATCCGCTCGAAAAACTTTAATAAAAGTGAGTGATCGACGAATGATAAACTGCCCCGCGTCCAACCGCCCTGCCCCCCACCCTTACCCTCCCCCGTGACTTTAATCAGAGTGAAAATGGCTTCTCTCACTTGTGTCTCTAGGAGTTTGTGCCCGTGTGTGTGCGTCTCTATGAGAGAGAGAGAAAGAGAGTGAGTGAGAAAGACAGCAGACGAGACGAGAAAGAGACCCGAGAACCATGTTTCTTTTTCGACGAGTTTGGTGACACTTGATAATACCACTCACTGGTTGTTTGTTTACGTTGATATGTGTGCGTGAGTGCATGCATGTCTGTATCTACATGCGTATGCGTGTTTGTTTGGTTTAGAATGTGTCATATTGAAACCATTGACAATCACGGCTCACAAACCAAACGAAGACATACGCAAGCACGCATGCGCATGGAGAGATAAACGTAAAGACTAACAAAATGAAATGTGTCAAAATGGAGTTTTATCAGCTTCCGAGGCACCCGTCCCCAGACCAAGCTCTCTGTCCCCACAGGATCCTTACCCCTGTCTTTGACAGCCATCAGAGGAAGAGAGAGAGAGAGAGAGAGACGAGGCTGAGATAGGAACGATACCATGCCCCTCATTTCCCCCCAGCCAGACCCCACCCGCACTTTTTCACCAGACAGTTGGGCTTGCCTTTCACTCTCCAGCTCTCGGGGCTGCTCTTTCGGGCTGAACCCTGACCTGACCACATCGAATTCTTCTCCTCCATCTGCTGAGGCTGCTGGGGGAAAAAAATCGATGCTGATATTTACAGCGGGAAAAGATTTAGGAAGTGGCAAGTCACTGGCCCGTTCGTGGTCGGGCCAGCTGACCACCTCAGTCATTAGAGCAGAAATTCCACTTATGGTTGCTAATCTGGACACAGTTCTGATCCACTTTAAAATAAAATTAAAATCTTCTCTGAACCATCTAACCGCTAGCTTAATTAATCTCATTCTTCTAGCCAGGACTCGGTTGTAAGATCTTTCACGTTTCCTGTCCGTGCATTCGTGCATAAAAGTGTCCGTAGGCCCCTTCCGCCTCAAGGAAGATATGGACAGAACCTACGAATTCTCACATTGTCGAGTCTAAAACTTCCTTTCCACTTGGATTTGGAGTTGATAAGTCTTCACCTACCACGCGTTTGAACTAAAGCCTCCCAGTTTCCGCAGCCTACTATCATTCTCGACCATTTAATTAGATCACTCTGAGCGCAGCCGCATTTTTTGGAGACCGTTCCTTTATTTCTGTACTAAACTCGCGAAGTTTACTACCAGAGGCATCCCCTGTCCGCCGGCGTGGCATTCTGCTGTTGCAGACGGTGACTGTGTGACCCGGTGTTCCACCGGGCTATCAGAAGGTGGCGTCACGTGGTGGCATTAAACGACTGCAGACGGAAACGATTTTGAAGATCTGGAAAGTTTTCATTACCACGTCGTTCTTTCACATACATGTGTGTCGTCACCGCGCAAAAGGTGGCGTCACGTGGATACAAAGAGGCCTCGCTCCCTCCCCAGTCACATCCAGCGAGTACTGCACGTTAAGGCGCCGACAGAACCCTTGTGGGAGATGAGCGGGGTCTGGAAACGAGGCTCTAAAAGGGACGTCGTGTGGCAGCAAACGTTTGCGATCACAGGAAAACATTTGTTTATGCTGGGCAATAATTTTCGTAACTCTTCAACCTCCGGTAAAGCTGCTACTGGCTTTGGCAGTGTCGCAGTAAACTGAGTTGCGATCACTGGCAAATTTTAGTACATCATACATATATACAACGTGCATGATACCAAATGTCCAGCTAAACATTAATAATGTACCTTTTTTCTATTTACCATACAATGTCTGCCACCTTCAAGACGAACTCCCCATACCTACAGCTACGAATCTGCACATTTTCGACATGAGCAAAATCCTGGGCTCTGAATTTACACAAGACATGCATTGGTGTTGCCTCTTCACCTAAATGCCCATTTTTGGCATTTGCGCATGGGGAATCATGCAAAGTATACGAGTGTTTGCGAGTAAAGGTGCATTTTAGGGCAGACTTGCAGCACAGCGTTCTTTGGTCACAGTTTCCTGTTGCCAGGGTCGCAAGCCTTGTAGCCGAGATCGTGCTGCTGTTTCCGAACGAACACCTCCCGCCACTCGACGCCAGCCTGGGCCAGGGTGGGTCCGTGAAGTAAATCTGGGGAATTACCCAGCATCCCGAGCGGCAAATTCACTCGGACGCCATGCGGCGGGCTGCGGCAACGGTAGAGCGCTAGGGGGAGACAATTTTGTTAAAAGTCTCCAGAGTCCGAGCGAGAAAGCGTTCCAAACAAATTAGGGCACTTAATATTGTTGTAATAACAAGTCTCCGAGTCCCAGTTGGAGTCTGAGACCTTCTCAACTCTAGTTGTGAGCGCTCTTCTCCCGGAAGGCACGAGCTAAGTAGACGAAATAACCCACTTTGCCAGTTTCTCGTTTTAATGCCAGTTCCGCTGGCGTTTTCACCCGGTCGCCGGCACTAGAGAGAAATCGAATTTGTTGTCATTGACTCCCTGTTCTTCGAGGATGAGGTGTTGGGATTGCTGAGAGAAAAGGAGAAGCGGCGATTGTATGAGTGGCTCGAAATACCCTGAGATTAGGCCTCAAAAGGGCGCATTTACATCCGGGGACCTCAGCGCATTCAACGCACGATCTGTTTCACCATCAGAGCGCGCGCGGAGCGAATTCGTGTCGCACAATGTGCATGACAGATTGTGAGGGTTTTTTAAAAGTATCTTTTCTTTCTTTTGACAGAGACGCAGAGGGACAGACAGACAAACAGATGGATAGATGGTCGGACGGACGGACGGACGGATAGATAGATACATAGAAAGATACTGTTTCTGTGCGAAAAATTGAGAAAAGTTGCAAGTCACACACACACACACACACACACACACACGGATGTCTTATATATCCTTTATCATAGCCTTTTGTTCCGATTTCAGTATATAAGGAAGGCGGGTATGGGATAGTTCTTGGTTTTGTTTGTTTGTTTGTTTGTTTGTTTGTTTGTTTGTTTGTGTTGCCTTGTGAAAGTTGCTAGGGTCCCACCGTGTCATCAGGTCAGAATTATACTGCTAACACAACATCCCTGAAGATCGAGGTCTCACGTTTTAACGACTGCCGACGACAGACATACTTCCAAGCTTTTTTTTAAAAAAGGAAAAAGGAAAACAGGCAACAGGATCCTTGGCTTTGGTAGACGCCATTTAAAATGGCGCACTTCGCGAGCGGGTTGTTCCCCGGTTTGTGAGGGGAAAAAAGACCGTAGCGATGAGTGATAGGCAAAGGAAAGTGGTGTGCAGGAGAGCCTTGAGGTTTCAGGCTAGACGAGCTCGAGAGGATTGGCAGCAAACTGCGGCTAGCATCGGCCATATTGGAGCCCAAGCCGTAACTGTCCGCTAACTCGAGAATTAGTTCAATGGGCAAGTTAATCAAGGCGACTGGTTGATGAAGTGGAAAATAAGGTGATTATCTTGACCCCTCTTCCATTCAAGAAGTCGGCCTCGCCAATAAGACGAAATTGAGTCAATACTCGAGGCTTTCGGGAAACGCACCGAAAAGATGGAGCCTGATCTCTCTCTCTCTCTCTCTCTCTCTTCCCCGTCCCTCATTTTCCTTTCACTCCCCCCTCCCCACATTCATCGTTCTCTCTTCTCTCCGTATCTCTTTCACTCCTTCCTCCATATTCTTTTTTTTTTCATTGGTTGTTCACATCCTTTTTCTTCCCACGGCTTGCCTCTTTCCGTTCTCAATTTCTTGCCCTGTTTCACTCTCCTTATTTCTTCCTCCATTCCAAAATCCTCTCTCTGTTTCTCTCTCTCCCTCTCGCTTGCAAGAGTTCTGTGTCACGCTCAAAGTGAGAATAGCAATGAGAGAGGGAGGGGGCGCTCGGGGTGGCCTATTACTATGACGTAATCAAGTCTAGAGGCTCGCACGCCGTTGTGCTACAATTATATCACTTTCACACGTCACCCTGGTCTGTTGTTAGAAGGGCGCAAATGATTGGTCAAAGTCAACGCCGAGATCGATAGAGTAGCAGGCTGTTCAGTCTTAGATCGTGCGTCACTGACCGTCGGCCACGGCTTTGTCGTCAGACTGCAGGTGACTGATCACTCATCAGAAACACACCTGGTTAGAATTCTCTACGAATGGCTGGCAACATCAACAAAAGTAGGTGATGGGTCGCTCAACACTTGCTAAGACCAACTGTCTTAATCTCTAGCAATGCTTCAACGGCCATACACTCGGACGTTACAGAATTCTCACCCGATAACCATATCAGCTCAAAGTCGTATTTGCATGCAGTACAGTTACCAGCAGCACCAACAACCATAATGATGACAATAACGAGAAAGGATTTTAAACATGATTCACTCAACTAACGTATTCAGGGTGAGTGAATTGTTCGCGTAATAGCACTAATCCATGCTTTTCAAGTGGTCGTGGTATACAAAGTCTTGTGCCATACCTTTGTAGTAATGTTCAAATTGACGCGGCATGCAAGATCTTGTGTGAACTAGAATACCTTAAACCCTCTCTGTACAAAATACCGTAGCTTTGTAATGATGTTGAAAATGACGCGGCATGCAAAGCCTTGAATAAACTTGACGAATACCATATTTCTGTCCTTACAATTGCTTAGTGGAGCGTCAAGGTCGTGTTGGCAGACGAAGAGCGAGAAAGGAAAATGAACCAGAAATGAAGCAAAGATGAAGCATGTTTTTACGTGTCGAAATATCTGTTTCCTTTTAGTTAAACGCGGCTTTTTGGATATCCAGAGATTTGGTTCACTCTGTAAGGGATTCGAACCCTGAAAGATTTGGCTGCTGTGAAAAAGATGAGACCGACCGAGACACATAGTAAAACGCGAGGAAGGGAAAGGTTGGAGAGTGAGAACTACATCGCTGTCAATGGCTAACGAATTAATTAGATGGCGTATTTCAACAGTCCGCTGGCAAAGCACCGCGTGAATATCTGCGGCATATCAGAGATAAGGCAGAAACATTTAGTTTCGCTTCCATTCTGGAATTCGCGGTCATTTCCTGGCCGAGGTTTCGTCACTAGATTGAATCCGTTCATACCGTTTCGATTTTACAACCTCCATCATCATTCATTTTATTTAGGGCTTCACCCACAAGCGCGGCCTGGCTGGCACTGCGGTAGCTGGAGTGAATGCCAACAGCCCATCCCGTGTCATCAAATCTGCATCAGTGGCATTGGGTGGGGGGAGGGGGATGGCGCGGTTTGTAAAGAACAACTTCCATCACCTCCCATTGTCTCTTGCCCGGCTGTGGGCTCGTGATTGTGACAATACAACCCACTCCACTTCCGGTTGTGGCGCGGGGACTCGGAGCGCTGGAAAAGCAGGTTCTGGTTCTTTGTGCAACAATTTGTAGGTACGTCGGCATCCGTTGCCAGTGTACCCCATGAAGTCTTTATCAGATGGTCTTAATCTTTCGCGAGGGAATTGGAACTTTTGTTTTATTTATTGACTACCTTTGGGCCATATATACAGCACAAACTGCTCATAAAAACTCTCAAAAAAACTATTAGGTGGCTTATTTGTGAAAAGAATATATAAGTAAATATGAGAGACAAATAAACAAAGAAACAATACATCAAAAAGAAAACTCCCAATAAACGAAGATTCATGTGCCAATTCTGTAGAGTAGAAGAGTGAAGAAATGACCAAGAAACAGGTCGGGAAGAGAGCAGTTCTTTTAAGAACACACAATTTTCTTCCGATGTTGTTATAACATTTCCATGTTCCATTCGAGTACTATCTCTTTTAAAACTGAGGAGTCAGTACGAAATAAGATATACAGGTACAAATTAATATGGATCTGTTTCAAGAGTAGCCTATATTTGGTCTAGTAGCAGAATAATCGCCTATCACGAGGGTGAGACAGGTTTAATTACCTTTAGAGACTTTTGGTGGTGGGGGGTGGGGATTGTACATAGTACTGTACAATGGATTTTTTTAAACAGAAACATGCGTTAACTAATCAAAAGATTCCCCAGGCTTCAATTAGGCGAAAGCGAGCTCACTCAAAATTTCTGAATGGGACGGGTCCATATATTGCTGGCTGCTTTCTAATTCCCGAGACCAACGCCTAGCCTACCACAGACTCTTAACTTGTGAGTCTTTATGAGCCTGCAGGTATGACATCTTCCGGTAGCAATGACAATGGCTTACCGTCAGTGATCTCCTAGCCAGCAGTGATCTTCTATTACCTAAGACTGCTTTCGCTCATCCACTTGTCCCTGTTTTGGTGCATCTAAAGCTGTACTCAGAACATTAGGCCACAACTTCTAGCCGTTGGCGGAGTTGGTCAACACAAGTCCCTCGACCATAACCTTGCGTGACCTCGACTTCGACTTCCTTCTCGGAGAGTTTTAACCGAACAACACTTCGAACCCAAAGCTCGAAGGTGAACCCCTGCGCAGCTTCGCTGCTGCTGAGCAAAAAAAAACTTTAGAGAAACCAAACGACACAAATTTGTCCGTCAGCAATCTATAGCATAATACTTCTATAATCCATCCCGTAACCGAAAGACCCAGACGCCAAGAGGAGATCCTATTTTAGACAAACAGGGTGTTTATTTTAGTTCATTTTCTTTTTAGTGAAAGGACACATGGCTGAAGCAGTGACCTGGAGGATAGAAGTTTGGATCCCTTCCACAGAAATTCGTCCGTACGTAGGCATTTTCGTGAATTTTTAAGGCCGTGAATTCAGCCTGATCTGCCCCACTTTCTGTTAGCACTTTGAGGCTGATCTTAATTCGGAAGATCTTTGGAGAGAAACTTTGCCTATCCCACTCCTGCGTTCCGTAGCGTGTACTGTGCTCCTGCCTATGGTACACTAGTTTAAAGTAGTCAGGCATGTATAGCCATAGTACAGCCATGTAACACGACACGTTGCCGTGAAAGAAAGTTTAAGCATCTATTGAGAGCGCGCGCGTTATGGAACACAAGACTCAGGTAGCCAAAATTTGTGCCTCCAAAGATCGTCCCATTAAGTTGAGACGCTAAAACTGATGTAGCGTGACCGCAAGGATTAGCCAGCCCAGCCAAACACTTTTTTTCTGCTGTGAGACAGTCCCTGCAGGGCCTAAACTTCCGGTCAAGCTACTCTAAGGGTCTTACTGCATGCATGCGAGGCAAGACTGTGTATCTACACATTTGGCCATAAATGAAGTTGTAAGACATGTTTGCCCTGTGTGCTTTTACATCCATCTTTTCTTGTGAAGGAAAGATCCGAGCGCCCATGCGCAAGCGAGCGACGAAACGCTGGAAATCTTTTAGAAAAAAAAACAGCATCGCAAGATACGTAATGTCCTTGTCCCAAAAATCTGTAATTAATAAAGAACAAATGAGAACTGAGCGCTTAAATTATCAAATTATCACTCCAACAGGAAGTACTTGAAACGCTCAACATAACCGTATGCAGACGCATGCGACCAAGGGAGCTTACCGTACCCAAACACGTAGCAAAGAGAGGGTCGAAAGAAAGGAACTTGGCAGATCCTGTGTTAGCGAGAAGAAACAAAAGTATATCTTGGAGAAACGTCGAAATGTCGGGATAAGTGTCTTTTCTCTTTCCGGAACGCACATTTTCCTGGTAATTAATTAATATGTCTTCTTATAGGCTTAAACAGGGTGGGCCGAGAATCAACAGCTATCGGTAAAAGGCAAACTGGAATATGAACCTCTCGGCAGAACACAATCGTCTGACCAACACGTAGTAGAGAACCGCTCCTCTTTGTTTTTCTCCAGCGGACTCTCCTGTCAGTGAATGAACGTTAAAATGCGTTTCCGATGTCACGCGTTCGCTGAGTATGTGAACACTGAATCCATGTTATCGACTGTCAGGCAGAATTCGATTAGGCGCGACAGCGTGATCCCAGAGATAGCTGCGCCCAACGGTAGGGTGTTGGAAGTGCTGGCAAAAACGCTGCCGGAGCTTTTGATCGCCAACACTGTCCTTCCTGGAGCGCCACCGTGGGGTGCGACATTCGCTGGCAGGAGGTCGTCTGGGATCCGTTCAGATAAATCCTGTTTGCCAGGAAAATTGATAAAGGAATATACACTTGGGAAGTGACCGCAAGAGCTCAGGCGCCGAATCAGCCGTTACAGCGAGTTTGCCCGTTGTGGTCCTACTCCTCTTTCCAAAACAAGAAATAATTTTCCCCTCCTCTCTATCTCTCTTCTCCTTCGGTCTGTTTTCCCTCTCCGTCTCTCACTCCGCTGTCCTTTTAAGTTATTAACCCAAACAATGAAGCGCCGCTAGAAGATTATATGCTTTTTTCATACCCATAGCCATCTGCACTGGGGTGAAAGTTCTGGCGTTTTCCTTGTGGAAGCGGCCTGTAGTTTAGCAATGAAGTGTGTTTGTCCCCAGTATAGGTTTGTCTGTTCTGAGGCCGTCTACGGCGCTTGTCCCCACTATAGGTTTGTCTGTTCTGAGGCCGTCTACGGCGCTTGGTCCCAGTATAGGTTTGTCTGTTCTGAGGCCGTCTGCGGCGCTTGTCCCCACTATAGGTTTGTCTGTTCTGAGGCCGTCTACGGCGCTTGTCCCCAGTATAGGTTTGTCTGTTCTGAGGCCGTCTGCGGCGCTTGTCGCTAAGACATGGCCATGAGTTGTAATCGCGTCGGGTGCATGCGTGTCTTCTCTGGATCTAGCTCTTCTTTACAGGGCGAACTGTCCTAGGTTCTGTCCGGGTATTCCTACTTCTTTTTCTTTCTAGTCTTCCTGTTCTCCCGAAACCTTTCGCTGTTCATCATTCCAACCCCACCTGAGACAGTCTCTGCTGCTAACGCATTTCCGACTGCATAAAACGGACACAACTTCCCCTGTAGTCTCCATCACATGTGATGTACCATAGGCATAGCTTCCTCTGTAGTCTCCATCATACGTACCATAACCATTTTGGCATTTGGTTTCCCCTGCAGTCTCAATGTATGTTTAAGCAAATGCAGAAAAAAACATAACACCGATAAAACCATAATTTTAACACAGTTTGAAAGTAAAACTTAAGAATAATAGAATTATTCCTACCTAAAATCCGTATGATGCGAATTCTGTGCAAAAATCTGCATTGAAAAGAGTATCCGAACTGAACACACAAGATGGCGCAGGCCCTTTGAATCTTTCACACTGCGCCGAATGGTATCGTCGCTTGTGTGGTGAAAGGGAGGTTACTCTAAAAGAAAATGGTTCATGTATCTGAAGTTACGAGCTCCTTCCCTTTCCATCGAACGGTTTCTGTTGGACCCGTTTATGTCATTGTAAAACCTTCTCCAAAGCGCCTGCAACCACTGAAATTTCTGTTGGGGAGCAGTCCCCCAGACCGACGTGAAAGGCTGTATCTCTCTTTCTCTCCTGTGTCGCACGCGCGCGCACTTGTGTGTGTGTGCGCATGTGTGAATTCCATATATTATTTCTGTAAAGCGTTAAGGAATTTGAGTTTTCTTCCTCTCTTTCTCTCTCTCATCCCCTTCTGTCTCTTTTTTTCTCTCTCTCTTTGAATAACTATATAAAATAGATATAAAACCCGCGTTGTCTTCTTTTGATCGTCTTGACAAACATTCTGACCGGAACCGCCTGACGAGAACTCGATCTGAACCAACCAGAGACTGTGGGTGTGCCTGTCCGGGCATCTGCAGTTATTGTGCGAAGAACAGCAGAGAATTATGCCGATGACTGCAGCAGTGGCAGCATCGGCCAGAGACCGTCGTGCAATCAAACCAAATTGTTTCCTGCCAAAGCCACGGGTTCTGCGATTGTTTGCCTACCTGGCAATCGAATCATTAGCGCCTGTGTGACAGGCGTTAGAGAGATCGGGGATCTTTCCGCTAGGACACAGCTTAATGACACAGCTGTAAGTTTACTCACAGAACTGTTAAGTTTACTGACAGAACTGTTAAGTTTACTGCCAAAATTAAGTTTACATTTTGTTGACCATTCTGTTCTCTATGTGTAACTTTCTGGCACATAAAAATATGGGCAGGTTTCCGCATTCGAAAGGCAAAGTTTTCGGAAGGAGTTGTTCCTTGGATGATTTAGGTAGTAGGTTATGGTGCGGTTACAGTTTATTGCTGACAGAATCGATACGAGAAGTGACTGTAATTGTAACATGCGCAAGCAGCCAGGATTAATGGCTTATCCAGTGGACAGTGGCCTTGGCGCTGAACGCAGGGACCTTGACGAAGGCGCACCTGCTGACAAGCTGCGCCAGTGTGTTGACCCTCCATCCAAAGCCTATAGCGTGTGACGCAGATTACGGAGCCCTTTCATCGCGAGTCCGTGTGTGCATTTCATCCTTAGCGAACAATAGCCCCTCTCTCCCTGTCTCTCAGCCGCCAGAGCTCAGTGCTGTGTGCGCCGCGCGCGCATTGTGTGCTGTACTGGCGTTAACTAACTGCTGGCAAGCGGGACCCGCCACCGGCAGGCCGCCAGTGCAGGTGGAATCGTAATGCACGTGAAATTGATTGTAAACACCGCCTGATCGGGACGTTTGACACACGTGATCAGGCGCGGAACGGTTTCTTTGACATGGGGGTAGGGGGATGGAGTTAATGGTGGAGGGAGGTTGATGGGGACACAGGCTAATTGTATACCCGACAAAAAATATTGTCTAATCGATTAGAGCAAGCTGGCTGAAGATAATTAAAATCCTTATCGGCAACGGGTCCCGCCACGTAATATGATTATACAGCGATAACTTGAAATACTCGCATTGTGTTGTCTCCAGTTACGTGTAGTCTCTTTCTGTTTTTGAAACTCTCGGTAATGATCGCTTCATCTGATGCATGCTTTTAGTAATTAATTCTAGGCAGTGCCATGCAGGTTATACCCCCTCCCTCCCTTCCAAACTTCCACTTCAACTGCCTAATACGGAATTTCCCGGAATGCAGATGTTCAGGAACACCAGATGGACTGGGGGTGGGGGTGGGGTAGACTGGGCAGGACTCCACACGCGAGACTTTTTTTATTTAAACAAGATTTATCAAGATACAAGTATGTCTGGTTTTAGAAAAGTGAGAGTACGGCAGAGCATATGCGAGCATTGTTTACGTCTGATACCAAACACACGTACCGTTTCTGCATGTGCCATGATATTCCCAGAGGTGTATTATTATTCCACAGGGATCAAGAAACAGAATGTCTGAACCGCAAGACCTTAAAATGGGGCAATGGATGGATCTTCGGTGCCAGCCACGTCTTCCCTGTGCCTTGCTGCTCAGACTGACGAAATCCTTGCTCGCTAACCGAATAATTTTTGAGGATTTGTCTGCGGGTGTGTAGCTGACCATTGACTCACTCTTAAATTGAGTCTGCCTGGTTCTAGATCTGCGTTCTGTAGTTCTGTGGTTTGTGTTCTTGGTGCGAGAAAGCATGTGACATGCTTGTCAGTGCATCAAACAGAATTGAGTCATCATCACGATACAAATGGATGCTGCATTTTTGATGACAGTTGCAGATATAATCCGAGTGGAACACATGAGGAGTTTTTTTAAAAACATTATTTTATCATTGTAAGTGGTTTTGTTACAGTATTTTGATGAGACCTCTTCATATAAAATGGGTATGATGCATTATATACGTACTTTCACGCAATCCCATGGAAATTCACTTTGTTCACTCGTGACAATTCTTTGCTTGAAAATATCAAATAGGATTTTAGTAATTCGTCACGTGCTTTGGCATGACACCCTTGTGGTTTGAGGCCAGTGTCATCAGATCTGAGGGCGGGGTTGCATATGCGGCTGTTTCCCATCTCCAAACGTAAAGGTTGTCTTAGGTAGAACACGTGACAAACTGACTCATGCGACCATTCTTATGATGAGGTAGGGCAAACGCCAAGAGCAAGAATTCATAGAGCTTCTAACTAGCTGTTTCGTTTTGGTCCGGTAGGACAAATAATTTGTATCTCAGACTGTATTATAATTCATGTCTAGCAATCTTATTTTGTGTTTTGCCCTGAAACCCTCGTGTTATGGGCAACTGTAAGGCAGACACAGTAGTTGCACTGCAGGGAGTCTCTTCACACTTTCTATCCCAGTTAAGGTTAAGTTGTCCGTAGGTGTCAGCCTTGGCATGAGTAACTGGAGACCGCAGGTGTGAATGCGCGGGGGTGTAGGTACCCCTGAGGCGAGGAAGGTGAGGCAGACAGAGATTTCGCCCGACGGTCAGTGGTAGTGGCGCTAGGCCCAAGCTTAACTAGGTGATGGCAAGGGTGGGTAGCGGGCAGGGTCTCTAGATGCCGATGTCACCAACATCTACCCTTGATGGTAGTTTAAAGTGAACGACCATGGGATTATGACGGGTCCTAGACTGTTTTGTGTATCATAGCACTGACATGCCCAAAGAAACATGCACAGAATGACTTCGCAGGAATCTTGTCAGATATAAAGAAATACCGATTTAGCCAGTGGGATTATCGTTAATCTCATTCTAGTTACCCCTTTACCAGGAGGGACCTAAAGAGAGAGAGAGAGATGTTGGATGCAGCTTCCGACAGTTTTTGCCATCTTGGTCTGTCTTCTAGTATCTGTGTCAGAATTGAGATGCCAAGTGCTGTCGATTTCTTGATGCCGTCAAGCCAGCTTTTCGTTTGCATTTCCTCTTCTCCTTGCACCTTACAATGTTTCTTAGCAACTGTGTTATGACGTGTTGTGTGGCCAATCAACGCCAGCTTCTATTTCGTGACGATGACGAGGACAGGCCCCTGGAAAAGGAAAATGTCACTAATACAGTTTGGAAGCGTTTGCCTCCGGCAGGAAATACCGGAAGCGCTTGTCGCCTCCATATGTCCTGCCTCAGCTCGTAGGCAGGCCATGGTGCCCTGCGCGTCCCACACCCTTTGACATTTCTTCCCCCCCTGATCACCGAACCTGCTCCGGCATGCTTTGACACGAGCCAGGCGCATTCCCGCGCGTGCGTCGCACGTGCCGCTCGCCGCTAGCTTCTGGAGCACGCCGCGGAGTTGGCCAAGTCGCGCTGCCGTGACGTAGCGGCGCGTGAGTTATGCCCAAGAGGTCAGGGTCGTATTTAATAAGTCCCTTATCAGGCGGCAGTCTTCCCGTCGGAGTTCCCCCCTCACTCTTCCTCCGACAATGAACCCGAATGCGTTCATCTTGCTGCTGGCGTCCTGCATCTGTTCATTTCGTCGCATGACCGACTTCCTTGTCAGCTCCAGACGCATTCATTCGTAAACTAAGGTCGCCACCCCAGGGTCATCTCCCTTGCCCTGTAGATTAAACGGGAAACTTAGTGGATCTTTCAAAATTAGCTGTTGTTTATAGATACTGTCCAGTTTTCAGATTATTACTGATGCAGTTGTAAGTTAACAACCCGATGAGACACCACGACCGTGTCTATTCACAACAGCAGTTAACTGCCTATTGCATTTATACTCCTTTCGCTTAGTTCACAGATAATCGTATATTTGCGACAGACACAACTGGCTGCATAAGACACCATTCAGTGTTTTCGTCACTGAAGTAGAACTCCTAATGCGAAACAGAAACAAGCGCTGGATATGGAACAGTCCACCATCCACACAGCTGCATCCGGCATCTATTTCATCTTTTCATACAGTAGGTACGTGCTCCGTGCAATAGCTGCGATCAAAGCTGCACAGTTCTTTTGTACAACTGCTGGAGGTTTTATGAACATTCCAGACGTGGCGTCGTGGCAACCAGACGGCGATATTAAAATAGATTTAAGGGTCATGCATTTTTCATGAAGGTACGAAAAGTGCGAGCAGACAACTCTGCGAAAGTCCATACTACCCGCTCTCGTTCCCACCATAGATGGTTTTTAGGGGACGTCCCCAGCCTTTAACTGCCCAGACCGCAACAAAGGTCACAAGTTAAATTCTCTTTCGTATTTGAACTTGAAGAAATAATTTGACATCCTTCTGAAAACACACTGCAACACGTTATTCTCTCTAGGATTTGCCATACTTTTTTTTAAAGCGAGTCGGTCCAAGGCTGGGAATCTGCACTAATAGCTAACTTGACTGAGTACCTGACGCCCACAGACCGATAGTGGCAGTTACTGTTATATGTAAACCAGAGTCTGAAACGACAGGAGTAAGTTCAAATGCTGAGATTGATCATAGGTCTTCTGATAGTTTCTCCTCGTACACCCCAAAATCTTTTTACAACAGTCCAGCATCATCTGCAAGAAGCTGCCTGCTCTCCCCCCACCCACCCCCACTGCTTTCTGTTTGATGTTTCCCTTCTTTGTCCGCCATGAACAAATGGTCTTCGTCGCAAGTTCACCTTTCTGCTGCTCCCGGGGGATGGCCAGGACGCCGCATTATCAGTCCTCGACCCCCAAAGAGCGGATAAAGGGTTAACGAAGGGCCACCAGACAGCTTCCGGCTGTGTACATGCATGATGCAAGTGATTTTTTTAAAATTAAGGCTGTGAGCCTTCCAATTAGGCAAGGATCAGAATTCCAATAGCATGAGGAACGACAAGTTTTGTCAAAATTATTTTTCGTGCAAGATGGAAACCGAGAATCGAAGGCTGAACTGATAGAGTTCTGCCGAGATATGCCATCTGCAAGTTACACATTTGAGTTTTGTGTACAAAATTACTGCTTGTCTTCCTGCTCCGTTATCCAGCCACTCTCTCGATATTTCCTCCACAAATCATGGAACACAGACAATGACATAGTGCGGGCCCATCGCCTCGGCAAGACGAAACCTGGAGATTGCCGACCCAGACCTATCATACTGAGTTTTTATCGCTGGACTGATAAAATGCTTATAATGGGCAGCAAGACAGTCAAGGACAAATTAAGAGAAGCGGGTATTAGAGTAGCTTCGGATTTGACCGAACGACAGCGACAGAACATCTCAAAGGCCCGTCAAGAAGGCTTGCATGCCTACTACAAAAATGGGAGGTTCATTACGGAGGCCAGACGCACCCTGTCCCAGCCCCACGCCATCAACACCCATGGAAAAGGTGGAACCAGTGACGACAACGACAGTTATACTACAGACCATCCTTCCCATGCTGTCAACTGTTTTGACGAGACTGCATTTAGAGACGAACTTCTGTCAGTATCAGATGAGCAAACCCGAACACCGTTACCCAGTGGCACTACCGATGCCCAGGTTCTGCACACCCCGCTTTCGATGACACATAGAGTTCCCGAGGTCAACAGTGTTCACCATACCAGTGATGACCCAGACCCACAGCACAGAGGGAATGATAGCCAGCTATCCACTACGCACTGTCTGCACGCCGGGAAAACCCCTCCACTGACCCCAG
>SMGT01009884.1:176024-187717 GCA_004794575.1 Lanistes nyassanus | reverse complement strand
GGGGGGGGGGGGGTAGGGTCACGTCTCATTAAGTCACTTAGCAGGACATCGTTGGGATCATCCCTGCTTCCAGTCAGTTGCCGAACTTACAATGTCTGGGAACTCCCACCCTCTGAAGTCGCATTAGATTTCAGAAATATGACAATTTTTAAACATTAACATGCAAATGAGCTGAATGAGCTTGTATAACTGAAAACTTTCGGTACAGACGTGAATTCGGATCGAAGTGGATGAATCACTCTCTCTCTCTCTCCCGCTCTCTCATCTCCCCTTGCCGATCTCCTTTGTTTTACGTCAGCAGTGACCTTTTCGTCTGATCTCGTACCTACCGTAGTCTCGGTAACTAGATGGCATTTCCAGCAATAATGCCCACTTTAGATCGTAACACACCTTTTGTTTCATCTTTCCTATGGCATTTTTATTTCATAGAGGCTTCTGAAGCTGCGTTTTTCCATCCCTATTTATGGATAAAGCGTAGAATCGTGGTTAGGTTTCCAGAATTCTTTTTAATCTTCCGTCTAAGGTTTCTTTCTGTTTCAGAATGGGCGTCTTTATTTAAACCATTACTTTTCGAGTTGTCTTCTAACAGTGTTCGACTGGGCTGGTCCAATAAGGCCAGTGATAAATACTTGTCTGAAACAGAAATGCGACTGCGCATGTGCGTTTCGCTATATTTGAACCGTTCTGTCTGCGCAGGCGCAGAGCAGACTTTCGCTTGATTCTCTGCTCGGTAATTCTTTGCCAAAGCTGGATGAATATTTTTGCAGGCAGGCGGATTTGATCCTTTGTCGAACAGTGTAAATCAGGCTTTATATTCTGAGGGCGTACAGTCCGCACACTTTGGTTCTCTACGTGGCCAGGAAACCTGATCCCTGACGTTTTTCAACTTTCTAATCCCTTCTGATCAACACCGTGGGTGTGCCCTGTCTAGACAAAGACGCTGCTTTCGTCACTGTACAAGATGCCAGAATTAACGGCGAAGAAAACCAGGCCGGAAAAATTTATTTTCAAAGGCAAACTATTAGTTTCTCAATCTCTTAACCCCCACTGCCCCCCACTCCACCCTACCCCAAGGCACATCTGCACTACGGACCCAAGAGATGACGAAACACCGTGAGGGAGTCTTTACGTGATACGTATACTTTCTATAAAAAATAAAGTCATTTTAACCTAAGGGTTAATAATCACGCCATCCTCTCTATTTCTCTCGTTGTTTCTTTTTTCTCCTCTCTCTCTCTCTCAGACACACAGACACACACAATCACGACACAACGATCTCTTAAACTGCTCAAAACTCACTAGCATACCCCACGCCCCTCCCCTGATTATGCGGACACTAGTCAGTAGTCAGACGTTCGCATACACACACGCGCACACTCATTCATCCTTTGGCTGCAAGTCAGCTTTAGCACTAAGCGAAATACAAATGGATTTTCATTGACACTCCATTTAAATTTCTCTTCTGGTTAACTTCTCTCGACGGAAAACCCCGGAGCTTTCTACACCACAGTTCGATCGAGATAAAGAAAAAGAAAAGAACGAAAGGAACGAACGGAAAGAAAAGAACGAAAAGAATAAACAATAATAAAGGCGCAGATGTTGTCGCAGCAAAAACGAGTGCAGGCGGCTCTTGACTTTCCATTTGGTTCATCTGAAGGCTTTCCTTTGCCACAAGAGGTGGTCTAAGTTTTTTAAGGGAGTGGGGTGGGGAGTTGGGGGGCAAAGCAAGCAGTCCGTCTTTTAGCCTGGGCGGCCAAGACTGGCACTGGCAAGCCTAAAAATGGAGCCACGGCACGATCACGCGGTTAAAAAACCATGCAACTCAGTCGCATTGCACTCTGGGATGTTCGAATTGCCTCCAGAAGTAGAGGCGTACAGATGCACAAGTTGGTCTGGGAGCAAAAATGACATTTGCAGCAGGGCTTTTTATTTTATTTTATAGAAAGGGGATTGCGGATAAATTTCTTGTGAGAACAGCAACGAATTCTAAATACTTTCTCTCTTTCCTCTTCCCCTTTATCTTCTTCCCATCAGTCATGTGCGTACATGTGGACTTTTTTGTTTTACAAATCCAGGCATTTTAGACATATTGTAGGTGATGACTAACTTATTGACTGGAAATTAATGATGAAGTAAACATTTTCCAGCAGTGACATACATACTTCACTAAGTATTAAAAACCTTTTGTGAAAGCAAACTTAAATAAGTTTACACATATATACTCATATACATAAATATCATTCAACTACACCTAACCCGTCCCATCTAACAGTAATAAAAGTGTTTTAAATACGCAGAGCTGGCCACTTAGAAACAAAAACGACTTGCATATTCTAGAGCTAGGATCTACGTAGACTAGAACCACAGTGTACTTTTGCTGTAGACCGTTAGCCATCGTCTAACAACTGCTCAACACATGGGACGAGGCTAGCGAGGAGAGTGAGTTTTCTGGGAGAGAGCCAGGTTCTACCATGCAGGAATCAGCTGCCAGCTGCCAGGGCAGAAATAACAGGCTGGCCGCTCGCGTTTATCGATACTTTGATTAGGTTACGGCGCTGCGATCTGTTGCAGTCCGCTTGAAGTCTCTGTAGCTCCCTGCCCGCGAACACTTCCTGCGCGGGTCGCAAGTTCAGGATCAATGCTGAGAAGAGTTTTTACCTACCTCGTACAGAAGTCCGAATGTCTAGAGATTGTAACCGCCTCTCCCCCTTGCCTCTCTTACTGCCCTCCCCCCTGCAACCTCCCCCCTCCCCCTCCCCTGTGGGTCAATCTGAACCCATACGACACACACACACACACATCCACCATCAACGATCGAAACATTTTCCGTAACGTCTAGGTTCCATGAGCGAACTGTCGTAACTTTTTTCCCCTCTTGATAAACTTGTTCATAATCGTTCGGAGTACACAAAAATTAAGCGTGTACATCTACATGCACTTACAATGATCTCGTCTACAACTAGGCTGGTTATACGTAACCGTTTCGGAAACATGTTATGCCTGTAGACCTGTTTGAATGTTTGTACATTTAACGTCGGATGAAGCAGATCTCGGCAGTAGACGTGACCATATATTAAATAACGTGAGCAGGTCGAGCGACCAAGACAGTATGTAAGAAAAAATATAATAACGGTAGAGGAATTACTTTACATAGAGACGACAACAGATGCTATTCCTATGTGAAACGATTAGAAGGACAAAAAAAAATCACCCACTTAAAAAAACGGTGTGAGGCGTCAGACAACAGAGTCTCCCAGGGGAAAGACAAGTAAAGGGAGGCAACTACTTCTTGTCATGGCTGCTGCCCCTTTGCACAGAATGATGTATCTACGCAAATAACACGGCCAGTGAGATTGTGTGGAACAGTTAGTGCCACCATGGCGGGCTTTATGTGGGGAAGGGGTACTTGGGTAGATTTCTGTGCTGCATATCATGCTGCATATATCGATCCTAACTTTATGACCAAAAAAAAAAACCACAGGAATTAAAAACCCGCAAGGAAATGTTTCTAAAAAATCCGAGGCTTGTATCTCGTGAAGTCCAATAATGTTGACGTAGAAAGTGCGTCTGACTGGCGGACAGACTGACAGGAAAATAATTAAACTTCTCGTTAACAGAACGGGCAAGACTGGAAAACTCTTAAGCGTGCGAGAACTGCACACACTGGTGGTACAGAACTGATTTCTTGCTCGGAAGGGGGAAATAATTTCAAGTGGCATTTAGAGTTATGGGATTTTTTTCAGGCCTGGGCATACTGTGGTAGGACAGTGAAAACACTTGTGTCTGAGACCCCGAGTAGGGTTTACTTTTCGTTAATATTTTCCATCCCCATGTAAACTGCACATTGTGAACTACCCTAGACTCTCGTGGAAAAGCTCCTGCAACACCCGCCTGCCCAAAATCCAAGGGGACTTCATGGATGATCTGAATTGATTTGGCTGCTGAGTGGGTTGTCGGAAAGCTGAGCGAACAGGCCTTACGACGCTCTTATGATCAGGTATGTTCAGGTATGAACTCTTATGCGATCCAATGAGGCTCGCTTTCATGAGTGTTCGTATATGCCGTTCATACGTAAAGGCGAACGTAAAATACACAGGGCGAATAGGGCTTGCGACCACCTCATGACTGGAAGTTTATATACAAACACTCATGCGAACCAGTCCTGGGCTAGCTTGCATGACGTTCGTAGCTGTTTTTAGGGTCATAAAAGTGATCGTAACGCACATTCCCCCTGGGTATTTTACGTGTACCTTTACGAATGAACGGGAGATAACAACGCTCATGCAAACCACCCCTGATTTGTACTAGCGTTAGCATAGGTCTGCTAGTCCTGTGCATCATACGTGAATTTTTACGATTGAAAGGAAGATACTCAATCCCATTCAGCTGGGCTCTGTTTTAAGTTCCATGCACAGCAAACATGCACGTAAAATAAACAGGCTCGGCGTAGCTTGCCAACGCTGTTGTGAATACAATCCGCTTTAATCGGCGTAAAAAGTGAAATGGGATTACTCACGCGAGCAGGCCTATCAACCTCCATAACCAGTGTTTAGAACCAGCAGGCTAAGATAATGATGCTCACAACATTTGGATGGTCTTCTGAGGGTGAGTCACGCAGACACTATACGTCTCCAGGTAGTATTAACAGGGATTTGGCTTTTTTTAAAACTGGTGTTGCACCTGTTACAGGTTGGTTGACAGTCACTAACAGTGAAGATAGTGGGCTCGTTTATCGACTGAACACTACTTGCCAGCTGCGCAACGCGATCTAGATGTGAACACTGCTGACATCATCAGTTAAAGGTACATTTCCTTTACAGGTATACGTCTGGGTGGAAGGTACGTACTACAGTTACAACTAACGCACTTAATGGTGGCAGAGACAGAGAGTGAAGGAAGACAAGGGAACGAGATCTTCAACGCGCACGTGTGTGTGAGGGTGTGGATGTGTGTTTACCGCACGCACATGATCTTTTGTCACAGAAGTACGGAGATAAATTGTTTCAACGTGTGTGTGTGTGTGTGTATTTACCGCACGCACATAATCTTTTGTCACAGAAGTACGGAGATAGTTGTTTCAACGTGTGTGTGTGTGTGTGTGTATTTACCGCACGCACATGATCTTTTGTCACAGAAGTACGGTAAACAGAAGATAGTTGTTCCAACGTGTTGACAGAGGATCTAGGGCAAGTACTTTTATGTCGCAAAGAGAGAGCTTTCAGCAGGTATTCTGTATCGTCCTCCGGACAATGTTGGGGTCTGGTTTCTTTTCTTCCTGTCTTTCCTCTTCGTCCTCTGCGGGCTCTTATTCTTTCCTACTCCCCCGTCTCCTCTCCGTTTTCTTCTTTCTTATTGTTACCTCTCCTGTTTCACCCCTCCGTCTCTTTTTCGTCTTTCCTCCTACTCCAATCTCTGTATCCTTCCTTTTTTCTGCTGTTCTTTTCCTTCTTTGCATCTTCCACTCCTCTTCCTTCCTTCTCACTCTCCACCTCTTCGTCTTCTTGAGTTTCCGACTTACAGCAAACTGACGATGCTCCAAACAAACAAACAAGCAAACAAAGTCAAGATGACACACCGGCTTCGCGTTAACCAGCAATTTATCTTCCACCCCAATCCACCACCATCCCTCCCCCTCCACAGTTTCTCAACGTCATATCAGCCTTTATTCTGAGTTCTTAACCTTTATCTGCGTCATGACCTGTCGCCTGCTGACCCTATGTGCATCGCCGTAGCTCCGTTTCGAGTCGCTTTCGAGTCAATAGACGACGGCATAGCCCAGAGAACATTTCAGTTCACGTTGAGTTTCCCAGCGCAGAACGACGGTCGCTGCTCGGCGAATCAATTATGCACAAAACAATGCAAGCAAACACAAACCTGCCAGTCAGCAAAAAGCGATCAGGAGCGGAGCAAGGACAAGGTACAAGCGAAGGAGGCAGGCCGCAGAGAGTTTGCCCCCTACCCCCACCCCCATGGGATCGATGAGAAGTTCGTAGAAATGAACGCTAGCCGGCTCACCCTCTAAGGCAGGCGTATAATTAGTTTGCAATTAACAGGCGCCTCAGTGTAGCTAGCACAGCGGACCCGGGAGGAGTCTAGAGCACGCCATTAAAAGGTTGGGCGGCTTGAGCGACAAGGGTAGGCCACTCCAACCTTGAGGTCTCGGCGGTGAATGATCTGCGCATGCGCACCATGCAGCCCAGGGAAGGCAACAGGGTTTCTCTCTTTTTATCCTTCTCGTCCTCGTCCTCGTCCTCCCCTCTCTCTCTCCTCCTTTCTCCATCTCTTCTAGCTCTGTTACCTCCCTGCCTCCCCCACTGTCCTTACATCTGTTTTCCTGTCCTTTCCATTCCGCTTTTGCTCTCCTTCGCTCCACATTAATCTCGTCAATTATTTACCATGCTCTTCCCAGCGTCATACAGAATGAAGATGAAATTGGATCAGGCATTGTTTATTACCTGTATGCGTTTCCAGCTCGCACACGCTCTCACGCGCATAGACTTATGCAAGCACACATACGCACTCACTACGCGCCCGCACACACACCCACACACACGCGCGCGCCCACATACTCCACTGTTACTGGCATGTTTACGTTAATTCTGGCTTTAAAACGAAATATTTGTAGTCAGTCGGGTTGAATAAAGCATGAGATTTGTAGAAACATCCGCCATCACACGAAACGTGTGCCTGAGACAGACTTCCGACAAAGTACTCCATTTCCCTTTCATCTTTTTCTCACAAAACAAATCTTAAAAAATCATTCTCTTTGCGAACTTTCCGTTTTCGCAACAATCCGGCGACAATAAATACGGGCCAGAGAAAAATAAAAACGTAGATATTGACAAACACTGAGATTAACGAGGGCCAGGAGAATGAAAGAGATTGCAGTACGGGCAACGAAATGGGGAAAGGGGAGAGAAGTGATGAGACAAAGAAAAGATTGATTTAGAGAGCCAGGATGATCTTTTTTTATCAAGAACGACAAACAGAGAAAGGAAAAAGTGGGCGTGCGAGTTAAATTACAGTCGTTTGAAAACAACACGAAAAAATACGATTGTTTTTAAGACAAGTATAATAGGGTTAAATTTCAGTCGCTTTTAAATAACACGAATGAAATTGTTTTAAGAAAATTTTAACGCATGGTATAACTGCAAAATTTCGGGCAGTGGGGTAATCTGAACACAAAAAGACAGAAAAAGAAAGAAAATGAGATTTTAAAGTGTAGAAACCTCAAGGCATAGAGATGTAAAATGAACAAGAACAGTTTAATAAGCTTGTTGAAAAGCGATCGTTTGAGCAAAAAACAAACAAACAAAACAAAAAAACAACCATTAAAAGGGACGGAAATTGGGCAAATGTCTCTGACCTTATTTCTTTGAAAGTAAATTCCAGTGCATCCTGCAAGCGTGTCTCTTGACTTGCTGCTACTCCATCCTGCGCGGAGCTCCTGCCGAAAGTTAATCCGTAATGCGATCACATAATTCCTGCAACAATCAGACAAATAATTATAATAAACTCTGCGTCAGTGACACGGGCGGCTCTAGATTTCAGCAGGCCACTAGCTGTTCTTGTTCTAAGTATAGAGTTCCCTCCCCATGCCCGCGTGCGGCGCTTTACCAACAGGCAAAGAATGCAAATACCTCGTGATGGAAGGTTTAGTTGCGCTGTCTGGCGCTAGATAAAAAATATTCTTTTTGTTTAGTCTTATTCAATTCCTTTCAAAATTTGTTGCCAACTTATGGTTATTATATTTACAGTCGTAGTATTTTTTTTTGGGGGGGGGGTAAAAATTACCTTGAAACTTAAGATAAATTAATTCTCCTAAAAGGTTCTAGCATTCTTCTCCTACAGGCAATGCGTCGCGACTGGTTTCAACTGTTCGTGCCAGTGTTTCCCTAGCAACTATTTCCACCCTGGTCACTAAGATACTGCTTACTGAATACACATTACTGTCAATTAACAAATCTAACTGAAGATAAATGTTTTACGTTTCTACAAAGTCCACCTTTCTACTCTAAAATCCACGCACGCACACTGCTATGTATAAAGTTCATACTGAGTAGCCATCAAGATGAGGGTCGACTGTGTGTGAGTGACATGTGTCTCAGAAGCAACAGGAAGTCTTTAACTCTGGGATTCTTTCTAGGAATTGTTTCCTACCCAGTGTTTGCAGCCAGAAACTTTAAGTTTTCAAATGAAAACGGACTGTGCGAATGATTACATTATAGGCTTTCAATTTTAATTTTGAACTAATCATTGCATAACCCAGCGTCTGTTAGCAACCTGCTAACCCTTGTGTATCCTTAATACCAGCTTCTACCGGCCCAAATATTAGCTGTCTACCAACCCGTGTATAATACAGATAGTAGCTGTCTGCCAAACCCCACCTACCAACCTTTGTATGACCCAATGAGACATACTTTTACACGGGTCACAAGCTTCGTTAATCTTTTCTGTAACGCTTGACAGTCTGTAACTTATATATATATATGTTCAGTTTCGGCACAGACCGCGAGTATAATTCTAGACAAGATAAAGATTCCATTTCGATTGCCATGCACAAGCGACATTGAACTACCAAGATGAATACTGACCAGAAGCCCGTCAAATGGTCCGTATGCTAAGGAACGCTAAGGGGCTTCATTCGATTTTAGTCAGAGATGGCTATAAGGGGAGGTAAGAACCTCAGGCCGCGAACCTCAAAGTTGTCTAACAGCCTTTGTGTAATCCAACCATCTAGCACATACCAGCACTCAACATCAACCGTTTTCACTTCTTCCCTTGTTTTATCATTTAACCCACCAGGTTACTATTTCAAAATAATATTTAAATAGTCTGCAGCGAAATGCCAACAGTTCTCCATTAGCGAATTTTACTTCCCACCACTTGCCATCACGTCACCGACATTTTTCGCTAAAAATAGCCTCCGTGTGACCTACTTTTACAACCTCTCTGTTTCCACTCTAGCAAATGCCGCCGATATGGCGGCAGACAAAATTTAATCTAATTATCTTCTTCATCGGAATCCCTCCTTACTTCTGGTTCGTGAATCAAGTTACAGTTCTAATTGGTATCGAAGTCGTGTATCTGAGCCCCAGGGGGGATGTCGGGGTGGCTATTCTGGGAAAATCAAATTGAAATGTTGTCCTTCGCTATACCATTACTCGTCTGTTTCTGCTGCTGCGACTGTTGAGAGGGAGGGGAGAGAGAGAGGTAGGGGGTAGAGAGAGTGACAGTAGAGAGAACACATGCGCATGCACAAGGAAATTTTAACAGCTTTCATAACACTAATATTGAAAAGGCAGACGGGAGAAATAACAAAGTAAATTTCCTACTCGAATTATTTCAAGAAATAAATCTATAAATAGAACAGGAAGACGAATCAGAAGAAATCTGTTTTCTGCAAAATGCAGTTGTGACAAAATGCAGTTGTGACCACCTTACTCCTAACCCTGAAAGCCATTCAAACATAAATCGATGTCAGGATGTATAAGTAATCTGGCCTATAACGGCGCTATGCTATTTTCGATGTCGTCAAAAGTGACTGGGGGGGGGGGGCATGCATGCTGAAGACCTGCATGTGAACAAATGTGTGAGGAGGGATATCGACTGTATGTGTGCATGAGCACGCGTGGTTTACAGGTGTGCCTGTGAGTTTGAGTGTTTGCAGATTAGCTCGACCTGTACGTAATTTCAACTTTGCATGCAGGCGAGAAAATATACGTACACAGTATGGCACAACACAACGAGATTTCTTTCTAATTCCCTTGCTTTCCTCCAGTTATATTTCTTTAAACGCTATGTCGGCATAGCTCTGTGGCACGGCCTCGGATTTGCGTGTGGACGGTTGCGGGTTCAAAACCAGGAGTGGCCATGGATTATATCCTGCAGTTAAACATCGTGCGCACCGTCACACAACATTAAGCTGCCTCAACGCACAGGCCACACATTACTGCAGCTATCAGGATGGTGCTGGTGGCTTATATTCGGAGCTTATTAACAACCGCGAGGTGGTAGCACTTTCCCAGTAAAACAACCAACCAACCAAACATTCATCAACACGTTTTCAATCAACAGACACGTCTCCAGTGTGCCCTGATCTTGGTTTGAACTCTAACGGCATCGCCTACTGAGCGTAAAAAATTCAAGATAATCCGGCTACGAGACAAAAGCGTTCAACCCTTGGCGATTGGAAGCAATCGAAAGTATTCGGGCGCTTTTGTCCGGTCGGTAACCATGACTTTTAACGGTCAGCAGGCAATGTGCGTACAGTGACGAGAGACTGGGTGCAACCTTTAACCTTTCAAGATTTTTCGCGTGGCTCAGCGAAATCTGTGACTGCGGCTTTGAATTACTGACAAGTCATGGACTTTGAGACACGAACCTTCATCGAAGTGGATTCAGTTGTTAGACATGCCAGTATGGATAACAAATTGTAGACACACGGTGTGCCTTTTTCTGGGTGGAAGGGCGACACAAAAGAGGAATCCGAAATCGTCTGAAGGTCATCACGTTGTTCCTTACCCATCCATTCCCTCCCTTACTGCGACTGGATCCAGGATCTACAACTGTGTGTAATCATTTGTCATTCTTTAGCGTCGAAATTTGGGGATTAGGGAAAAAACTTAGAAGTTCAAAAGTGTTGTACCACACTACCAAACTATTGTACTACAATCCCAATCTATTGCAGAAAAGTTTGTCTCGTTCTGAAAATCAGCCCAGGATATCTTATCAGTCTTCAGAACTAAATCCCAGTCTATCACAGAAAACTTTGTCTAATTCATTTTCTTTCCACTCAGTAGAGCCATGCTCAACCACTATAATGTTGGAAAACCTGTATCTGGTCAGTTACCTTGAAATTAAATATGATTTTCGTTTTTGTCCGAGGTATATCTAAAGTACTAAACAAAACTCAACAAAGAAATAAACTTTTTGCGTGTGAAGTTTGGGTAGCGAAAACAGCACAATAGGTTTCCAACTATTTATACAATTCCTCAAAATGGATAATTTGCTGTGCCGCCTCAATGCTTCAAGTTACCCAGGTGTGTGGAAAATATAGGAAATATATTTGCAGAAACCTTTTTACAAAGCGGCCTGGCTCTCACTATCCTCCGTCAGACTTACAGAAGACGTTCGATTATTGACTTCGATATGATACGAACGGCCGCTAGCTCGGATGGTCACACTGCCAGCAGCCTTGTGTTAATGTTATGTTAATCTCATGTGCTAACATCCCGATTACTAGCTGTAAAAGTTATCCAAACAAGACAACTAATGCCTGAAAGCTATGTTTACACTTAGGACAACGAACACTTCACACCATATGTTTGGCGCCAGAACTATTTGTCGACGACACTGCCCTGAAAGCAACCTGAATTTTGTTGGCTCAAAGCTATTTCTCGGCGAATCTGTTACATGCTGTTCCGCCATTGCTAAGACTATGTACCAAAGACCCGACAGACAAGAGTACGTAACCATGGCATTAGTGAACGCGAGGTAGCTCGTTGTCTAGAGGCGTGTAACGTTTTACGTGTCGTGTTTTGCACCTGGATGTGCGCCTGTGCACTTACAGCGGAAGTACAGTGGAACAGGTAGAAGCCTGCAAAAGCGACTGTCACACTCCAGATGCACACACTCTTTTTTCAACAAAAAAGTCGACCGTGTATAGAAAACCCACATTTAATTAACTCACA
>SMGT01009884.1:121580-167854 GCA_004794575.1 Lanistes nyassanus | reverse complement strand
TTTTTTCCAAAGCTTAGTCTGTTTGTAAAAATTACGCTTGGTGATGTAAAATTATATATTGCAAAAATAAAGTGCTTTGTGGGGAAAACAGAAAAAAATAACTGCTAAAAAAACCAAAATGCTAGGATCTGAAGCGAGTTTTACAGACGCAGTGATAACTCTGGTCCCACACCCACCCACGTTAGCAACACCCAGCTTATGACATCACCCATCCCACTTTCCCGTCTGCTCCTGCCTATCTTCCCACTTTCCTAGCTTGTTTTTCCTGTCTGCTCCTTCCTATCTTCCCACTTTCCTAGCTTGTTTTTCCTGTCTGCTCCTGCCTATCTTCCCACTTTCCTAGCTTGTTTTTCCTGTCTGGTCCTTCCTATCTTCCCACTTTCCTAGCCTCATTCCTATCTTCCCACTTTCCTAGCCTCATTCCTATCTTCCCACTTTCCTAGCTTGTTTTTCCGCGTGCACTAATTCCTTGCGTACAGACAAAAGGAAACTGCCCAGACATTCACCGTACTGTGATGCAGCTAGCGCTGAACGCATTACGCTGGTAAGTGCGCAGATGTCTCGACAGATCTTTTACTGTTTTGATTCTGAAACTTGGAACGTTTGTTTGGGCTTAGGCTAAGGGTCTGCGTGCGAGTCGGTGGGCGTGCGAGCAAGTGTGTACACTTGAGATTACTTTGTAAGCTTTGGCGCATTATAAAATAGTTTTCATCTCAGCGACCTTTCTTTTCGGGTTATACTGCCCCCAAACATTCCAATTATTTTTAAAAGATATCTCTAGACCTTTCCTGTCTCCTGTTCTTTTATCTCACAGCAAAGTCCGTCTGTCATCGAAGAACACAATCGTTCACAGTTTTCCTTAAGTTCGTGCACGAGAAGAACCGATTCAAAAACCAGCAAAACACGAAAAGTAAAGAGCGGTATTGTATGTCAAAGAGGCACCGAGTCTACATTTGTACATACCTTCTCTGTCAGGTGTGTTAAGGGCAAAGGTGAGGTCAGGCAAAAGTATGGAAATGTTTTCATGCGCTGCCAATTGCAAGCAGAAGAAAATGTTACTATTACAGGGGAAAATGTTAGGTGATAGCAACGCGCGAATATAAACTTGTTGCTGCCTCGAAAGGTCAGTAGGAAAATAACAGGAGCGCCTATAAGCGAGGTTGTTTCTGTAAAGGAGTTATTTTTACTGTGCCGCTAAGTGCTTCTTTAATGCAGCTAAAGGACTCTTCTGGGGCCAAGAGGTTTTTCACTCTGAATGTCAAATGCCATTACTGCCTAGAAGTCTAGAATCCATCTTTAACTGCTAAACAAATCATAAGCGCTGGCAAATCTGCCTAAAGGGTAAATGGGATGAAACAAGTAGTTCGACAATCGAAGCACAAGTCTTTTTTTTTCTCTCTCTCTCTCTCCAGTAGACTAAACCTTCGAAGCTTTGGCGACCCTCACGCGGACTTGAGCAGTGATGTCACAGGCTTCAGAGATGACCTTGGTCATAGGTTTCGGACCGTGACTCGCGAATGAATAGTAAATTAATCTGATATTTGAGACGAGAAGGTTTTTCTAAACGCCCTTCGCTAATGGTCCTACGGAAAAATACGATAAACTGTGTTAAAACGAAAAACTCCAGGGACGAGCAAACTCGATTTTTTTTTAAAGAAAGTGGGTTGGGATTGTTTGGACAAATAGACTACACCTGTGCTTTATTGATTTCTTGTTCTGTATCTGCGAAACGGAGTAACTGCTCGTAACGGCGAGAAAAGTCTGAGGGCCTATCTAAAGCCTGCTCTTAACTGGACGATCCTTCGAAAGACAAACCTTGGGGTCTGAGGTCTGCTTTTCATAATGCATGCGCCCGCCAAAGGTCTCGAGCCTTTTTTTTTTTTTTTACACGGCGATGGCACGCGTTTCCATGCACTTTGCATGGCTTTCAAACCAGCAACATTTCAAAATTTTATCATGTTCGTGAACATGGCTATACTAAAATGGAAGCAGAGCGGGCGAACTTCCCTTGTCCAAGAAAGGTCGCACGCTGTATTGTGGAAACCTACACTTTTCTTCGCCAAATTTTGTCTTCGACCAGCTGTCACAAAACGGTTCTTTAGTGTGAGTGGGTTGAAGCAACGGGGTGACGATATTGAAACTATATATATATATCTATAAATTATATTGGGGTAGGAAGTCGACATTATACTTACGGCGCACTCGATCTAAGAATTCCCACAATGCACTTAATTGCGTGCTCGCGCATGTCACGTCAAGCTGGTCTCCGCCGATTGGCTGCCGATCCACTAGGATCACGCTATAGCGTGCATGTCAAACAAACGCGCACGCGTGCATGAGCGTGCGGGGTGAGAAAGGAGAGGGATGTGAGAATGTTTTGTGTATTGTTGAGATGTCTAGCACAATCGATGACGGAGGAGTTAAAATCGCCTGCTATTCTATTTCTGTGCTCTCGCGTAACTAAGGGACTAGCAGGGTTTATAATAAAGAAAATGTATGTCAGCTTTCACTGTGTGTGTGTGTGTGATCTTCGCGTTAGCATTCAAGTGGGAGGTGGAATATAAACAAATTGAAATAATTAAAATGTTCAGCCTGTTGTTCCCTGTATGTCAGCTTGGGTAACTGTACAGAGGGTGTGAGGAAGGAATTTTGAGGCGGTGACAAGGATCCCTTCGTCTGTCCCCAAAGCCCACTTTCGTTAGTTATAAACCCAGAAAACACCTGAACCATGCACTAATGCCACCCGGAGTAGAGAAACGGCAGGTCGTAGTATGTCGCCAAACTTTAGTGTCAGCCCCGGTTTGTGAGTTCCTCCCTGCAGAACCACTGAATCAGAAATACCAGCCCTTGTTTCTCCGCGCTGGTCAACACAGAGACCTTTTAAGTGCCGTGTCGCGTTTGATGTTCCAGTCCTGGGAACCTCTGTGTCGGTGGAAGCAATAATTGCAGACATAATGGCTTACCTTGGATGGCAGCCAGCGGTTATCGCCAATTAGTGCAAAAGAAGCAAACGACAGAGACGGCGGTAAAAAGGCCAATTGCTTCCTTGGCGCGAGATGAAACACGTTCTGTCGCATGTCTGACGGCAGGCGCTAGCGCACAGCAAAGACATGGCTTCGAGTCGAGGCCTATAGGAGTCCCGGACAGACTGACTCCTGCATCGGCTGTTATGCAGGCGTACCGCCTATCTTGGGGCTAGGCTGCCTTACCTAACATGCCAGTTAGTGTCCGGAAATATTTACCAAACAATCAAGCGACATGTTTTGGAGTGTATAGTGGGTTGTTGGTAACAATTTCATTTTTAGTTGTATTAGCTATAAGCTGTATTACCTATAAGTTGTATTAGCTATATGTTTTATAAGCTATAAGCTATAAGTGGGGGTGAAAGCGGGGATTAGTCAGTATGGCACACGTTATATCGGACCGAATGATATGGAAAAACAAGCACCCGGCCTAGGACAGGCCAGACTCAGACAGGGGAGTGGTTGCATGCAATACCCCATCCACCGCCGAAAACGATAAGGAGGTGTGGGGGAGGGGGTAATCCTAAAAAGAAGGTCAGAACACTCCCACTCTCCCGAAAACACATTTGAAAATGAAGAATGTTTACTCCAAAAAGCACAAACATGTTCGCACAGTCTACCTTGACCGTATCTTGATTAATAACATTTCTTAACCGGACACACGTGCGTTCTATTTCCCCAAATTCTGGCAAAGTATAGATCGCGCGTTCGTCCGGTTAAGAAAATCCTCTATAAAGGGAGACGTTTGGTCGAAATGCAGTTAAAAAAATCGAAAATGCTGTACATTACAGTTTTTAATATTCACTCTCCTGTCCCTTACCTTTTACTCACTCACTCGCTGCCTCCCTCCCTCCCTCCCTCATTCACTCACTCACTCCTTATATAACAGTAATTCTTCGTAGATGAGATGGCGTTCACAGTTCATGCTCACTGGCTTATTTCTGGAGGAAATAGCAGCATTTGTGACCCGGATGCCGCAAGATCAGAAGCAGGAAATTGATTTACCATGCACAGGCTGCCATTTCTCGTGCCACAAACAACAGCTTTCATACTGATAATGCAAAATTGATTTTTCTGCCAAAATCATTCCTCGCCCAAATTTTGCAACATGCAGGGAGGTGCAAGTTTGAAATTGCCTGAAGGGGAAACAACCGCACTTCCGGCGACTCTGGAGACGTGATCCCCCGACGTCAGGAAAGTGAAGAGTTACACTGCGTCTATTAAGTCAGTGAATTGTAGGTCCAGTGACATGCGCAGAAGTGGCACGTGCCTCGGGAAAGGGAGAAGGCCCGTCAGCCCTCCTACATCTCCCCCTCCCCGAGCGTAAAGGTCTTTTGAGAGCGCGATTAGCAATTCAGTCTTCGCAAAAAGTAGGTGACACAGGCTTTGTTTTAACGATCTGCATGCTTATTTCAATTTGAGTTATAACGCCACACGAAAACCAAACACTTTGGCACAACAGATGTGTTGTTTTTTAAATTACGTATCTTTTTTTATTTTCGTCGTTTTTGTGTCGTCCTGATGAAGCGGTAGTGCCCCGAAACATGTAGATTGTCTTCGTCTTTGTCCTTTTCTAGCTTGGTCCAGTTCCCTTGTTTTTAATTGAATTTTTACCTATCTTCTGTTTCGACATGAACCCTGAATGTGCTGCAGTATTTTTATCTAATGTCTGGATATATGAACGCTGGGAAAGAAGGATCGACTAACTGATGGACAGACAGAAGGATGGATCTCTGTGTGCAGTCGTGTTTCACGGACGTGCGTCTGTACGCATGGAAGAGCATCGTGTATACATATTTAAACCACATACTTACAAGCGAGGGGGGGGGGTATTTGTTGCTTAACGTCCAGCCGCAAACTACGTTCATATCAGGACGGTGTTGCTTAGACAAAGTTAACGTACTGCCACACGTGGGACTGATGGCGCAACACGGGCCTCAGTCCCACCCAGTCACATTATACTGACACCGGGCCAGTCAGTCCTAGCACTGTTCTCTGTAGTGCCAGGCGTCTGGCAGGGCAGCTACTAGGTTGCCAATTTGTAAGTCTTAGGTATGACTCGGCCGGGATGCGAACCACCGACCTCCCGCCTCGGAAGCGGACGCCTTCACCACTAGACCACCGAGGCGGTCTACTTACAAGCGAACGCGGTCTGAAGCCGACAAAGGACCACAGACACCTGTAGTGAGCAGTGAATCATTCTCACGGCGAACTGGCTTCTGAACATGTCGCTACGCCTTTGATCTCGTTTGCGAGAAGGTGAGACTAAACATATTAGAAAGTTCGCAAGCGAATTAACTTCAGCGGCAGCATGAGGGTATGGCGAAAGCTTTTGACTGAACAGGTCAAGTCAAGCTGTCAGCGTGAGAAATCTCACTAGTAAGTTGTTACAGCACGAGAGCTTACTTAGGAATTTCACAGTGTTTATTGCAACTGTGTATATAGATCCTGAAAATCATTGCCAAATGTTAAACGGGGCTTATTTTTTTAGTGTGTGCAATTTCCTACAATGAAATCTTTCTTCATTTCTATCCGAGTTCCTTTTTCTGTCTTTCTCTCTTTGTTTCTCTTTCTCTGTGTCATTTCTTCGTTCACTTACCTACTCTTCTCCCTCGTTTCTTTTTGTCCCTCCCACTTTCCCTCTCTCTCTCTCTCTCACACGCTCACACTTACACTCTAAACAAGAAGTGCTCAAGTTAGAACACTTACTTTGTTACCGAAACAGAACGCATTTTAAATTGATCTCGAACACTTCGGATGCGTTGGTGCTAAACTAGTGTAAAATGCGTTCTGGTCTGTTGTGTTCTGATAGTGTTCCAAATGTGTGCTACCAGCAAGTGTTCAGTCAAGTAGGGACATAACACATGTGGCACATACTTTTTAGACACGCAGCACGTGTTTTGCACCTGCTTTAACACTTTTTGCATGTGATTAGTGTTGAAAATATTTAGACCGTAATTATGCAGGTAATTTAGGGAATACAGACGGACGCATTCTCACAGTCTTGCAGACTGCCATATTCATTTTCATTCGTTCGCTTACATGCAAGCTAAGCACACACACACACACACACACACACACAATTTTGAGCTTTAAAAAAAGAAGCTATTCACAGTGTCGGTGCATGCCGTCATCACGATTTGAATCATTAGAACAGTTTTTTTAATCATCTGAATTCAAACCGGATAGTGCTATGGGAATCCTTGACAGAGTGTCACTGACCCCAAACCTTGTGTGCCGTAACGCTATTTGTTTACGCGACACTTTCATGAGAACTGACATGGCGTGAATCTCGGCTTTCTCACAGCAGTTCGAAATGAAGATTTCGTTCTCGTGCGAAAAGTCAGCTTTGGTGCAGTCTGCTGAACAGTGCTCATCTTGCCACAAACAATCATGCTTCCCTTGTCAGCAAAAAAAAGCCAAAACCAGCTTTATCTTGCCAGAGAAGGAAACCCCACTTCATCTTGCTAGGCTTCCCACTCGCAGAAACATTACGAAATCTCAACAAAAAGCAATCTCATTAATGCCAACCAACATATTTCACTCCTTCCCTGCCAGCGAAAGTATCATCTCATCTCTTCAGCGGTAATTCTAAACACAGTCCCCCAAAACAATTGTTCCTCTTTGCCAGCTGTAAAACCCAGGATTCCCAACCCCAATTATCTTGCCAGCAGTAGGCCCTACTTACCCTTCTAGCTGTTAGGTCCGCCCACGCCTCGATTACTGCACAAACCCCATGGGGCTATTCCAAGAGAAGAGTATATGTTCTTTTTGTTACCCAGACAAAGAGAAATGTCAAACAAGAACAAATGAGGACAGAGCGCTATAAAATCGTCAAACGACAACCCCAACAAAGTACTGGCAGCGCTAGACACAACCGTACGCTGACGTAAGCAATCAAGGGAGCCTATCGTACCCATACACGTAGCAAAGAGAGAGTCGAAAGTAAGGAACGTGGCAGATCTTCAAAAAGATCTGCCCTCCCTTTCTTTTAAACGACCCTAGTCTTCACACGGCTAGCCCCTGGTGTACCACATGTGCATACAGCGAATCCCTAATTTATATCGTCAGCTCGCTCACTAAGCGTAAACTAACAATTGGGATTCGACACGAACACAACATAGGACAATTACATGGAATCCTCGCTGTATGCACATGTGGTACACCAGGGGCTAGCCGTGTGAAGACTAGGGTCGTTTGAAAGAAAGGGAGGGCAGATCTTTTTGAAGATCTGCCACGTTCCTTACTTTCGACTCTCTTTGCTACGTGTATGGGTACGATAGGCTCCCTTGATTGCTTACGTCAGCATACGGTTGTGTCTAGCGCTGCCAGTACTTTGTTGGGGTTGTCGTTTAAAGAGAAATGTCGACAAACACTACGCTAGTCTTGTCAGCAAAGAAACCATTTTCTTCAAGTTACCGAAAAAGAAAGAAAAAAACATGCCCGTCTTGCCAGCGTAAGGGCCCACAATCTGCTGTCAACACGTGTGAAGAAGCAACTTGTG
Source organism: Lanistes nyassanus (assembly GCA_004794575.1). Taxonomy (NCBI): domain Eukaryota; kingdom Metazoa; phylum Mollusca; class Gastropoda; order Architaenioglossa; family Ampullariidae; genus Lanistes; species Lanistes nyassanus. Next base: position 160,327 of record SMGT01009884.1, on the reverse strand, counting down.
CTGCTGAGCGGGCCCCTCAAATTACCTCCTCCTGTCGGAGTTCTTTTGCCTGCAGTGGACACGTGAATGGGTCTTGTGTGACCTGCTATCACAGGCACCGGACGGGTGGGGACAAAAGATTTTGATGGAGAAGCTCAACAAATATTCCTGCCGGCAGCGGGGACGGATAACTCTGTTTAACATCGACATTGAAGAGTGGGAGTGATCTTTCATAACTAGACTTCCATGTCCAGAGAGGCTGGTGAGAGAAAGAGAGAGAGCACGCGGATTGTGTGTGCGTGCATGCGTGTTTGGGTATGCGTGTGCGTGCCTGGGTGTATGCTGGGGTACGTATGAGGGAGTTTTACGTGGCTGTCCCTGCCTTCTCGCGTATAGGAGTGTTCATTTGTGAGAAAGATGCAAAACACCTCGACCAGTTTCTGGTAAACTGTGTTCGATCCGCACGCTTTTACTAGACCCTCACTCTCTTCCACCTGTGTATAGCGTCATTCTTATACAGATGTCTATCGAACCGTTAAAGACGACTCCAAACAGAGCTGCCATAACGCCCGAATTTTCGGAAAACGGCCGGTCGAAACCAGATTAAAGCCCATATAGTCATGTCCGCTCCCATAAAGCTGATATGACATCTTTATTCCAAACGTGTCTTTTTTCCCTCTGTTTTGAGTTCTACCAGCGCAGGGTGTCGCGACGGAGTCTAGCCTGGTTCCACATAGAAGTATATCAGACAGCCACACAATTCTTACCAGATCAATAAAATTTATTGTATGGCAATAAACTAGGTATCGGGTAAGCACAGTTTATTTTAAAGCAACCAGATATACTGGACACGAAAAACCCAGATCCACATAACAGCTGATTCCTGTTATACTAGAGATACAGTAAGTATATTTTATAATAGAGCTACAATAGCTAGATTTTTAAAAAGAGGTACAGTAATTAAAAAAGCCCTTTCCTGATCCACAGGCTTAGAAAGCATGATACAGAATAAAATAGCTTATCCATAAGAGGAATAGCACGCAATAAATAGGAACTTTATGTTTGTCTATATAAGTCAAACTCACAAACCTCCACTGGTCTCGACAAACAGAGGGAGAATGTGTGTGCGAGTGTTCAGGCGCTCGTGTGTGAGAATTTTCCTGATGCATGCCCGGAAGAAACCTTTTCTTTTTTGGCCCAATACGTCAAAGAAAACGAAAATTACCTCCCTTAACGTCTGATAAAATGCGAACCTGAGCCTAGTCTCGGGTGACATTTCTGCCTCCCGTGGCGACAAAATAATCGTGATTATGTCTTGAAGCGAGAAAGCAGGCAAAACCCGGTCTAGGAAACGAGATATGCGACAAGAAGCTGATGACATTTTGGAATGCGGTGGGGGTGGGGGGATGTGGACGTAACACGTCTGCAGCTGTCTCATCCAAGAGTTAGTTGCTCTTGTTTTCGAACAGCGTATGGTGAGCAAGACAATTTGAGAGAAAGGGAGATAGAGAGACAGACTGACCCGCGTATGTTGGTTGGTTGTTTGGTTGGTTGGATGGATGGATGGAGGAAGGGAGGGTCAGGAGATTCAAGAAACCACGGACAAATAGTCGAGCCATGGTGGCATATCGTGCAGCTAATAACTAACAATCCTTCGAATGCCTTTCGTGTTTCTCGGCGATATCGCTTTTGTCTGGAAGCACCGACTGCCCCCCATCCTCCCCATTCCTTAAAAGTCGAAAATAAAAAACGCACGTCTTGACTGTCTGAAGTGTCGGATGGCGAACGACTGGAGAGAAATAGACGATGAAGCAGACTTCTCTTCCAGTCTTTCTTCCTAGCACAGGGTCAGCAGCTGAACAACATCCGGGCAATCACACAAGTAAATCCCCGTATGTCCGGCCGTGGCGCCAGCCAGGAATACTAAGTCGAGAAGCCTGGCGAGAGCTTCAGCCCGAGCCATCCAAGGCGGGAAATTCGTACTGGAGACGCACATTAAAAGCTGCAAGAAGAAATCCCACACGTAATGATTTTTTTCTTTCCTAATTTTAATTTCTCTGGACGAGCTAAGTTTCGCGACAGCAGCGTTCGGCCCGGGTGCATGATATCGACCCGATGTTTTAGCGACAATTTGCACAAGCGTGCCGAAGATGTGCGCCACTTTGGCCCCGTGTTTCAGCAGACCTTCATGGCACTGTCTCGGGCTTCCCACCCTCGCCCGACACCCCCCGAGATGAGATCGTTGTCTGAAAGCTGTTGTCGCGTGCGGAGGAACGCAGTCCTCGGCACAAACTTTCGCCCCTCCCACCCCCAACACGCACCGTCTCGACTAGTTTATAAGTGTTGCGCAATCAATATGGTTGCCAGAGGCAAATTAGTCTAACATGAACCAGAGCCCTTTGTTGTCCATATTCATGAAAACTCAAACGCGGTGTATCGAACTGTGTGAGGAATACCTTATGATGTGCCATGTAACAAACTGCGTTAATAAGCAACATGAAATGCGGTGTGTGCATATAATCATATACGCATACCTATATAAAAGTTCTATATGAACTCTCTAAGTATGAATTCAAACTCATTAAAACTCTATGCACATGGACATTCAGATGTGGCATATAAAACTGTTTATACATGCCACGCGTGACATGCAAATGATCTGAAAAAGCTTATGCAACACGTTATAATCACAGGACATGATATGGGATATCAAAAAAAACTGTACAAAAAAAGGCAAGAGGAAAAACAGTATTTGAAACTATATAAATACTTTATGTGGAAAGACATTGTAAAACTATACACAGACGTGAAATCGGTAATGTCAAACTAAATTAACATGCAGCTCGAAATGCAGTTTATTTAATAAACAGAACTCGAGAAAGGCATCGTGTTAAGCTCTCTATTCGCACAGCGTGAAATGCGGTTTGTGACGCTGTGTAAACACGAACTTGAAGCGCGTTATTTTAAATTCCACCGACTTGGCTCCAAATGCTTCTAATGATGCGCCGACTATATGCGCGTGGCTGTGCGGCGCATGGGACCTAAAACTGTTCTAAAAGACTAACGGTTGTGGGTGTCTGTTTCTCATCCTTTTATATCGATTACCAGCTTGGACTTGAAATGTCTCAGAATACGTCTTGGTTTCTTAAACTGCCTTTAAGATCAAAATCGTACTGCCAGAAACCACCTTTGCAGAAGATGAATAAACGGTTCCGAGTACGAAATTTTAATTTTCTGCCAGAAACAGAATTTGCTAATGTAGCACGAGGTAAATGAGAATCGAACCTGGGCCACACCATCAGAATAAATAGTTGCAACATTTTACACCTCTGCCCATGCAGTGATCAATTCATTCCTGAAGTCGGGTACCTGTTCAGATATGTCTATAGCTGTTAGTGTGTTCTGCAAGATTCTCATGCTTTGAAAGAACTTATGCCCAAACAAAGCAGCCATGCACCTCACACCACAGATTAAGGACGCATCCTGGATTTCAACAAACATTCTCGCACATGCCACTTGTTCACTGTAACACATCCGCATCTATGCTCGCTCGCCTGCTCAGTCGCTTACTCTCACACGGCGACATTCGCCAGGCTAGCGTTGACATTATCTTTGTCAGCAACAGCAGAAAGCTTTCACAAACACGCAAATGTTTATGGACAAATGCGATCAACCACGACTTCTCGCATTGTTAAAAGTTGGAACACGGTTCACAGCCGTGTCCAGAATCCTTCGCGTTTCACCACAGACCGCGAGAGTTGTTGCTCCTTTCGACAAACAATACGACTGACGACAAGCGACGGGGGCAGAAAACGTTCGAACGCGATCGAGAGAACACTTTGGCGAGGAGATGGGTGCGAGGGTGGGATGGCGGGAAATCAGGGGAAATAATCAATGTCCGCGCGCACGCGCACAATGCACGTCACGCTATCCAACTGGCCTCGAGTCTCTCACAAGCTTCATTGTCATGGAAACCAACCGAGCTCATCATGCCGAAAAGACGATTGCAGTGGCTAAGACGCTCTGAGAGAACTCGTCTCATCTCTGTAGGAATCGCAGGAGGGAACTGGGGGAGTTCTACCTCTCGCCTCCTGGGAGGGCTGGGGAGGTAGCAAAGATTGAGGAAGAACTGTAGTTTGAAGGGTTTCTGTCGTTTCACGTTAAAATGTCAATGAAGAATGAGTGTTGATTTTCTGTTGCCTCTTCCCTCAATTAGCCTTGAAAACGTTTCACGTTAAAATGTCAAAGAGGAGAATGAGTGTTGATTTTCTGTTGCCTCTTCCCTCAATTAGCCTTGAAAAGAGGGGCCGCATCTAGCTCCAGACGGGATGCGAACCCAAAGCTAGCTACCTTGTCTCGTCGCACGGTTCATCTCTACACTGCCTCACTCCCCCCATGGAGAGGACCACCAGTGGAGTTTGCGCAATGTGCAATAATGTAGAATGAAACCTGCTGGACTCGAACCCGCAACTTTCGATACACACGAGTCTGATGCTCTGCCCCTGAACTATCCAGCCAGCCTCTGCCGGCCACCCCCGGGCCCCACGCCCATCTACTGTAACATCAACTGTTGTGTTTCGATAACACTGCATTGTTCAATTTCTTCGATTTTCCAGACAAATGCACTCCGCTTGCAATGACAAGAGACAGCCAACCGTAAGAACAACCATAGCCTCTAAGCTCATTACATAAAAAGTCGAAGCTATTATGTATTTGAACCGAAGAGCCGATAATGGGATTCCTGGTGGCACATGCAGCTGCCTCAACCGCCGTTTCGGGAATGTCGAAGCAGCGATCGAGCGATGAGCGTGTGACAGAGTGCCCGAGAAAAAACGGACGAACTGACAAACCCGTGGACGTTAGGGTGTGTTAGTGCGCAGGGGGGAGAAAATGACTGCCAGGAGGTACACAGAAAGGCTGGCTGGCACTGCGATGAAATGCTTTGGAAGGCATAGTTATTTACCTTCTCTTTTATGAGATCACAAAGCAATTTTTTAACGAAAGTTAGACTGCTTGGCATAGGTCGTAGCGGTTATACAGTAAATTCTGCTGTAATATGAAGCGTGAAAATATCTGGAAAGTATGCCTGCCGAAAATCGATCTGTAAATGGATAGTTAGGATGTGAAAAAGTGAAAATGGATCATAGGACAGTGTGAATGCTGTACACGCTGATCTGGCAATTGAGAAACAAGACGTAACAGCGTTGAAAAGAAACGTAAAATTGATTTTAAAAAATGTGTGCAGATTGACAAGGTATGGACAAGCCGACGGGTAACGGAGGCAAAAGGAAACAACAAAACAAAACATTCCTGGCAAGAAATCGATAAAGGACGAAATTAGTAACTGTATCAATCCGTTTCAATTTTCAAGTGCATTTGCGAAAAGTGAATCATTAGATGTGGAGGACAGAATGCGAAGGTGAAGGCCGACGGAGTCATGAGGGTACAATGGAGGCATTCACGCGCTAGCAATCACATGCATTCACACTCGCGCGTGCGCGAACACGCACACATGCATTCTCATGCACGAGCGTTCCTAAAAATGTGCACCTACACAAGCTGTCGTGCACAAACACGTGCATGAGCACTTACACGCTTGCACGCACGCACGAACGCACGCACGCAGGCACGCACGCACACACACACGTGCTTACGTAGGTGAATGCACGCTTACCTGCATACTATGCATACATTGCAAAATGAATGCAAACACAATTAAAAGTTCTCTTTTCTTTCTCCTTTCTTCCAACTTTTTCTTTTATGCGCACACGCATGCACAACGCACGCATGCACACACATACATGTACACAGAGAAGACAGAGCGCGCGCGCAGGCACAGAAATGCGGACGCACAGACGTCGACAAAAAATACCGTCTATCACTTCACCTTACCTGTCCACGACTTTCTTAGTTCCATATTGTGTTATTTTAAAGTTAGTGTTCATTGTTTGAAAAGTGAAATAGCCTACATACAGCAAGCCTGCTCGAAAGTTTTTCTGCTCTCAAGCCCTCGCTAAGTTTCGTCACCCTACGGAAAGCTTTCGTCACGCCCTGCGTGTACTAGTTCTTAATTGTTAATTAACCCATTGTATCAATTGTCATTGAACATCCACGTCTTCCCAACACCCACCGGAAATTTACGTTTAAGCAATCAAGAAACGCACGTATATCACACGTGACAAGACTTCTTTGACCCCATGTCAAGGTTACAGCACAGTGCGTCAACATTACAAGGTTACTATAGGCTTACATTACAAGGTTCATGACATCAAACCCAGATGTTACACAGGGCAGCAAAATGATGTAGTGTCACCACTTTATCTGCCACTGAGTGTGGATCCACTACACACAACTCGTACATAGAGAGCTTTGAGTGTGAACTAGCCCTGTTCTGTTGCACTTGGCGTGTGGATTCCTAGGTCCAACTACCGCATCGGTGGTCTAACGATTAAGACGTCTGCAGCTGGTTCCGAGGCGGGAGATCAGCAGTTCGCGCCCCGGTCGAGTCATACCTACTTAAAACTGACAATCTAGTAGTGCCCTGCCAGACGCCTGGCACTATAGGGAACAGTACTAGGACTGGTTGGCCCGGTGTCAGTGTAATGTGAAGTACGTAACAGCTGTAATACACCTATGCGCTATCCTGACGGCCATTGTGTCACCGAACCGGAAGTCAGGGCTATCGAGTCAAAGGGAGGCAAGCCATGCTTAAAAGGGTAGGGCAGGGGAGCGGGGTTGATGAAGGAAGGGTGCTGGACGTAGAGCGGTCTGTGTAAATACACGATGATCGATCAGTCGTCTCAGGTTGAACTGGCAGTCTCCATTTTGTATCATTACACGTTATTCTCTGGTTGCAGGCATTCACACGTGCGTCGTTAGCGTGCACGCGCATTCAGCGTGCACGCGCATTAATGGGCCTGGGGGCATGGCATTGGAGGGGATCAGTAAGTGGACAGAAGAAGAAAAAAAACAAAACACAACGACAATTCAAGGAATTGTCAATAAAATTTGCCTTTGAGAGGTTGAGCCAAAGATAATATCAATTCATTACAATTCAGTTTATGGGCGTGCCTGCGCGTGCGTGCTTGCACGTGCCTGTGTGCGCGCGCCCTGTACTTGACCTTTTTCGCCTTCCATCTTCATCCGATATAGAGTTCTAGGGGAGGGGGGGGTGTTATCGATTATTTTATCAAGTGTTTGCTTTAAAAACAGATTTGAGACCCTTGAAATCCTGCCTCTAAGATCACCATACAATTTTTTATTACAGTTTGAGGTTGTGTTTTGCTTTGGTTTCGGTTGGGTGGGGGTTCCCTTCGAGTCCGCTTTGTAGTTAAACCACAATCGTCAAGATTACGTCTAACAAAGCGAAAAAAGATGTCAAAGGCTTTTAAAATACTTTCGAGACATTTTCTTTCGCTGCTGCACAGCTGGAGCAGGCTAAAATCTATAACTCATTAAACTGTTAAAAGTTAGTCAAAAGGCTTATTTACCCCCTCACTGACATGTAAACAGCTGAAGTTCAGCAAATGTACAGTAACGCAGCAATAATGATTCCGACCAGTGGACAGACAAAACAAAAAGTGGTAAATGATCCTAATTCTTAAATGTTTCGTCCTTTTGTTCAGCACGGGTTGCCTTCAAACTTAACCATTTCCTTGATTTCGTCATGTTTATTTTCTCGTGATGTCATCAGCATTTGTAATCAAACCCGAAGCTATTGAAGACACGGGGAAACTAGCAACTTGAAGTGTAGCTTGTGGGTACAAAACTTCCATTTGTAAAATCACACGTTTAAATGTTTTATTAACAGTTATGGTGTAAACCCTCTAATTTGCTTTCACGAATTTTTAATCCGTCGTTACTTCTATTTATTAATAAGCAGATGATTCTGCGTTTACAAGTTCGAAACTATCGCCAAAATAAATTCTTCTGTAAAAGTCGGAAAACCCCGAGCGTGACGTCAAGTCAAGAACGGCCCCGAGTCCAGCTAGATGGTATGGCACGTCCGTGAGTTGTAGAGAAGCTGCAGTAACCTTAAAAGCGAAGAAGTCGCGCTTCATCAGCATCTGTTCAATTAATTATTAAGGTTGTCACGGTTGTTACGTTTCATTACTTGGCACGGTTTTATTGCTGGCATTGTTTGTGTATTTCTAAACAAGCTCTACTGGTGTTTAATTTTATGTCCATCATTATTGTTGTTTCATTAATAGTTTATGGTTGTACTTATCAGTTTTCCATCATTATAATGTGTGTTTTCAAAGGTGTTGTCTGTGTAGTTTTATACTTTAGTCATTGTTTTGTTAATCCATGTAGTGTACAACACAGTGCGCCCTACCTATTTTCCAGATATCGCGCTGCATAAGCTTCCATATTATTAATCGTTCCAGATTTCTCACACCGAAACAGTGAAGCCATTTTTAAAAAATGCTTTATACTTTGAAAGCTCAGCGTTATATGTGTGTGCATGCGTAACAGTGTGTACTCTGGGTACCTGTGTGATCCCAAAATGTTCTAGCAACGGAACGATGCTTGAATAATAACGAATAATTTCCAATATTCTGTTCTGAACACAGTCCACGAGAAGAAGTAACTGAGAAAAAAATCAAAGGGAAAAAGTTAAAACAAGTGTTTGACTTCCTTCCCGACGGATGGGGAAAAGGGCAAAGACATTAACTTTTTTTCCTGTTGATTTTGGTTTTTTTTAAACCTCGGTTTTATTTCCTTGACTTTTTTCTCTTGATTGTTTCCCTACAATCTTGGCCAAAGTGGAAATGGTTTGTGAGAACTAAGAGGAAAACAAAGGGCTAGCGAGAACTGTAATGTGTTCGGAGCGTTTTCACGAGGAGAATAAAGAATTAGGCCAGAATACTTCCATATCTCACTCATGCATGTTTTTAAAGGTTCTGCTATTTGGAACCTGGTGCCGTTTGCGTGCACATTTGTTTTGAATCTGTATTACTACTAGCCGCACTGTATAAGTCTTTTCACACTTGCACACTTATAGAATTAACTTACCCTGCAACACTGTAAATAACCCCAACATTGGTCCACTGATTTATCGTGGGTTGATTCCCAATCACGAGTTAAAAATTCCTGTAAATATTTCGTTTAAATTCTGCCTACAACTACAACTACATGATTTGCTGATAGTGTCTACTACTGATCGGTGATTTTTATTCCACCGATTCTGATCGACAGTTATGGCGTCATATAGACAGATCATTAGGAGTGCGAACAATACGGAAATTTACTAATAATCAAAACAGAACATTTAAAGAACGAAAACGAAAATTCTATCACATCAGTTCATCGCGTTTTCATTGCATTCTTTATCCTGATCGGCGTCGTTGAGCTGGACAGAACGTTTCTTCTCAACATTCCTGGAAGCTAATTAAATTTTCTCAAACATATAATATACTGGACTTAAGTCTTTTCCTCCGTCTTCCATTTCCTCGTCATTTGAACAACCCGATAACGAGTAGCGCGATGATTCTCATGAACTCATTGTCAAAAGCTACACTCTGGTTACAGCTGCATCCCCAAGGCTTCCTTTAATTAACACCGGCGGTTGCGAAGCTAGAAGCTTCAATCTAGTTGAGCGGAGTTGTCTCCCTGTCTGTCCTTCTGCCACGCCTGTCCCCGTGCTCGCTGCAGTCAGACGACATGTTTTCCAAACAAGTGATGACGAAGCGGAAACGGCTTTCCTGTCTGCAACCAGGCGGTGGGCAGACTCCATGCTATGTGCAAGCCACTCACGCTTCTCATCTATCGTGCTTTTATCCTCCCGACCCTCCATACCCTACCCCTCTCTCTCTCTCTCTCTCGTGGTGCTCCTTTTCCCGCCTAATGAGCAGACGGCAAGATTTCCACTACAAGGAATCAGCAAGGCGGACATGTGGCTCACGCCATCTGTTTAACAATCTTTCATGTCTCAGAAATAAAATCAAGACTGGGTACTGCTTCTTTGCTACGTTCTGTCCAGTCTTTCTTTCTCGTCCCCCCCCCCCCCCCCCCCCCGTCCTACCTTTTTTTTCACGAAGCTGTACTTACAGCAGCATCGAACACAGTGCAGGGGCATGGCAGGTTTGTAACACGTCAAATGCGCTATAAGCGAAAAGAAAACAAACCATGCAGAGTGCAGACTTTATCTTGGCCAGTTACAAAAGACGCACATCACGTTGAGACCAGAAAGGATAAACTGCGTGCGGTAACCAGCCCTACACATGGTTCTCGCTGCTGGCTTTCAGTGCCAGCTCTTCGGAAAAGGTGAGAGAAAAAAGAAAGCAAGGAACCTGCCTTTGGGCAGCAGGGGTGGGGGATGTTGTGCGAGAGAATTTGTATCGCGTGTTTCTGAAAAGTGCGGGTGGGGGGGAGAGGGGCTACATGGACGTGAACTACCTCGGGCATCTTGAGGAGGTTCGTCATTTTCACGGAATGGAATTAGCAGCATGAAAATACGGTTTGACATATTTGTCCCACACCCCTTTGCTGACAGGCATGCACACTCGCGGACGCAAGCACGCACACACACACACACAGATGCACGTGCACACACACAGATGCTCGTGCACACACACACAGATGCACGTGCACACCCACGCGCGTACTCATACGAACAAACATGTCTGCGCGCATTAATGTATAAATGAACACACACACACACACGCAACACACGCACATTATAAACGCTCGCACACACATGCTAAGGTACGCATTCACACAAGTACACATGCCAGCACATGCTCAGGCACACATACAGGCAGTGAAAGATGGCGACGAAAATTTAAATCCGCTTACATTTACGTTCTGGACCGGAAAAGACCGTTACAGCGAAGAAACGGAGAGACAGAGAGGAGAAAAAGAAGAAAGGAGGAAATAAAATTACTGCCTACAAATGCCGAATTTCGCAGCGTCGGTCTGTGCTTTCAAGTTGAAATTTCAGCAGCTGTACGCGCGAACCACTCGTTCGGTCTTTTTTCCCGACCGTCCAGATATGCAACTGGTCTGCGGCGGGACGTTAAGCAACAAACCCACCCTCCTTGTTCTTGCATATTATGACGACAAAACAAACCTATTTACATCACGATCAAACTGTTTATTGAGCAAAAGCACAGCGAGAACTAGCAACATAATTTCTTTCACAGTTTAGGTAATCGACTACAAACCATACCGGAGTTCCCAACGAATACCACCTCCCCCTCGTGTAACTCTGTACGGCGGGTTCACATGGGGAGAACGTACCTTGCCAGATACGGGGTTCGAACCAAAGACCGTCTGTATCGATGACAACCACACGCGACTGCGACTGACCATCTCCCAAATGCAGGATGCAATTAAAGTACCTGTTTTATTAATGCAGAAAAATTCCAGTCTAGCTTCTTTGACAGAGGCCAGGATTTACAGGCAAAACACATGCTGTTTAGCTGGAATAAAAATTTAATCGTCGCCGAGATGTCTGAGCAGTCCTCAGCACCTGCAAGGTGTGAAAGTAATGGATCGCTACCTCTCGTGGCGCTAAGTTCTCGCCCGTCGCGTTAGTAGAAAAGCCACCGCTCCACTAAGGTAGCCCTATGCTCTCGCATCCATCCCGATGAAAGGGTACTTTCAGAGATGGTAGGGGGACCCTCCCCGACCCCCGCCGACCTTGGCTCATCCGTCACGAAACATTCCACACCAGAAAAATCATCCTTGGGCTGTTTGCCACTAACCTGCCTAGAAACCTAGTGAACTAACGTCAATCAGTTCTGCCCGGTAATTTCTGTGAGATTGTTTCACTGTTTCATTAAAGGCAAATGATATTTATGACTGACAAACCAAGACGTTACACTGGCGCATGTCTGAACCTCATAATTATTTCAAATGTTCTCTGCGTTTGGTTGCAGCCTTTGCGACAGAACGTATCTGGGTTCCAATGAGACTATCGTTTTGACATCTTTTTCTATACACGTAGGTGTTGGAAGGCTTTCGCTTCTTAAAAGGACGAAATTATTCCCTAACCTTTTTCGGGGACTTGTTTCTTATAATGAACGGAACTCATTCAGGTTAAAAGCATTTGCACTTTTGAGGTCTTCAGAAAGACAACTACATGATCAGAGGTGGAGTTGTGCCACAATGTGCTTCTCACGAAATTAATGTTAGATGCAGAAAGAGGAAATACCATTTATCATGCCCAAATGTCGAACTATGCAGATAGGAAATGCGTATGTGTTTCTTGTATGCAAAGCCTGAAGTACGAGAAGGTGAAATGTGTTTTTCGTATGGGCAAAGCTGTGTTCTAATCTACTGAAGTACCCGTGGTTTAAAAAATTGTTAAAGCCCATCGCAGTTCCCGAAGTTGAGTTGTCGAATATGGCACAGAAGAGATCAAAGCGATGTAAAAGTAACCCAGCTGCGTTGTTCTGCACTTCCGCGCGAAAGAGCTACCGATCCCCAGCCAATCAGGGCGCGCTGCAGACACATCGCAAGTCAGCTGCGGACTTCACACAACACGACCAGAGAAGACCCTTTGCGCGGAGACCTGTTGCAGGGGCATAGCAATGTCTCATCTTTCTCATCCCATGTTCAAACTTCGCGAAGTTACCACATGCTTCGGCAAATAAGAACACGGCTTAAGTCGACATGTGCTAAGCTAAATTCACGCAAACGTATCGACCTGCGCATATGGGAAACGTGCGTTTATGCGTCAATGATGACGTAATCAGACAGGAAACGGTATTCACGCATGCTTCACACATTTTCCTGTTTGCGTTCAGCCATCTTTTCCAGCAACGTCGACCACAAACATCACTAAGTGCAGATAGGTTACAAAGGTAACAGGATATCTGAACGCATTCGCTAGCCTCGTGAAAATAAACCGTGCGAAAAGACTAATGCAGTATCTGGCTTCTGCAGGTTCCCAGATTCTTTTAAAAATTTACTTCAACGAATAAAGCCTGGTTTTGTGCTCCCCTCTTATCTACCGCACCTTCGACTGCGCGTATTAATACTTAATATCTGTGATTGATGCCTGTGTGAAACAAATGAAAAAAGACACGCGATCGGACTATTTACTTAACGATATCTCAACCTACTGCATCCGTAATCAAATAAAAAAGAACGACCACTCTACCAGACTGCGAGTTGCGTGTCCTGCACTGACCGACTTTTCCTGGCATTGCGGCTGGAGGAAAGGTGACAAGTCTGTGTGTAGCAAGGAGGTCTCGTCTGCTAACAACCCAGACGCGTTAGATCGACATATAATTTCTGATTCGCTCCGTTTGGCGTATTTAGTGAGACGCTGAAGACTCTAGACCTTCCAATTAATTTATCTGCGGAGTCCAATGGTTCAGCCTTTGGACTCCCATCTCCATTTTCTCTCCCTCTCTCTCTCTCTCCCGTCCCGTGTGACTCCACTGGCGTTCATCTTGAGACTCTGAGGCGAAATTCTGTTAATCCCCTCTCCTCCTTCTTCTGTCCATTTCGCTGTGTCCTAGAACTCCTCACGTCTGGACCAGTGACTTTGGGGAACTTTATCTGAATGAATACCGCCCACAAGAAATAAACATTTTATTCAAATGCGAGGCAGAAAGGCTACATGAAATGAGAGACGGGCCGTCGCAATAGTCCCAGGATTTGAGACTTGTCCTGAAAACTGCTTACCTCAGCTCGGGGCAGCCTTGATTCTGTTAATGTACCACACCAGTGCGTTATTCCGCTGCCTGAAAAATGGGGATTTATGCTAGATCTAGGCTTTTTTCCTTCGTGCAAACACACGTTCCGACAAAGTCGCCAGCCGCATTCCACCCCCACCCACCCACCCAAACACACTGCTGACACAATACTGTATTGGCCATTCCAGTTGTTTTTTTTTAAAATAAGATCCCCAGGGGACCTGGCGCTGCCCTGGTTTTCTTACCCCGCCCACCCCTACCTCTTTACTAACCCCCACCCCTTCTCTAACCCCTACCCTTGCATGCCGTCCCCCTGTTCTCAAGGGAGATAAGGGACAATACTCTTCGTACGAAAGGGAAAAGACTGTGCGGTGATCTACATTGAACGCTGATCGCTGCACACATGACTCGTTAAGGGCGGTGTCATAGTTATTTCGTTCTGGCCTAGGTGCACGGTCGAATTATGGCCTGTTCCCATCTGCGGGTGAAAAGGAACCCGGGTGCCAAATTTGGTGTGGATCGGTTCTGGGGAGAGGATTTGTATAACAAACACACATTCAGTTTTATATATTAGATAACTTGGTTCATTTTAGTCCCTGAATATCTCTCACAACATTCTGTGTTCTGAAGTAGACACGCTGTCCTCTCTCGATACAAGACAGAACAGAGAGGTAACAGCGCCCATTGAAATGCAAACTAGACCATTTCTCACTTTACATTTTAAGTAAGGGAATGTTAGATACAGCGGCACTGGGCCGATGAAGCTCGTCTGACTGTCTCATTCCTTCACATGCAGGCAAGCAAGAAGTCCCGATGCACTGTGACAGCCTGTGAGATCAGGCGAGCCCTTGTGGAAACCTGCAATAAACGGGTTACAATGCATCTCGGAAGGAGAGATAAACTGAGTTTTCGTAGCGTGTAGAGCTTGTCTCGGCTTCACTGACAGACTTTCCTGTGGAAGAACCAGTTCCGACTCTGAAGATGGGCCTCGAATGACCTCCCTACCCCGAAAACAAGGGCAAATCACATTTTTGGAAATCGTTATGTGTCGTTATAGTCATAGTAACATTTGTCCTGGGCACATGCACAAGCATGCGTGTCAAGTGTTGGGTTTGGTGGTCAAAGAATTTACCTCTTAGATTATAGGTGCGACCTATCGACATCCACCTTGCTTATGCTAGGTCGTTAATCCCCTTGTTTAAGGCATAGTCGCTGTTGCGAACAGAACGGCGTCACCTTCTCCGGGACTTGGGGGAAGTCCTGTCTTGGTCCCAGGTGTCCGGAGCAAGCTTTCAAGAAGCCCTTTACGTGACCAGGGGACGGAGGAACAGCAGAACATAAAGGAGGAAATCAAGGGACAGAAGGGAGACAACCCTCTAAAGCAAAAGCAGAAATCCGGCCTCGAGGGACTGTACGTAACTGAACTCTAGTGGAGCGAGTTCAGAGGTCGAAAGTCGACCGAGAAGTGTAGAACACTGAGATGTCTATGTGACGTCAGCGAGGATGCTTTCGATCCTCAGCAAGCGTTGTGTCCAGAGGCAATGGACACGGAGTAGAGTTCGACAATGAGAAGTCTGCAGGTACCAGGTTGCCAATAGGACCTTCTGCCTGGTCAGCCTTCGGGACTGCAGAGAGTAGAGGGCCCCCGCCCCTTTCGGTACAGACTGCTGTGCGGACAACAATGTGACCAGTACTGTGTATTCTACAAGTGGTCATAATGTGTGCGTGCAGTTGAATTAGTTACGTGTGTTTTGATCTTGTGTCAGGTGGTGGAACGAATTGTATGTTGTTAGCTAAACCCGAAACACAGTACGCAGCCCCAAACGGCGCTTTGAGTTCTAGAATATCTCTCTCCCTCTCCTTAAGGTAACAAAAACGGGAAAACGTTACGTCAAATCAGATTAGTTGTATTTAAGATGTGCAACTCTCCCCCTAACTTAGCTTGCCGCTAGCTGCCAAAAAAGGAGGCCAAAACATGTCAGCTGTGAGAGACCTATAGCTCCTGTGAGCAATCCACTTTAGGATTTGTCGCGAGGACCCTGTGTAAGTGATGGCCACAGTGTTTGTTCCCCGCACTGATTGAATCACCGGAGTTGTATGCGTCCCGTTTGAGTGCTCTCCCTTTTCCAAGTTCTCTTCCTTACATTTTCGCATCAAAGTGGAGACAACTTGTTCCGTTGTCAAAAAGCCAGACAGAAGGTTACACACAGATATTAACGCTTGGTTCCAGCTGTCAGAGGTTTAATGACCGATCTCGACGCTTGGTTTCAGTAAAAACGACTGCAGACAGACAACCAGAGCACGAAACATGTGTGATCTTGATTTATATACATTCATTATCTGCCACTAGCATCTCTTCTCGACCAGCGACTTAATGGACACCGTGCGGGAGGTATTATTATCGTTTAGTCTCTCCCATTTGATCATAAGACTGTATATGCGAGCAGATGTCGACAGTTATATCTCTTGACACTTTTGTTCTGCAAAAAAGGGGCTGCGGCATGTAGTGGAAACCGACAAAATAGTTAAAACTTGGCCGTGTGAGCCAGCTGGCAGGGCGAGTCGATGAGCAGAACTGTTCTGTGGTGAGGATTTGATCGAACGACGCTGACTAGAACCTGTCGATAACAAAGCCTGTCGGCCAGCATAACAGACGCGATTGGGGAGACTGATAAGGCGAGGTCGGGACGTATGGACAGCGACAATGGCGTGCGGGCATCCATAACTTCTCGGCCTATCTTCAGGATCGACCGTGGTCAGCGGACATGCGCAGAAGCGCGTTAATACAGTGCAGTTACAAGGTTTGCATAGGCACTTGAAAACACGAGAGTACAGAACTTAAAACTCACTCTCCATCACGAAACGAGACACGTGTTATCTCAGGGTCAGTTTGAACTGTTTGTTGATTGTAACAGTATTTTTGTCGCCCTTACTGGTGTTTGAATTTGTTCTTAAATATGACAATTCGGTGCTGCGTCCAAAGCGACTAGACTTCGCGAGACAAGACATCTTGAGATATTTGATGCTTTAAAAAGTTTAATTCAACATTAACAGAAATGACCTCTTTTGAAAAAAAAGGATTTAAAACTCGTTGCAGTTCTACAACAAATTATCCTTATTACCACCATTGTTGTTTAGAAGGTCAGGTGGTGGAACGAATTGTATGTCGTTAAAGTCATGGATGCTCACTACAAGCAGCAAAACCCCAAGTTCGTTTTGAACAGATACGCAGCAATTGATACAGATGCAGTTGAAACAAAAGTGAAACAGCGTTTCTATTCATTTTTGTAAAAGCTCTTGCGATCGGTAAAATCTTCACATTTATCAACACATTCTTACTGACCACTCATTAATCACGTTTCGGATATTCTTGTCTTTCTTCGCAAATTTCCAGCATCAAAAGATTTTTTGGAAACCAGCAGAAATATTTATTTCTGGCCATCTCGGCAATCTTTTCGAAATGCTCTTTTTCTGTTGGCTGACTGACATCACGTGCGTGCTACATCTAGTCGGATTTGGGATTTACGTGGTGGAGACCAATTTATCACAGAAATTTCAGGGAATTCCCCCTCACTTTCACTCGCCTTTTATAGATAGTCCTAAAACAACTGTGGGGCTTGCATGCTTTCAAAGACGCCCTGATCTTTATCGTAGGACGTGTTTGTTCGAAGATCTCAAAGGTTTGCGAGCTAGCAAAATCTGGCAACTTTTCATTTCTGATGAAAAAAAAAGTTGCATTGAATCGAGAGGATAGTGTCGGGAAACAAGCACTTTTATCTTGTCTCGAGTATGATCGCAGGCTACCCCTCTTAGAAAACGTGCATTAGGAACTGTTGTAACACATGCTCTAGAAATCTTTAAAAATCCTCAACATTGGCACACATTTCCCCCTCACCCTACCCCGCCACGTTAATGTTCCGCGCTGTTGAAAATCTGGGTTAGATATGTCTTGACTTCGTTGAACTGCTTATGACAGGAAGTAAATCTTCACGTGCATAAACTGCGTGAGGCGAAGACTAATTTTGTTAAGCCCTATACATTCTGCTCTCTACCGAAGTCCTTTTCCGTCATCAGCTGTCCCAGAAGTCCCCACACTTCCCAGCGTAACCCTTTTCACTCACTGTCCACTCTATCCCAGAGTTTCAATTTTCCGCTGCGAGAGTGCCAAACAGTAGCACCCCTCCATCTCCAACCCCATTCTTCTAACAGCAAAAAGGGGGAAGGGAAAAGTAGGTCATCACGAAATCCCAGAAGGCAGCTGCTGGGACGACCTGACGATTAGGCGAATTCCATGGCTTGCCCGCGAGTCTGGCAGGTTTTCGGGTTCATCGCAATGGTGCTCGCTTATTCGTCTCGTGACACCTCGTTGCCGGCACGAGAGACTCCGCGAGGCCGCGCTCTCGTCGCGTGTGCACGTCTTCAAACCAGGGCACTATTCCGTTTACTAGCGAGCCGTGGTCGAATCAGGGACAGGCGAATGAAGGAGAGATGGCGCGAAAGAAAATGAAATCTGCAGAGAGGACGAGAGGAACAGAAGGACCAGGGGCGACCACTCAAATCCACAAACGTGAAAACAAAATGGGGGGGGAGAGGGGTGGGGGAAGATGAAGGGGGAAACCAGTTTGATAGCTTGAAGCAGCTTGGGGAGAATAATCTGTAATATACAAATAATAGTTTGCTTTCACAAAACACGTAACTCCTGTTTATCTTCTTTCTCATATTGTCTACATGCTGTTCAAACAACGCCGAATGCCTTTTATGACCAGGAAGACGGCTTTGAAAGCAGCATAATCTTAACAGTCATGTGAACACAATAGTTTACAAAAAACAGAAGTGGGATAGGGGGGTATGTGGGTTGTTGGGGTGGGCGAGTTGACCGATGACTATACGCTCAAGAACTAAACATTTCTGACAAGTTCCCGGAAGAATTCACATAATCTTTTAAAGTGCAGAATTTCCTTCAATTTACAAATGCTTCCATACGGCAAATTTCATCTGTGACTGTATGGTTCTCCTTAGTCCCGGCGCAGTCCCGTGGTGCACGTAAATCTTCTTGTGATTCGCCGAGGTGTGAACTACGGAAAAAGCATCCGTCATGGCGGATAAATTTTCAAACCACAAAACGTTTCGTTTCACCTCCTACCAACTAAGTCGTTCAGTCGCATTAAAAACTCGCGCTTGTTCTTTAACACCAGCACAACCTGTTATTAAAGTCTTGAGGCCGAATACGGAAAACAGTGTTAGGAGGAGTCAGCAATTGTTGCTCATGATACTTACTTCGCTAATCATTTAAGATTAAATGTTCTTTTCGCGGCAAACAGTTAATAAAATAAATAAAAATTCCAACTTGCCATATGACTGAAAATTACCTGGTCCCGCTTGAAATAAACTGATCTCTACTGTTGGAAGCAGTGAGTTTACACATTTTTTTTTTTTTGTCAGGCGAATTTGCTGGCCAGGTCCATGCAAGTAACTTCCTGCTGCAGGAAGGTGGTGACAACCTGAATCCTGTGTGGTGCGTCATTGGCATTCTGGAGAATAGCGCCTGTTTCTGTTTTCTGCAGCACTGAAAGTACGAAGGGCTACAAAATGTCATCCCACACCAGTGAGGTTGCCTTGCTCATGGTGCAGCGGTGTTCTGTAGGTCATGCCCATTCCTCCCCAAATCACGATGGACTCGCCACCAAACGGTTCACGCTCCCTCGCAATGGCTTCAGGATATCGCTCATCCTGTCGCCTCCAGGCGCGGATTCTGCCACCTGAAATGATCTGGTAAGGCGGGACTCATTGCCAAAGAGAACTCTGGCCCACTGCTGATGTGTCCGAACCAGATGACGTCGGGCCCAGGAAGCCGAGCAGCGCGATGACCCAGCGTCAGGACAGGGTCGCAGGCCCTAAACGCAATCGTCCCCTGAGTGTGCTGGCGCTGGATGCTCTGTTCTGTAAAGCCGACAGGACGACAACCCTGTCATCCTGTCTGGACGTCGATCGTGGGCGTCCCAGACTTCCTGTCTGGCTGTAGCGGTCTCATAATGTCGCAATGACTGAATGGGATATTCCCAGTCGGCGACTAACTTCCTCGACCCCGATGCCTTCCTGCAGCCACCCAATCGTCCTGCTGCGACAAGAATCGCCGAGTCTGGGAGGCATGGCTGCAAACTTTCTTTCGACCGCGTCTATAAATACCCAGAAGTCCCTCGGCAGTGCCTGAACCGTGTTCACAGTTTGCACGTGCATTACAGATTTTCACTGCCTCAGTATTGCCTGGTCACCTGCACTCGTTTGATTTGCGCACATTGTCTGGCGCCGCGGTTGCACATGTTTGGCTACCTTCTGTGGTGTGCACGAACGTCCTGGCACTGATTTCTACTCACACTGACGTTCACTGTTGCAGCATGTAACAAGGTAAATCGAAATGGACGGGGCTGGGTGTGTTCTAACAAATTACATAAGTCCATAACTGGCCTTTTTATTCTTTTCAGCAGTAAAGGAGATCTACTATTCGACTCTGGCTATTTCTCACATCTAGGGAGCCAGCCGATCTCAAAAGCATATGTCATGTTTTGCCCACCCAGATGGTACCGACCGGCCTACCCGATTAATGTACTTATTTATGCCACGCCACCCAGCCAGCATTGCTCTCCCTAAGAAGGAAGACGTTAATGCAAGCCACACTTATTTTGGTGGAGATTCCTATTCCGCCCATGAAGTCTAAGTGTGTTTAGTTTTATTTTGTTAGACCTGTCGTTTCAAACGACCTAAAGACGTCTTGGCTTCACCTCTTCAGAAAGATGTCAGTTTTTCAAACCCCATTTTCCTGAAAATGCCCTGGATTTTTTCTTTTCTTTCCTATTCTTTTTAATTCTCTTCTTTTGTTTTCCGTAAAACCAGAATCCGTGAGCAAAGTTCACAACGATCATATTTCCACAATAAAGACATTTCTTAAGCGGACAAGTGCACTTCCTTTATCACCAAACAAGATCATGTGTGCACGTGCACAAGGCCTATCCTTCGGTTAAGAAAGGCCGTTAGGAACACGTCAGCTCGCCTTATTCGACTTTACTTTTTGGCTTGAATGTTTTCTGTTGTCTGGAAGCACGAGCGGGGCTGGAAATGTGTTATAACAATTTCTTAGTATTAAGCCATGAAGTTTTTAAGTTTTTCGCACCCTATGAAACCGAGAACCGAATTAGACGAACAAGCCTCGAACTGCACGTGGAATCCGCCATCTTGCAACATTCATGTCTCCAGCCGATGTCGCGAAGAAGTGTGAAAAAGTAATTATCTGAAATCACAAGACAATAAGGACACAAGGTGTTTACTCTACAAGCCGTTCCGAGAGAAGGATTTTATGTGGTTTTAATTATAATTTTCGTCATGCCAAGAAGATTTCTTTGGATAAGATGCTGCTGTCGTGCTGTAAGATTTGTTAATATACAAGAAACGTGCTTCGTGAAGTATTAGTGTTCCTGCTGGTGGGTGTTCGGTAAATACCTGCAGGAAACCACAGCGAGGTACAAAGAGCTTCGGTTTCACCTGTATTTCCCCTACCTTTAATCACCAGCCGCAATCCTACACAATTTTGCTTGGGTGCTTTTGATTCTCAAGATGACAGACTGACAGCACAAAGATTATGTGGGAGGAACCCCTCAAAGAAGTCTGTCGCGTTCAAAAAAAAAAAAGAAAACCTTTTCGAGCGCTTTGTTGTGCTCTCTCTTATCAAAGACCACAAACATTATTGCAAACAACCAGTTTCTTCATCCCGGCTTCCTTTTCTGCTCGCTTGTTCACTCGTTCGTTGTTTGCTCCCTCGATCTTTCTTCCTTCTTCGTATAACAGAACTGGAGTGTATGGTCAGCGCGCACGAGCACACACACACGCACACCCTCATGTTCTTTCTCACATACGCATACCGACACGCACGCACGCGCGCGCGCACACACACACTTTCATGTTCTTTCGCACATACGCATATCAACATTCACGCACGCACGCGCGCGCGCGCACACACTCATGTTCTTCTCACATACGCACACACACACATACGCACGCACGCACGCACGCACACCCTCATGTCCTTTCTCACATACGTATACCAACACTCACGCACGCACGCGCACACACGCGCGCGCGCGCACACACACACTTTCATATTCTTTCTCACATACGCATACCAACATTCACGCACGCACGCGCGCACACACACGCGCGCGCGCGCACATACTCTCATGTTCTTCTCACATACGCATACCAACACTCACGCACGCACGCGCACAGACACTCGCACTCTCATGTTCTTCTCACATACGCATACCAACACACACGCACGTGCGCACCCACGCACACACACATACACACGCACACACCCTCATGTTCTTTCTCACATACGCATACCAACACGCACGCGCGCAACACACACACACACAGGGCCGCATTACATGAGTGCCTAACAGGATCCGTAATTCACATTCTCCCTCTGGAGATTTATGGCCACTTTCTAACATAAAAATTCTTGCTGACACCTTATTATGTATAGATATGCAAACACTCACATCACCCACGCGAGATACACAGCCTGAATTCTGCAATGACAAGGTCAAGGTCATTTATAACTCTAGCTGCGTTCGTTCTGCTGCCCTCCGATTTGCTAAAAGGAAAATGTCCTCATATTTTGTTTTCATTTCCTTTCGTTTTGTTTTCATACGGAGGCTTCATTTTAAAATGATATTAAAAACAAATTCGTCTTTTCTCAGGCCTTCGATACAACTGAAAATACATCCGTCCTGCCAGAAAACACTCAAAACGGTTTTATGCTTCGCAAGCTGTGCCGCTGGTGTCATTTCGATTGAAATCTTTTAAAATCAGAGGAAGATGCTCACAAATAATGACTGAAGAACGAAAACGAAAGTGAGGAATGGGGGGTGGGGGGTAGAAGCGCATTTCCACGCAGAGTAGGAACTGAAACCCAATCCTTCGTCCCTAACGGAAAGAAAAAGGATCGTCGCATTTCGTCATGACTGGCGCTAAAATGGAAAATAATTGCCAGCAGGTGCAAGCGGCCGTCTGCAGCCCACAGTTTCTCGCTAGCAGTGGAAGCTAAAGTTGCCCATTATGCAGCAGATCAATCGAAATCTCGGGGACAAGTGACTGTTTTGATGTCGATCTTCGACAGGGAACGGATTTAGTTTCAAGATGGAACTGAAATATTTTTGCAACCTACAGACGACGAGCGGGTGGCTTCGACCGAGAAGGAAGGAGGGGAGGAAAAAGGATTGACAGGGGGGTAGGCGGCGAGAAAAGGTGTCGGATACAGGTGTTTGGAAATCTGGTCTGAAGTCTTCCTTTTTTTAAATCCTTCCAAACGTTTGCTGTCTTCCGTTACTCCTCCTCGCCATTTCTTTCATTTTGTTTTTCCTGTCTTTCTCTTTGCATCAGTCACGCCATTTCCTGTCTTTGTTCATTCCTTGCTTCCTTTCCTTTTTTCGCCTTTCCGCATTTTAATTCCTTTTTCCCCACCGTCTTCCTCGATTCATTTCCGTTCTCTTTTTTTACTCTTCCTTTTTAACCTCCTCTCTTCCTTTTCCCTCGTTTCCTCCACCCAGCAAGTGACCTAATCATTTTTTCATGAACATGAAGCAAGCCCTTTGTCGACAGCTGGTGACAAAATTTGACGATTTGACGTTTCTTAGACAAAACTTAAGACAAAATTTGACGATCTGACGTTTCCGAGACAAAACTTAAGACAAAATTTGACGATCTGACGTTTCTGAGACAAAACTTAAGCATACGTCCAATCATCCCATGACCCACCGATATTTTCAACCTCTACTCCCCCCTCCCCCCACCCGAAGTTCGTTCTCGTCATCCGCACGGAGAATGTGACGAGACGGGAAGTGGGACCTCGTGATGAAAGACCAGCTCGTTTGGGCCGGAACAGCCTTCTTCGCTGGCACATGTATCATGGCGATCCTCAGAAGCTTTGCCCAGCGGATCGATAAGACCCCGAACGGCTGTCAGAATAAACCACGGTGCTCACACACGCGCGCCTCCCAGCGTTCCCAGAAACCGTGATTGCCGCTCGCACCTTTTGCCGGCGACAGATAAGCCCCTCGGCCGCTCCAGGAGACAGATTTGCTCGCTAATAGCGAACTTATATTAGTTTTCAACCCGGCGTGGACATATGGCAAAAGACCTACCCCCCTTTCTGCGCGCCAGTTCTACGCAGCAGTGAGGAAAAGATCAAACTTGCTTGTTTTCTTGTTTTGTTTAAATTTTTAACGTAGAGCGGACATGTTGCAGTTGTCTTTATTCTTCGATATCTTCCCCTGAGAATCCGAGATGGGCATCTGCCCGGTAGGCTACGTTTCATTGGCCAATGCAATACAGGATACACATGTCCTGAATGTGTATGTCTTATTACTTACATTAGTCCTACGGGTCCCACATAAAAGAAATGCATGTTCCAGAACCAAGATCTGAACCCACTACCCACGATGTTCCCTGTCTTGGAGACAAGCAGGCCTTACCGTTGCAACACATGACTGCTTTGGTGAAGCCAGGAGAACTCCAAAGAGGAGCGAGCTGGAAGAGTGGGGAACTATCACTGGTCTTTCATGAACAGAACCTGGGAGGCTTAGGACCAATTTATCCCCCCGAAGGATTCATAAAGAAAGATGTGTATAGAGCTTGCAGCTCGAGCCCACACATTAGCGGGCCGTATGCTGGCACTCGAGAGACCTATTACGAGAAATTATGCCGCCCAGGAGCACTGTGTTGAAAGAAATGGTTTGGTTAACCGTGATATACACCTCCCAATAATTTACAGTTGTCCAGCCTAGGAAAAGCGCACGGAGAGAAGACGGCAGAAAGGTTTCTCCAGAAGGAAATCCCATCACAGAACTAGCGACCTAGCATTTCCAGCCTCGTTTTCCAGATGTGGTAGCAAACTGTGTACGCTGTATTCTTTCTTTCTGTCCTTTCCTTTCGTTTTCTTTTTTATTTCTTCCGTTTTCTTTCTTTTCTTTCGTTTTTTTTTCTTTTTTCTTTGTTTCTTTCTTCCACTTTGGTTCTCTTCTTCTGGTCTGGTCTGTCTTTCTGTCTTTGTCTTTCTGTCTTTCTGTCTTTCTTTCTTATTCCTCTAGCCTCCCCAAGCAGAAGTGACTATATGTACGTGGACACTGTCCACCAAGTGAAGCAAGCGACTATCCGATGCTCACAAAGACCAGTGCCAGAATGTCTCCACGACAAGTGGGCTGCCAGCCGACTGACCATCATTTTCTGCTCTAGTGGACCTGACAAGCGTCGGCAGAAGGAAATAATTTGCGGCAGCGTGAACGGTAGAGGTGGGGAAGGGGTCCTCAGGGGTCATCAGGGGTCGGGATAACTACATCAATTGTGGGGTCTTCCAGGATCCATGTGAAGATTCTTATTTCCTTATCCCGCTGTCCTGGGCGGTCGGTCCGTCAGTGAGTCTGGTCAGCCTGAGTGGCTGGCTGCCTGTCTTTCAGTCTGTCAAGAGTTGTTGAGTCCTCCTTTCAAATCTCTTCTTTTTGTTTTCACCGGCAGGCGCGCACACGCTCGCAAGCGCACGCAAACGGGCATACGCACACACACACACACACGCACGCACACGCACGCACGCGCACACACGCAATGCAGTCAAGTAATTTGTTTCTGCGTCTTTGTTTCTAAGATTGGGGGAAACACAGTCAGCCAATTGAACAACGTCGTCAAAACAACCAGCCAATCGTGCGACGAGCGGTAACCCAGCCAGCCAATCGCTGAAACAAATTTCGTTACCATCTCCGCATTGTTCTAGAAGTAACTTCCGGAAATGGTCTGGAATCTCGGCAGACAAGTGAGTCCCAGCTGATAACGTGTCTTTGCCCCCTCGCCTGTTTCACAGCGTCGAGCATACTAGGTGGCTATAAGCGATTGAGTTATCCCCCATTGTATGAATCCTAAATCGCGTCTCTCCTACGTTTGTCGCATTACAGTCTGCACGTACGTCACAATATTACAGTCTATATTTACCACTTTGTAGATTATAGGTATGTTACGGCTACATTACCACATGATGTTTTCTTTAAATATCACATTGGTATAGGTTATCTGTTTGTCTTTCTTCTCCTTCCATATCCTTCCATTTCTCAATACCTTTCTTCCCCCTTCCCACACCTACACACGCACGCACGCACGCACGCACGCATTTTCCGTTTATTTCAGTCTCTTCCCTTTTCGTTTCTTTGAAATATGAAAAAGCATAACGCCTGTGAGACGTGGAGATAATGGACTAGGAAAGTAGGTTAACCCCTTTAAGCTTTTCAAACGTATAACCCAACAGCGCTGTCAGATAAATTTGCACAAATACGTCCTGAGTGGGCATCAAGCTAATGCGACAGTTTCCGTATCTCGGAAAGGAATATTTTTTTAATAATTAACATACTTTCGCGGTTGTCTGTTCGCAAAACGCAATCCATATATACCCATATTTTAAGACGGAGAAATTTAAAGTGACATGCGAAGGCATGCAAAAAAATATGAAAAATAAGAAACAACTTAAAAGCATACAATCGTAATTCCCTTCCAGAAAACGCTCAAAAAGAGAGAAGCATATTCAGACAAGACAGCAAGTCAAATATTTGAACGAAAGCTCGGAAACTATCCCACGCCTCTACCCTCCACCCCACCCCCACCCCAACCCCCAGAAGCAGAAAAGCCCGTGTGTACTCTGTCTTGAGTTCTTGCGGCACTCTGGGTATCTGGGAATTAGTGACACATTTCTGATGAATAAACATGCTTAAGCCAAGCGCCAAACACGAAAAAAGCAAAGTTTGTTTGCGTCCAGATAAAAGAATCCCGTTAAATCTACTTGCTATTTCAATGACCCATGCATTAAGAGCGAATTAAAGAGCCCTCCTTTTAATACGGCGGACGTGACTGGAATATCTGTTTCTAATATCAAACTCCAAGAAAAACAGAGCTTTTACGAAAATGACAAGGACGATCTTTGATGAAACGGGATCTTCAAACGATTGCCAACTTACAGCAGTCAACAAGCAGCTGAAATTGCATTTTCCACAAAATTCAAAAAATAAAATTAATGAAATTAGCAAGAATCAAAGAACAGGGAGGAAAGCAGATGAAAGAGTTGCGCAGTCAAAATTTAACAGTTTTAATGGACAAGTGAAGCCTGTTGCGTTAAACCAAGCCACTGGTATTGGGTGATGGGAGCTAAGTCTTCATTAGGTCATGTTGTCCAGTGACAACATATTATGTCTGAAAACCAAGGTTTATCAAGATTCTAAAAAAAAAAAGGAAACAAAGACAACTTTATTCCATAAAGAAATCCAAGTAAGGGAAACTGCGTTCGCCGTTTTCAAAACTAAGGGAAACAAACCGAACAAGGGAGGCCACTCTAACAGGCAGTTGTCGCAATATGGCCGCCTCCACGCACTTAGAGCTCGAGAGGCAGTATTTCCACTGATCCCGAGAGCCCAGAAAAAGAACGTAATTGCAACGCCGTAAATCACGTCGTGATTACCCGTTTTAGCGGCATCGGCTAGCGGCCGGATTTGAAGAGCGTTCCATGTGAAATCTTTTCACACCTGCAGAAACCACTCGTGTTGTTCTCGGCACCTTCTTTTGGGAGATGAGGGGGGGGGGAAGGACAGACAAGGAGGGAGATGGAAGAAACTATTCCTCTACGAATTACTAGACTGACCTTCGACTGCACTTGCCAGAGATGAGCGCAAACCCTGCTAAGCCCAGCGTGCAAGACGGTGTCGGCCGATCGTCTGAGACAATTGGAGGCTACCCGCTAACAGAACGTCTTTGCACGATAGGCCGATAAGCAATTTCAAACTCCACCCCGCTATGCAAAGACTGGAAACAGGGGGAAGGGGGATTGTGTAGTCGCGACAGAGACGCCCGCGGGGCAGACGAAGTGCCAGAGTCACTTTGCAGGTGGTTGCAATGACGTCAGAGCCACAGCGCCAATCGAGCTGCACAGGAAGTTGGAGGAACGTGGCGCGCGGGAGCAACTGCAAGGCGGCTTGAGCCAGATGTACTGGAAAAGAGCCTGTGCTTACAGACTTGCAGACCGGGGAAGGTGTGGGGGGAGGTCTAGTCCACTGACGAAATTGGAGAACTTGTTGGGTGCAGGTCGGGCGAGAAGTACAGCAAGGTCGAGGAGAGAGGACAGAAGGGAGAAATTTAGACGGAAAGAAAACGATGGGTCTGCAGAAAGGTGGTTATCGTTTGTGATTTTTAAATAAATATTCAGGAAAGGTAGAGCTGGACTGTAGTAACTCCTCTAGTCTCTTGATTGGAGGATAACAAGGATCCGCCCTGCCCCAGATATTTTTAAAAAAAGTCTGTTTGAACCCCCTTACAAATAAAGCTGTAACGACCAAATACAGCAGCAGTATTAAACAAATTATCAGCCAATGTCATATTATCAGATTTCTGGAGTGTTCTAAAAGTTCAAGAAAAGCATTATTGATTAAATTTTTACTTTTTAGCAGTGTTGTGGTTGTGTTGTTAGCTATTTACATCTGGAGCCGAAAAAGTTCCATTTCAGTTGACCTCGATGTATGGTAGCCTCCTAATAGTTCTGCCATTCCGGTTTTATCTCCCGCAGCTGGTCATTTCAGTCCAGAGTTTCGTTCGAGGACAAACGTTATCTTCATCAACCAGCGAGGGACTCTTTTCAGTTTTCATTGCCTTGTTGCGGCTGCTTGAAGTGATCTTCATGTTTGATGCGCCCACGTAACGCAAACCACGTAACCCACACCTGGACAACGGCACGGCTTGGGGTCCAAAGATTTCGACCTCCTTGGCTCCAAAATAGGAACGCCGGAGCAGAAAAGCTGGACCGGAAGTGGATTCCCGACCAGTCGTTTAGCCGCATCTGATTGGCATCATTAGTCTCCGATGCGCAGTGTCTGCGGGTCAAACGCCGATGCCCACAGAGTGTGGTCTCATGCCTGCAGCTAGCTAGCGATGGCGATCGATAACCGGCGATCTATTGTTCTCCAATACCTGATAACCCGTAAGATCAGTGGGGATTTGGCGACTGGAAAAACGCACTATCTCTGAGTGTCTACATCAGCAACCGAAGAAGATTTTCCTGGGGACGCGAAGATTTTCTTGGGAACGCCACACTCTCTGAAGGAGTGGGGAATTACGAAGGCGCCCAACAGACCTTATCTTCGGGCACCCGCCGATCAACAGAGTGGTGGGTTCCAAAATTGTTCGCTTGTATGTCCTTCGACATACCAAGAAAAAAATGCAGCAAAGCTAGTTTGCATTGTAAAGACTTTCTACAACAACGGAGATAAGAACAGCCATCCAACCTGGCAAGGTGAACTCGCATAACGTCTTTTCCGTGCGCGAACATTAACACGCAGATTTAACTTAATGGGCCTTGCGACTGCTGTTACGAAATGAGCGAACAGATGCAAACAGTCGTACAACCCGGCCAATATACTCATTGAGAAATTGCCTGGCATCTCTTATCTTTTTTTCCTCTTGATCTTTTCTCTTCTTTCTTTCGTTACTTCTTTCTCTCTCTCTCTCTCTCTCTGATCCCCCTCTCTTTAGCTCCCCCCCCCCCTTTCTATCTCGCGGGACCAGTTTTTAAACAAGTAGCTGTGACCCGACCACGCTACAGCATTTAGTTATTTAATGAAAAAAAAGCTACGTAGGCCACTCTATGGGACAGGGCTGGCTTGCATGACCATTTAAATCTGCACTTCAGGTCCTAACAGCGATTGTAAGACCGAATCGTCCTGTGTATTTTACGTGCGCCTTAATGCATGAATAAGACAAATAAACGCTCATGCAAGCCGGCCCAGGTGTGTAAAAGAATGTGGCTAAAGACACGAGAGAAACACGACAATTTTTAAGCGGCTGTGGCCTTCGATCGATTGCTTATCAAACGGTCAGCCCTGTGACCCAACTTGTCGTCAGTGACGAGGGCTGAACGCCGCGGCGTGTCCCTCTCATTTCCGCCCGGGTTTATAGCTCGGAAGCCAGGGTTAAGTGCTCGTGAAATGTGATAGCGACCGTTTCACGTGGGTTGTTGGTTACTGCTTTAATTGAATCCTTAGCACCAGCTGGACGGGCTAAGGTCCGGATCCCCATCAACTTGGAGCAGCGACAGTGTAAGGGACACGACAACGTTTGTTTTGATTAAAGGTGCAGGGCCAGGTAAAAAAGTTATGCTCCCTCGACCCTCGCTTGACGAAAACAGCGCGATGTTTTCTTTCAGTCGTTTGTCGAACCGGCTACATCGACTCAAAAAGGAGCTATCAAGATCGACAAGTTCTCGGTATGGCGGCCGGTCGGGACGCAATAAAAGTCCTACGCGGCCCTGCCTGCTCCCAAAAAGGCTGATATGACATGTTCTGGCCGTGTATCGCCGCCTTTCCTTTTTAGATTTCTCCCAGCGCGTGGGATCCGTTTTGTTTGCGGTGGAACCTAGCCTGGTTTAATAATGTAAGACTGCCTCTGCTTTCGCTGACCAGAGCCGGCACGTTTACTGGATCTCCAGAAGCCAAGTGCACGATGCTCCCCTAGAGCCGAACCTCGATGCTAAGACAAAGTACACAACTAAACCAAGAATTTTAATTACAATTACAACTAAACCAAGCAATAACAATTACAACTAAACCAAAAATTTTAATTACAATTACAACTAAACCAAGAATTGTAATAATTACGCAACTAAACCAAGAATTTTAATTACAATTACAACTAAACCAGGTAATAACAATTACAACTAAACCAAGCATTTTAATTAGAATTACTACTAAACCAAGCATTTTAATTACAATGATTGGTCTAACTTCTTGATTTCTCTCCTTACTTCGGTTTAACGTGGTGTTAGACCCTTAGCGACACATCGTGTAGCTTGCCGCAGACCTAACAGACTTGCTCTACCTATCGAGCAACTGTTCTAGCATTATTGTTTTCAGCCCGTGAACCGTAACAGCATGCTTTTTTGGTACATTTAGTCCATGACTTGGTCAGAACCACTTTTGAGGGAGGGAGTCAGGCAAATTACGACATATTTTCGAGATGGGTTTGGTGCCGAGATATGGGAAATGTTAGCTATTATTGATCGTGAACAGCAGGTAGCTTTTTATTTATGGTCCCGTGGTATTTAACCTCACCTCTGAACGGTGTCCGTTTTGAAAATCTATCCTTCGTATATTCTTCTGTGTTCACTGAACGATGTCTCTTTTTGGTAGCATTGATTCTATTGCGCCTTCCAGTCTTTCTCGTTATTTTTCTATATCCGTCTGTCACTACCTGCATTCCTCTAGACATCCAGATGCGCTATTTGGTACGGTCTTATTTTCCTGTTGTGTTATTATTCCCCGAGAGAACGTGGACCACATATATCCGTCATGTTTGAAAGAGCACTTTCCGTTTCCTCTATGCTTCGTGAATTTTGTACGAACTGCGTATGAATTTCGTGTGGGTTTATATTCTACAATATCTTTGTTTTGCAATATTCTGCTCCATTTCCAGTTTTCACTCAGTCTCTGTGACAGAATGCTGGTCATCACTTACGTCACAACCCCGTCTGCTTTCGTCTTAAAATCTCTGCATGACAGCTTTCCCCACGTCTCCTCTCACACTCTCCTGCCACTTCCCTCTCCACACTTTCCGCCTGTTTTTTCTCGAAATATTTTCGCTCTCTGTGCCCGTGCTGTATGCCAAGCGTCCATTAGGGCCTTACGGCGCTGTCCTCGTCTCGTCGCGGTCTCGCGCGATCTCGGGCTTGCTGTCCTATTTTCACATCCTCCATTCCGGTTCTCATTTTCTAGAATTTTTCTGCATATCTTGCCGCCTTCGTATTTTCATATGGCAGCGCAGCTCTCTGCACTTCCTCTCCCATATTTTTTTTTATTGACTTGAGATGAAATTGTCTCAACTCTTCCCAAAAAAAAACCCAGCAACAGCCATCTTGCTCAAAACCATTTTTACCGCTAGTCGCTATTCTTTTTCTCCGTCTTGCTCAGCTTTTCGTTTCAGTTCTGTCCCTTGTATCCACCCTACTCCTTCAGTTTTTCTCTCTCTCTCTCTTTCCCCCCTCCCCCCGCTCCTTCTGTTTTCCCTCCACCGCTTCCCCTCTCTCCCCCCATCCACAATTCTCTTCTGACTTGCGACTTTGCTGTTTGTGTGCACGTGTGTGAAAGTGTGTGTGAGTGTGAAATGCGTGTGTGCGAGTGCGTGCCTGCGTTTGTGTTCCGCCGTAGTCTCGTGCTTCTGTTGATTGTTGTTGATTGTTGTTGCTGTTGATTGTTGTTGTTGATTTTTGTTATTTTTGATTATTGTTGTTGATTGCTGCTGATTGTTGTTGTATATTGCTGTTGATTGTTGTTGATTCCTCTTGGTTGGGGTTGATTGTTGTTGATTATTGTTGTTGATTGCTGTTGTTGATTGTTCATGATTATTGATGTTGATTGTTGTTGATTGTTGGTGTTGGCTGCTGTTGATTGTTTTTGTTGATTGTTGTTGTTGATTGTTGTTGTTGATTGTTGTTGATTATGGTTGATTGTACACCACTGGCACGTCATCGGGTCACTTGGTCTGGAGAAGAAACAGATAAAGCCTTGGCGATAACGGCTGAGAAAGAAAAAAACCAACATTTTTTTCTCTTTCCTTCTTACTTCCTTCCTTTCACGTCTTTATCTCTTAATTCATTTTTTTCCTTCTTTTTTGTCAATTTTCTTGCTTCTTTGTTACATAACGACCGAACTTTTTCGTGAGCCTTCTCACTCCGGTAATAGACCTCCCCCCCACCCAGTCACCTTCCCCCAAACACACACACACACACACACGCCGTTAACAGCTGCTGCCACACGTGCAACATACATTTTACCAGACAATCTGGCGAAAAAGTCTTGGTCATACAAGTCTTGGAGCGATGGCATCAGCGGAATCAGAGGCGAAATACTTTCACCCCCGCATCTCGCGCGATTAAAGTTCAGATAAACCGCCGGTCGCCTTTCATCAAGCGGTGACTACCACAGCCTGTCATTGCCTTTTTACAGCCCGACCCGAGGATAATGAAGCTCGTTCCGAAAATGACGCTATTACCCTCGGCCGTGACCATAAAAGGGAAAATCCGGTATCAGGTTTCCCCACAGAGCCCTCCCATCCCTCTCACAGAGTTCTCCCGCCGCTCCGCACATTCGTGCATTAAGCGCGCGTAAAATTGACAGAAATGACGAGACGGAACAACATATACAGATGTGCATAAAACTTTCGGAAAGTAATTTTACAGAAGGAAGTTCGTTTCTACTCTGTGGGTCTCTTGTTTCTGTAGATTGTGTTTGAGAGCATGGCAACTTATGTTTTGAAATACACAGACCTTTTTAACCCGCATGTTACAGTTGTTTTTCAAAATAATGGTTTGTGTTCTTTTGAAACATCATATTCTCCTTTGAAACAACATGCTGCACTGTCCAAAAACCGAGATTCTTGTTTACTTGTATGGCAAATATATAGTAGGATACTTTATTTCGAAACAGAAAGATTTAATCTTTCGAAACAGCGGGATTTAATGTTTCTAAACACCAAGATTTGATGTTTCGAAACACCAAGATTTAACGTTTCGAAACACCAAGATTTAACGTTTCGAAACACCAAGATTTAACGTTTCGAAACAGCAAGATCTAATGTTTGGAAACAGCGAGATTTAATGTTTCGAAACAGCTACTTCGGTGTCGCACTTAATGTTTACCTTCTGCAGCCCACAGTCATATGCTAAGGCTGTCTCTAGGTAACGCGATCATCAGACTCAATGGCCCTCGTGTGTACATAGCGTAACTTCTTTATTGTTCACGCTTCAACGCCAAACCTAAGCCAAGCGCAAAACCGCGTTCATCATCACAGCAATACCAACACTGCACATCCAACGTTGTCCATATTATCTCGCAGATACAACAGCGCGTTCAAAATGCAGCACTTCAGTAACTAGGTGATCCAGCACTTAGCAAATAATGCAATTTTGCGGTAATTAAGTCAAGAACTGCACAATAATTGAATCATAAAGTACAGTGTAATAAAACAGTGCAGAACCCAGTAATTACATTATGGTGTACACAATAATTAAGTAATGCTGCACACCTTCATTAAATAATGCAGTACACAGTAACAAAAATAATACTAATAATGCTGTACACCGCGTGAAACGGTTTATTGCATGGGCAATGGGGTTCATTTCCTGAGCGAGGCATGCAGCGTAACCTGTACTCAAGCAGAACTAGTTCAGATGCTGAAGGAAAAAAACTGTTATTTCTTTCCATTCCACTTTTTTTTTGACACGGTCTTTACCATGCAAATTTTCAGTAAAGGCCACCTTACTGCCTTGTCATTGAAACAAGCCACTTCTTGCCAATAAAAAGCATACAAGTCTTTTTTTTTATAGAAATTGTGAGTGGAAGTCTGGGGGCCTTTATATCAGCCAATCAATGCAGGCTTTGGGACAGAAAAGTAAAACAGTACTATAGGAAACTTTAAAACGCACACGCACACACACGCGCACATACACACACACGCGCACACACACGTGCGCACGCACACGCACACACCAATAGACCGGAAACAGCCTTCGTGGGACGAGAGTATTTTACTAGTAGACTATCAATTCTGCTTTAGCAAACGTGTAAATCTATTTTGTAATAACTTTTCAGTTTTAATGGGGTGCATCTGAAAGAGAACACTCCGGCCACCCCCGCAAAAGATATAAAAAAAAAACTTGGATAAGATGATGTGTCTGGCTTCTTTCTGTGGGAAATCATATTCTGGGTTTTTTTTCTGTGCGCATGCATGTATACTTGAACGCGTGCGTGCAAGCGAAACAGAGCGCCTGCATGTTTCGTGCGTTTTTTAATGAAAGAATTTTTTTTTCTGACACCGCCAAGTTTCATGTCCTCAGCAGTATGCATCGGTCCGACGCTAGGACGTAGCTATTAATTCAAGATAATCTCTCGATCTAAAAATGGAATCTTGGTGCGCTTTTGGGCCCTGCCAATCGCATGACGTGCGCGCGCACAGCACGAGGGCTTCCGGAAATGTGCTGGTTAGCACTGGTACCTGTCCTCTGGGGAGGTGGAAGAGGGGTGTACCCGGCTGTGCTCAAGTATGCGGGAGCCACGCAAGGCAGGACAGCACGCAAGGGAGAGTGAAAATCGATAAAATTAGTCAACGCGACCTAACGGAGGAGCTGCGTGACTTCGCAGTTTACAAGGAACCTTGCGGCATTCTGTGCCGCAGCGTTGCGTTTCGCGGGCAGTCTCGATGCATCCATTCAGCTAATTGTTATCCCTTCTCGTCTGCTCGAGTGTCCAATTCTTCCAGCTCACAATGACACACTTTCAGCGTTCGATTGATACGGTAGGGTTCTGCAGGCATTGCTACTTAGAGCAATGATGCTAACAGCGTTACAAACGATTTTCTAAATGGACGTATTCTGATGTCAAGCCTGCCCCCAAATAACAATTAATCTCAGGCCGTTTGTCCACTCTGTGCACTCACATGTATGACGCAAAGATCATGTTTCATTTATCATTCATTTGCGTCACGCCTTGTGTTGTGCAAGCAACCTTCTCTTCTATTTGTGTGAACAGATTCAATATATCTCGGAATGCTCTCTGCCTGCTAGCGACACAGAATGTTTGCGTTATAATCAAAATATAAATACACCAACAGAATACAGAGAATTGGAAGCCTGTTCTTCAGTTTCTGCTCTAACGAGTGCGTGAGCAGTATTGTCCAACTCTAATGACTTGTATGTAAAATATGCACGCAGCTCTATGGCTGTAATGATCGTCGAGTGCTTGAGCAATATTTTCAACTCTAATGAGTTGTATTTCAAATATGCGAGCAGCTATACGGCTGTAATGACTGCCTGAGCTATGTATACACCTCTAATGATTGCGTGAGCAATATGTTTAGCTCTAATGAGTTGTATGTAAAACATGCGTGCAGCTGTACAGCTGTAATGATCGTCGAGTGCTTGAGCAAAGTGTTGGGCTCTAATGTAAAATGTAATGAGCTGCAATGAGCTATAGGTTTAGGTCTAATGTGTGCATGAGCAGTATGTTCAGCTCTAATGATTTGTGCGTAAAATATACGTGCGGTTGTACAGCTATAAAAAGCATGTTATTTGGGATGGAAAGAACGTGACATTTAACTGCAGCATTTTGATCCAAGGAAACGTAATTCATGGTGGAGCCACAAAAAGGGGAGCTAACAAGAAGCAAATTTCGCACGAGCGCCGGTGACGTTAGAGCTCCCTAGCTGATCCCATCTGAAAATCTGAAAATCTCGCCCGAGTTCGAGAAGACGGGGCTTTCTTTGTCACGGCTGGAAACCAGGCCAGCCACTAACTCTCGTCTGTAGAGTCGTGACTGTCCCCCTTGCTGAACGCACAGCGTGCAGCCTGCCCGCTAGCCCACGATGAGTTAATTCCGATGTTAAAACTTGCGCGCTGCGTGCTTATCTGCCATTTCGAACACTACAGTGTCCAAAAAACATCAAACACGACATTTTCCTGTGCCGTGCTAAAATCTGCCTTTCAAAAAAAAAGTTTAAACGAAATACTCAGACAGGCTTTCTTGTCAGTCAGACACTTTCGTAAAAGGCGCGATCGAGCACGAAGAATTCATATTGCAGGGTTAAAGCTAGGATTATTATAGTCCTAGGTTAAAGTGTTACAGACAACAATGACTTAAACTTAACAGTTCTCCTCCCGCATGGCTTTCCGTATCCATCGCTACAGTATTCCTCCAGCTTTTGATCCGAAAGCTTATCCAATCATCTTCTTTATCATAAATTACGAGTGAAAGCTGTGAAAATCTACTCTTTGTTTTACGGCTGCAACAGAACTGTCTTTCTTAACGTCCTTGTTACAAACGCCTTGAAGCATCATACGATCGTAAATGATTTTTCTCAAACTTCGTTTCCCCCTCTACTTTCTACGGCCTTCATCCTGCGTCTCTCTATTAAGATCAAAGGAATCGAGAAACTTATAGAGCAGGTAATGCATGCAGGTATATAGACGACCAGAAAAAAAGGAAGGAAGTAAGGACGGACAGAGAGGGACAGAAGGAGGAAATATAGATGAGGCCAGTAAGCAGGCGAGAGGCAGACAGACAGACAGGACGAACGCTATTACCAACGGAACACTGTCGCCAGAAGACGCAAGCTGCCAGCGGCATGCGAGAGGATCGGATGAAGAGCAAATTGTCCAATCGAACGGGCTCCTCATTTGGTGAGATAATCGCTCCCAGGGCCCGGCTATGATATGATTTCCGTGGAAATGTTCCTCCACCCGCTAGCCTGTCCCAAAGCTGGCCAGGCCATCACCTACTGGAATAGAGGACAGCGCCCCCTAGCGGGTCTTTTTTTTCATGTTCTCTCATCGACGCCTTCCCCACCAAACTGCGACGGTAACTGGCTGGAGACGCGCGCAGAGGATTCTGCCAGACCGCGGCAGATAAGTGCGTAATATGACAGAATGCACACAGACTAGAGGTCTGGTTGGTCTATTGCCTTGGATTTTTTTAAAAGCCATATTTCTAAGACTGATGCCGGTGCAAAGGTCCGCTCCCAACTGGAGAGACTTTGACTTTCCTTTATTTGTAAATTTTTCTGGTTAAGGGAGCCAAACTGAGGCCAACTGACTTCAACAGATCGTCTCACCGTGACGTAAAGGGTTTTTGAGAATCTTGATTTTGTTCGTGTCTAAAATATCCAACTTGTTACAAGGTACGTTAATTCACCGTAGGCAGAAATATCAATAGTTTTCGATTTTTTTCTGATTTTCCCACAAACGAAACACAACAACAATCAAACTCATGCAAGAAACAGCAAACTCGAGCACAGTGATTACCGACTGCTCCCTCACACACCTTTGGTGAAATGCTGATTTTATGGACGAAATTTTCAGGTGTCTTTTGTGCACGTGGCCTAGAGACAAAAGCGACAACAAAGAAAGGTGCAGCCCTTTGGTGTGAACAATTATTAAAAGTGAGCTCCTCAAGAAAGGATGTGTAAAGGGACACCAGCACAATCACATGCTGGGTCAAGGATGTCACCGCTGATACATATCCAGTCGTCTATCGAACCGTTTAACACAAAACGAAGCTGTCACGAGACTCACATTCCAGACCAGGAGACGCGAACTCACGCAATTCTGCGCGATTGAAGGTTTTAAACAGTGATGTTTGCTCCCAGAAGCGGCTGAGGTCATATGTCCTGTATGTGTGTCTTTTCCTATCCAACGTCTACCAGCACATATGGGATCTCTTTCGCCTCGCGGAAGAATCTGTGTACATGAGATCTCTTTCGTCTTCGGGGATAAACTTCGTCCGCTTTAAGGTACGACTGTACACACTCTGTGGTATCATCCTCAGATTAAAAAAAAACACAGTGGAAAGTCTTCTCTACTATTTAGAAATAGTAAGAATATCTTTCCACCTTCAGTCACGTAATCGCGTATCTTTCTTCATTCTTCGCAATATATTCCTGAACGCGGCAATCAAAACATTCAGACGGTGTTCAAGAAGTATTCGCGAACACGAGACAGACTGTGAGGGACAGACAGTGGGGTACAAGAAAGAGGAGAGAAACACAGAACGGAAAGGAGGGAGCTAGTTTAGAGCTCAGACATCATCCATTACTGACGTTCTAATTAGCCAGCGCAGACTATGGACAGACGGAAGCCCTGCAGAAGAAAAGCGGTCTTCGGTGTGCACGAGTTGTCGCCGGTGACAGAAACACTCGCGCCTGCGCAGTCGCGCGCTCCACCATAGCGCGGAATCTGGCTCTGGCTTCGATGTCGCGCGACTCGTTAGGGCTCGGAAATGTCGTTGTCACCGTGAAAGTATTTTTTAAATAAATATTCTCGTGATTGCCAGCTCGGTATTTCATTCGAACAGAAGTATTCCTAGTTGACTGTTTTAAAATAACCATATCCGCCCGCTCTACGAATGTTTGTTGAGGGAGAAGTGCGGAAAGTGCCAAAATACCAAAATACAAAGCGTAGAATTTATTACACAACTATTAATATTATCAGCTATCTAGATTACAAAACAT
>SMGT01009884.1:0-121560 GCA_004794575.1 Lanistes nyassanus | reverse complement strand
GCCGATTTATTAAGACACACACGAAGATATTTTATTGTTTGACGACAGTTCGTTTGGCGATTTTTCTGTGCGGAAAGTATTGAGAGGAAGGAGTATTGCTGCATTCCGTCACCGAAATCTCGAATCTCGTTAGGACTGCAGAGTCTCGTTGTGTACGTGAGATCTCGTTAACGTAGTCATTTGAAAACAGACAAAACAAAACAAAAAAAAACTGGCACATGGTTCCTGGTTTAGATGTCTGTTGATACAAGTTTCTGCTTCCACACCCTTGAGGGTTTATTAGCGGCTTCTTGTTTCTGTGGGGATTTTTTTTTCAAAGATTCCTAGTGACACCGCACGCGCTTTTGTGCGTCCATGCGTGCGCGAGAGCGTCCTCGCCTCCTGTGTGTCATCTTGTTTAGCGTACGCAGCAGTCCGCGAGGCTGTTAAGTTCATTGATGTATCTCTTGTCAGGGCTTTCAGAGCATTTCATTTAACGTCTGGGTGAAAATCTCGGACATCAAACACAGTTACTATGGCTCAAAAAGAAGCCATTCCACTCGGCAAGAATGGCTAGGCGGCACGGCTCGTGGCGGCCCGGCTGCAGGAACAGGGAGGCGCTAATTATGGCCCGGGGCCCTTTCCACTGCTTTCCACACTGGGAATATTGGCAATCACAAGCGAGGCTGGTTTGTGTTCCCACCCTGATTGGGCCTCACGGCAAAAAGGGGAAACGCGCGGTTCAAGTTTCGTTCTTCGGGGCTATACCCCCTCCGATCACCCCGCTGCTGTTTCCAGAGAGATGCTACAAAATGGACATCTTTCACCCTCTCCTCTTGTTCCTTTTTTTTCTTTCTTTCTTTTCGGTAATTCAAGTGACAGCTAATGAACATCCTTATTGGGTTCCGGGTAAAAATAAATACGATGGAAAACTCTGGTCATTTTTTTTTCGCAGGCTGCAAACGTCACATGAGAAGTTTACATTGATGGAAGGATTGAAATACTTGGTTGTGTTCTACGCGAAGAGAAAGAGTTGTGATATGTTTATGTTCCCTTCTCAGTGAAAGCGATTTGATTCAAGGCGAAAAAATTTGAATAAGTGCGCAAGTTAGACTCGTATATCTCCTTCATCGTTGATGGCATCACAAAAGATGAGATTTGCAGCCTCTAGGGTACGACAGCCTGCAACTTTGATGTCAAAGGTCATCCTGTCCTTTGCCTTTGATGTCGTATCTTGGACCGACGACTTTGTTGTCTCTACA
Organism: Lanistes nyassanus; assembly: GCA_004794575.1. Classification (NCBI taxonomy): domain Eukaryota; kingdom Metazoa; phylum Mollusca; class Gastropoda; order Architaenioglossa; family Ampullariidae; genus Lanistes; species Lanistes nyassanus. The sequence goes on along the minus strand of SMGT01009884.1, from coordinate 120,319 downwards.
TTCAATCCAAAGTGAAATTCCTGAAATTTGATAAGCTTTTTTGAAAGGGCCCCGGTAACAATAAGCTTCAATGAATATACAATAAAACCTCCCTTATAAGACTTTCCCATGTACGACTTCCTCCAGCATACGACCCAACTTTTTCTGACGGAGACCATTTACTATATAAACGACCTCCCATTTACGACTCTCTCTTTAACCCGACCAACGACCGACGAAAGTGGCTGGTTTTGTACAGTGTACGACTTTCCCTAGTTGAGCGGAAAAAGGTTAGCAGACTTTTTTGCAAAGATGTTCACTGAGAAACGCTGAATTTCGACCCCAAATCCCCAAGAAAAGCGCAAACTGTTCTAAATCTAGAAAAGACATTGAAAGTGCTCCTAACACAGAAGCAACAAAAGGAAGTCGGCAATAAATATGCGTCTGAAATCTTTTTACGACTTTACCCCTAACGGACTGAAGGAAGTGACGGTTTTGTACAATATACGACTTGGGTGTCTTTTCGACATTTCACAGAAGGACAAATAGTTTATATAACAGATTTTGTTGTAATTCATTCCTCAAAGTCTTATTTTATATTCTATGTTTAAGCCTTTGTTTCTTCCGATTCGCCGCGTTCAGTAACCGCATGGTCAGGTAGACACAGTTACGTCTCGTTCACACTTTCTAACCTAGCGAAGGTTAAGTTAACCGCAGGTGTCCAGTCGTTACGTATTTTATGTGTAGGCCGTTAGCCTGCAGGGATCGGGTATGGCCAGTTTTATGATCCACAGCGTCACAGTGAGATCCACAGCCAGTTAATAAATTTGATATGGGGAAGAATGGGATTTCACCAGTCAGTCAGTACCGGAAATGTTTAACCCAATGTAAACTGTGCGAGTTGCGATGGGTAGGTAGTGGGTAGAAAGCTGTATCACAGTAACCTGTGATATCAGTAACTGCGATGCAAAAAAAAAACTATTTTAACGTGTACTTCAGTGGCAATTTCAAAACATGTTGCAGTTGGCTGCCATGATAACATACATGCACATATGTTTATTTCTCACCCCATCCATCACGCTACAAGTACCTACATGTACTAACGGTTCAGTGCAACTGGTCCTCCCTTATAAGACCCCTCCATTATAAGACCTGATTTGGGCTGTTTTTTCAAAGTCGTATATTGGAGGTTTTACTGCACTTGACTGGCATACTGTCTAAGCTACAGATCTGAATATAAATACAAGACAAATGTTGTGCAGTAATGAATAACAAAGGCGCTTTTTCTGATTATTTTACAGCAGATGTTCAGTCCCTGCACGGTTGTCCTCGCCGGATAGTCAGTGCATGATGTCTGTGAAGATTCCATCTTGCTTAAAAGTCCCCGGGCTTGGAAAAAAATTCGAGTGTTTCCTGTTTGCTTGTTCACAGCCTGGAAACGGAAGAGGAAGCCGAGAGGAAATACCTGTTGATCGTACGTGCGCAAGTGCCCTAAATCCGGTCCTGTCAGGCCCTGTTTGCTCGAGAAAAAGTTGCCACACCTGTCGCAGTTTCCTGGGTATTTGTCGAAGGCATCCCCATTCGCTTCCCACAACGTTCAAACCGTATCACGCACACGTAAATGCCAAATGCCTTGTCTTGCTACACTCGCTGTGACAGGTCGGATACCAGTTACCCTTGCTGTTGCTGGTCTGCTGCCAAGTCGGAGATTGCTTCCGGTTCTGTCTAAACAGGAAGAGTCGCTAGCGACAGTAGGACGTTTCAAGGCGCGTCGTGCTGACGTAAATGGCAAACGCTTCAACTTGTTACGCTCGCTGTGATTGGTCGAACGCCAGCTACCCTCCCTGTGATTTGTCGGCCACCCAGAGAGTGCTTCCGGTTCTGTCCAAACAGGAGCCGTCGCCAGAGACAGTAGGACATGAGCATATATGTACTCTGCTTGACTGTCGGCTATGATGTTTGGATTTCCTGTCCAGAACCCCACTCCCCCCCCCCCAACACACACACCCAGCTCACACCTACTCACCCTCTTTTCTTTTCCTAATCTGCCGCTAGCAGTCTAGACATACAATCAAGAACCAAACACGGGTTTTACACGCTGATTTTTCACGAAACGGAACCGGAATATGTCTTGTTCACACAACCTCGTCCTGTGCGAATGGCTTTATGCTCCAAAAGAGATTTTGCCCCCCTTTTCGAATAGTGCTCTCATTTCCGAGAAGGAAAAGAAAACTACTCCGATCTCGCAAAGCCTTCTCGAAACGCATCCAATCGATTCATGTCAAACCGTTTTTGTCATAAGTAATGTTGCGTTTCTATTTTATGTGAATCGAAACTAAATTCATTCCGATTAGTGCCCTAGAAAAGACCAGCGTAGCGTAGCTATCTGTATCCCTCAGTATGTGGTCTCCACCCTGCTCGAGTCATCAGATTGTTGTGGCTGACTTTACTGTTCTTGGCTGAACTCCGTGGTTATCAACGTTTCGCGCCATTATCTGACGATGGGGTACTGCCCCGAAAAAGTCTGCATTGTCTGTTTTAGTATTTGGCTGAGCTGAGTTTCCTTGTTGTAGCCACGGTTTTACTCCGAGGAACAGTCACTTGTTTGATTTTCCCCTCTGGTTATGGATTCGTCAGGCCAAGAAATGACGTGAAACTTTAGCACTCCACTTTAGCTCGAGGCTAAACGAGCTTCGATTGCTGCATGGGGGCCACGGACCTTGCACGGCAGCAGCCGTCTGCCAACGTCAGTCTGGCACGCCCGCAGCAACAGCAAGCAGGCAGAACGTGGACAAGGCGCACCTTTACTTCCGTTCGCCCATGCGTGCGAACCACTTCCGGTCCGCGTTTCTTCCAGCGCGGCGTTTCATTTCCGGCATGCGCGCCGACAAAGCCAGGGCGAGCCCAGCCCGGTTTCTTTTCGCTTTCTGTCGGCCGTGCGCTGGGCCTCTGCCGGGCCTAAAGATTGGCGATCGTTTTTCATCTTTTGTGTTGACCACGATGCGACGGACAAAGAAGTCAACAGAGTGTGGCCAGCTTACTCACCCCCTCCTCCACCTCCCCAACCGGTATCACCACTATCAGCCCTGCCTCCCTAACCCAGAAAGACGAGTTACAGAAAGAGTCAGCAAGTTTTTCCAAAAAAAAATACTAGAGGTGAACGACAATTCGATTTTAACTCATATTTCCTCGAATAATGACAAAATTCGAATTTAGTATTGGAAAAAATGGAATATTTAACATTTGAATATACAGAGGTGTATTTTTGCAGGCTTTGCACAGTACTGGCGTGATGTGATTATTCAGTCGCGGAAGTGAAATGTTTGGTTTAAAAAGCTTGGTACGCCGAGTCGGCAACAGAGCGCTGTGAAAACAAAAGAGTTTAAAAAACAGCATCTTACATATAAAGGATTGTCACCTAGGGATCTCGTATCGACGAATGTACTATTCATACTCATAATCGGACTGTCTAAAGAAAATCAGATATCCGCATTCAGCCCCGACAGTTGAAACCTGGTATTCTGTACAGGCCTCAGAAGGAAACTGGCCTCCTCCAGTACAAATCTCCGATTTGTAGAAGATGACATAGGCGCCTTTCCATACAGAGCGAGGGTTTGCTTGGCACTCGACTTCCCGCCTCAGACAGATCCGTTGACCTCAAGGGGCTGCGAGAGTCGTGTCTCGCTCTTTGCCCAACATAATACAACTTCGAGGACGTCGGGCGCGCAAGCGTGTGTGTACGTGCGCACGCTTTCTGTGCGGCGATACACTCGTTTGTCTTCCAATGGCGGACTCTGGGGTCTCGCCCACGACGCAAGGCAAGAAAACTGGAGAACAAGCCAACGCTGTGATTAGGCAATAGACGTGACAGACATTTTGCTGGCCGTCCAGACAGGAGAAGGGTCTGAGCAGTGCCTTTCTGCGCATGTCTGAAAGAGACAGTTAGATGAGGCTAAAGGATGATCGAAGAGGGATAGGGAAGGTGGAGATGGGGGGGGGGAGCTTTTCGTCCGCTAAGCGGGAAACTTGTTGCCTCTGCGAAACACATTTTAGCCCCAGTGGTAAAAGTGGATTGCACAGACTGATCGAAAGTGTGCGTCGGATGACAAGAGAAAAATTTAACGAGGTTTCATGACCATATTTTGTCAGCCAGTTCGATTTGTCACATGAACCGCCGACAAAGGCCTTTTTTTACGAACAATGGAACGACATTCGAGAATTTCGTGGGGGAAAAAACTGACAGTCTTCAGAGACAAAAATGGCAAAACTTGACTCTTCGGAGGCGGAATAGGCGTGACGGTTTGTAAAAAAACGTGGCAATGCTTGCAAGGAAAGTCACGGCTTTGCGAGCCTTCTAGCCAACCACAAACCTCGGAGTCGCCTCTTGTCGTTCATTTGTTGTCCGTTAGCAGCCAGGTCATGGCCAAAGGTATCAACATTTCCAGGTGTGATTGCCTTTGAGGTGGTTAGGCAAAGTGGAAATGGCACCACTTGGAAATGAATGAATGATAAACAGCGAGATAAGCGCGGAGGTAAACGGTGAGTGAGTGAGTGAGTGAGTGAGTGAGTGAGTGAGTGAGTGCGTGAGTGCGTGAGTGCGTGCGTGCGTGCGTGCGTGATTAGGGGGATATGGCGTCAGAAATAGCTTTAAATCATTCAAGCCACAAACTATGTGTTACACTGCTCATCACCACTTTCGGAAAGAAAAAAAGTACTGAACTGACTCTAAATTGTAAATGGAAGTCTCCTGGGGATTTTTCTTTTCTTTTGTGTTTTCTTTGGGGGGCAGGGAGGGCTTGAAAAGATGCATGCGAAGACCTTTATATCCAAATTGTCATTCTGTCTGGGCGGATGTGAATTAAACTGGAACTTCGTGACGCAAGAGTTATTAGAAGCGTGGCTAGTGCTAGCTAGATTCTGACGTCACTACTGGCTACTCTCCTGAATTCGGTTCCCAGTAGAGTGTTTTCAATGAGTTCCTGAATATTAAATCTTGTCCCGAAACAAAACTGGCAGCAGTCCATCGAGAAAGGAGGGTCTGCGTTTGATGAGTTCCCGACAGCAAGCGGAGGGTTTTTAATTTTTTGTCAGGGGCTTTTTGTTGGTGTTTGGCTCTGTGTTTTAAACCACGCACGCACGCACGCACGCACGCACGCACGCACGCACGCACGCACGCACACGTTGTTGTCGGGGAACTTATTTGTTAATTGCAATTGTGTGGTAGTTGTGATGAGTCGCTAAACTTGTTAGCGCAGGTCCCAATGTATTGTTATGATGGTATGACATGTAATTTGTCGTCTTTGACAAACGTAAAGGAGCGCAACCCCCTCTCAGTATTACCCCCAGCCTAGAGATAGGAATGGGGTTTCATTCACTCCCTCGCTCGCCCGGCCGCCCGCTCACTCACACACTCGCCCGCTTACTCACAACCTCACTCGCTCGCTCAGATCTCCAAATTTTTTTCACCTTTCCCAATAACTGTCATCAGACATGCATGAAAGTGTAAGGAAACTGTACATTTTATGCACCACGCACGTAGATTAAGAGACGCTGTATTATAATAAATTGTTACCTGCATCATATTTTAAACGCGTACGTTGTATAATATAAACTGTGCTCACTTCCCTTCAAAAAGGGACGTGACTCTGTTAAGCAATTCCTGCTTGTGTTCGGTTACTCGACACTCGCTTGCTCGCAAGATTTGAGAGTACGCATCCCACAACACGTCTCCTGCATCTCTCTATCCCGCAGTTCCTCCAGTTCCCCCCTTCCCCAGCGTTCGCTCCCAGCACTGGAAACGTAAGGCTCCGTTTTCGATCAAATTTCGATCAGGCCTTCAGATCAAAGACCAGCGGATCACCAGCCTGGCTCAAGCAGCAGGCTCGCGGACTGACATTAGTCCAACACCGGGCAGGAGGTGGCCGGATGAGGAACGCAGCGATGATGAAAAATGGTCGGATTCCCGCTAATCATGTTTCCGTCGCACTCTTTTCGCCTCCTGTCGGAGAGATGGCATCGGCCGAGTTAGAACTTACTCAAAACCAATTACCCGGCTTCCCTTGGGAGACCCAGGCAAAGCAGACATGGTCCCTTTATCATTACTACCTGATCCATCAGACCGAGGAGTGGGAGGTTAAGGGGAAGTGATTCTGTTTTACTCTGCGCTCAAATCGCACATCATTCAATATTCTAGACCCTTCGCATATTCCTCTTAGTCAGGTTTGCTCCATTTCAATATCCAAAAGCTCGCGAGAGTCCATAATACGATTGTACTTTCGCTGTTTCGTTCGCTGCAAATCTCTTTTCTGAAACAAAAACACGATGTTTACGTTTTCTCGATCTTTTGTTTCCGCTACTGGATTACCTGGCAACGTGATGTGCATAAAAGGCTGCACTGACTAGAATCTGTAAACACTTCCAGACAGAGAGGTAGCCCTGTAATTAGCAAGCGTTTGATGTGCACCTTCTGGAGGTCGTTTTCTCTGTTAACTCACTGTAGCGTCAATATGAAAAGGCACGCTTACTGAAGGCCGATTTCTTTTTCGTGACCGATTTGGCCAATACCGAATTGGTCGTCGAGAAACGTGGAATATAAAAGACAAGAAATTACAAGTGGCATAGGCGCTTGTGGTTTCTTTCTTGTGGAGTACTTCTATATCGAAGGCAATTCTCAGTGTAATCAATACAGTGTTAAAATCCTTCGGCAACGTAAACGCGCCACCATTTTGCGAAACATTTTATCTTCTGGACAGGCAGAGACTTGGGCTACGATTTTGTTGGGGAAGTGAAGGTTAAAAGGGGGTGCACATCTCGATCATGTTCGGATAAAATCTTTGCTGCAGACGACTCGATTATTTCACTTCGTAGTTAACCGTGTGAGACCGCGTTGTGTGTAGCCTGAGAGCAGATAACTGCTTAGGTAAGCAAAAACAAGTCGAGTCTCTCTCTCTGTCTGGAATCGTCTCTGCAGGGATACCCTCTACAACTGCTGCTAGCCTAAAGCGGCTTGTTAGCTGCGGTTGCCAAAGGAAACTGTGACAGCGGGCCCAGAGACAGCAAACCGCCCGTGAAGTGGACACTTGCTTGCGTCGAGGCAGCCGCCAGCACAGATGTCCGCGAGGACAGCGGAGCGCAAACATGATTGGCTCTGCTGTCTGGCTTATGTGTGACGTCAGTGGTCTGTCGTAACGCCGATTGCACACGGTGAGCCGAGGTAACCGCTGGCAGGGTGTCTGCAGAATGATGGAAGTGCAAAGGCTGCAGACGTGAACGCGTGCATGCGCTCACTCACTGACTCCACTCAGTCCACTCACACACGCGCTCACAAGATGCAGACACTGTAACTCGCAGACACGGGTATTTAACGTTCTACGCTGGCAAGCCCATTAAACTGCACACCTACCTACCCTCTCACATTCCTACCTATGCATGCATGCATCCATCCGTCCATCCATACATACACATATTCGTGTACACACTTTGATACCTATGCATACATGCATAGACACATACACGCATACATGCATACATACACGCATACATACACGCATACATGCATACATATACGCATACACACACAAGTTCACACACATACACATAAATATATACGTACACACAAATGTAAGCACACACATACATACATGCATAGAAAAATACACATGCATACATACATCATACATAGACATACATGCATATGCATATATATGCATAAAACACATATACACAGACACAGACAAACATAGATATTCATACATACATAGACAGGCAGGCAGACATGCACACATACATTTATACACGCTTTACATGCGTACATCACATACAATGCATACCTAATCGCTCTCACCAAACTACACTGTCACACATGCAAGCCGTGTTAATTACCTCACACTGGGTAGATTTAAGTTCATTCAAAGTGTATTTGAACGACCTCATCCGCATTATTCTAGCCTTGCATTCATACCTATCCCTGTATGTTCCCCCACCCCATCCCACCCTACACACACCTGAACTTGATTTCTTTTACTTCTTGTACACAAGCCGACATAAGCACATCCACGTTGACACACAACAGGGTGTTTGCAGTCTTGGTTGCTGCCATTGTGAAACTCGTCAGCACCTGAATTAAAGGTGGACGCACACTGTAACTCGTCAGGACCTGAATTAAAGGTGGACGCACACTGTCACTCGTCAGGACCTGAATTAAAGGTGGACGCACACTGTTACATTTTTCTCCATCAGCCTTCCTAGCAAGTCTGCAGCCACACTGCGATTTACGTAAGTCAGCATGGAGACAGTGATCCCATCAGCCTGGAGAGACTCTAAGAGAGCCGACATCCACTCCGAGTCGTGGCTGACGGTATCTCAGACACAGTTTGCCTGGATCCACTGCCAACATGCCTTGAGAAACCTGAGTGCAAAACATACACGGACTACAACTCCGTCATTGTGTTTTGTACAAATAAAGCCACTGTTTACTCTCCTTGGCTGAGTCGTTTATTACCAATTATATACACTCGCCACACTTTCGCGACCGATGAAAAACGTTGTTTTTGCTTTGGAATCTCTGGTTTCTGATGTTATGGCAAAGGTTCGAGTTTCAATTTCTTGTAAACTGCATCGCATTCACAGTCACCAAGATACCTGCGTCTGTAATTTCTTTTCCTAGAAAGGATAGAATACGTGCTGAGAACACTGATACAATTCTGTCGTGATACAAAAACATTTCTAAACGTTCTGGAGTTTTTGGAGGCAAAAATTCAGTTGCGAAGGATTCAAACATGTCGGGATTACTGCAAAATACGAGTTTTGTTGGCGTCCCAGATCGTGTCCGCTTCTGTAAACGAAAGACATTGAACGATTGACGCTGGGTGGCAGTGATTGGCAGTGGCATGACTGGGAGCTATCAATACCTGCCCTTTAGACTCGGGGAAGTGGGCAGGTGGGTACCGAGAGAGGGCGGGAGGGGGCTTGGAGTTGGCGGAAAGCCCAAAGGCAGTTATCTGGACGCGAAGTCTTTGCAATGCCTCTGCAATGCAATGCAACCTGGGACGGGTCATACGGTCGCGAGAAGCGCGAGTGAAGGTAGGTCGTGACGTCAGAGACCCTAAAATTCCACCTTAGGTGCTTCCAGGGTCACTCAGGGATCTAGTTTCGTAACAAAAAAAATCACCTCAAGAATAGGGCTGAACGGCACGAGCCCTCGTGTCTCCCTTCCACACGCAAAGATCTATGCGAATCCCACAGTGGGAACAGACCCTGCGACTAAATGCATGTCGGGAGATTGTGACAACCTTAAACGACATCTCAATATAAAGTGACCTTAACAACCTAAGGTTGAAGTGACCTTTATAATCGTTCCCAGTGCTCGAAAGTTCGAAACAGAGCCCATGTCCGGCCAGTAATCGGCTATCGTCCGGTCCAGATGACAACTTTGCCTTAGACGTATGAGAAATATATCGGCCGGATCAACTGATAACACGCTACAGGCTCCACGTGTAATCTAGTGTGAACCCTTCACCTTCCCTCCCCATCCCTCCCTTCCCCCCCCCAAAAAAATAGCATGACGAGGCAGACATCTAAGTGGGGTGCGAAGCTGAAGATCAATATCTCGTGGTCAATGGTTTCAAAAGTTGCTGACAGATCGAACAGGGCTACCGCAGAAACCACGAACAGAGCATCGCGCATTCTAAAACGCGGCAAAATTTTGGACAGAGTTCTGGCGAAAAGTCCGCCATAAAACGCGACATATTTCAAAACACGTCGCTACAAACCCGAAAAAGAAATGGTTCTTCTTGCTGTTGCCAGATGGAATGATATTTCAGATTGGCTGCCTGAAAAAAAATACCCTAATCATATTGTCTTGTACGTCTTGATGAAAGAGACTTTTTATTTTGGACTTCGATATTTTTAAGCGAATTTAATTAGTGATCCACGGAAATATGGATCACTGTTTTCACATAAAAACGGTCTTAGGCTATTGATTAAAATGTTCGAGTGTCACAATAAGACATTTATTGAACCAAAAATGGTAAAGAAACAATTAAATAAAAAATCTAAGCTGCGCAGGATCAAAGTCTACATGTTAAAGATTCGAATAATTTAGCAAGCAGGAAGTCGCTCCAAGTCATGCAACGGCTGACACTGGATTTATCTTGCGTTGCTCATCTTGCTAGAGGGCAGGTCGGCTTGTTTTAAGTTTTAAGGGCTTTAAGGGTTTTAAGCTCTGGGGAAAAGATTCGCGAGAAATTTCGAAAATCCACAAGTTGCTTATATTTTTCTCCCATGTTTTTAAGTAGCATCATAAAAGGTGGGAACTTTTAAACAGACTTTAAACTCTGATTATCAAAGCCTGTGTAGAAGGGAGTGCGGGGACACTGGTAATGCGGAGGACAGTTTATTGTACACCCTGCCTGAGACCCGATTAATTCAGAGTACACACTGCTTTAGTAGAGTGCTTGGTGGCTGTGATTGTAGTACACTCTAAAGCACAGTTTGTCTAAGGTGAAAGTCACTCTTGAGTCATTTTTATCTATGCTGTCTGTACTCTTAGCGACGCCTACCTAAAGAGTTCTGTGCCTGTTACAGACAAACTGTTTAACTGAAAATCTTCTCATACAGCGGAATATCGACTTGATACAAGCAATCGACTTGTGAAATTTTCTTTCGATTAAAAATGCATGCTGTCTTAATGTTAGTAAATGTTGCATTAATGTAACCAAGGTGGGGTTTTGGGGAGTCACTGATGCTTTTTGGCGACAAACGCGGTCGTGAAACAGTAGTTGCGCTTGACATTAATTCGCGTAAGCAATCGGGTTTATCCCCCTTTATTCCTTCCTTTCCCCTTCCCTCTCCCAAACAGTATTGCGCATGCGCGGACACAACGGTCCCTGGCCGTTGGTCTGCTTTTCCCCTTTGGCGTGAGAGGTCCTTTGCGACGCGTGATTTCCGGGTCAGAGTTGAAATGGCTTTTTTTTCCCCTCGAGCGCCCACCATCAGTGCCGCGAAGTGTAGTGTCCTCACATTTGTTGTATCGATTGCGCCATGGTAATGCCACTGTTCTAATTAATTATCCAAGATTAGTATTGACGCCAAGTTTCCCACAATCCCTCGTCCTTCGATGATTGGTCGGGGGCGCAACGTTCAGTCAAAGCAGATTACGTGCACACCCCCGCAACCCAGTTTGAATGCGCTAAAAGATATCGCTCTCGGGGGAAAAAATTATACATCTAGAGATGCTCGTCGAAGTGTCATCAGTGCCATTTGTAAGTGTCACTTGTAGGTGTCACTGGTAAGTGGGATTTGTAAGTGTTTTTGGCAAGTTCTATTAGTGTCATTTGTGTCACTGGAGTAAGTGGTATTTGTAAGCGTCATATGTGAGCGTTATTTGTAAAGTCCATTTATGTGATTTGTAAATGCAAGTGCCAGTTGTGTCACTTGTAAGTATCGTTGTTATTGATAAGTTCCATTTGCTAGGGAAATTTGTAAGCGTCATTTGTAAGCGTCATTTGGTCATTGGTAAGTCCCACTAGTAAGTGCCATTTGTAAATGTCATCTTAAGTATAGGTTGTACATGCCGTTTGTAAGTGTCATTTGTAAATGCAAGTGCCATTTATGTAATAGTGAGTATCATTGTGTTACTGGTTAAGTCCCACTTGTAAGGGAAATTTGTAAGCGTCATTGCGTCATTGGTAGGTCCAACTGGTAAGTGGCATTTGTAAATGCCATCTGTAAGTATAAATAAATGCCATTTGTAAGTGTTATTTGTACATGCAAGTGCCGTTTGTGTCACTTGTGTTGTGTTATTGGTAAGTCCCATTTGTAAGGGAAATTAGAGGAAAACCAGGTAACTTTATATGAGAAAGTATTAGAAATTAAAAGCAGGGAGAATCAAAAAGTACATACCTACATGAAGGGAAAATCGTCAGCGTCATTTGTAAGCGTCATTGCGTGATTAGTCCCACTGGTTTCAGTTGTACATGTCAACTGTAAGTACAAGTTGTATATGTCATTTGTAAGTGTCATTTCTAGCTCCAATCAACATCGTCGTCGTCATCACCTATTAACAAAAATGAGTAAACGCTTTTATCTGCAAGGGCCTCGTTTCTGCAGCAGAGTGAATGAGTCTCTCGCATTAATTACAACCAGGATGGCAGGTTTTTTTGTTTTGTTTTGGTTTTGGTTTGTTTTTTTTGTTTGTTTTTTTTTTTTATCTGGCCTTCACTGCCATAAAGCAGGACCACTGTTCTGCCTTCTATACAACCAGCCCTTCCCTCCATTTCCCGCACTATCGACGTTTTGCCTCACCTTTCAAGACCTGGCGTTTCAAGATGACTAGAAAAAAAAACCGATAGCGATTCCGGAGATAACTAGTTAGCATCTTTTCTGTCTTTCCTAGCGAAAGCTAGTCTAAAGATAGCCGTTTTCGGTCCTGATTGAAAACTGAAAGCTTTAAACGTATGTTTATAGCATAATGTATGCACGCATTTTCTAGTCGGGGCTTTCTTTTGAGATTTGAGACTGGGTGTTTCAAACAGAGGTGTGTTTTAAAGCCATCCAGAAATATCTTGCCTTTTATCATTGGATCTCTTGTTTTTAATAAACCAAGTTGAAATTACCAACTTTGTGGAATGAAAAAAAATAAGAAAAAAGAAGTTAAGTCAGGAAGAAAAGAGAACGCAAAGAAGGACAGAAAGAAAAGAAGAAAGAAGAAAGATCATGGGTTCTCCGTCTCCAACTTTGAATCGTTTGACGGGATTACCAGTGATTACAGAGTGATAAAATGCAAAGCAATAATAGGATTTCGTGCAAAATTCAACAGACGCCGCACCAGAAGGAAATGCCTTAAAGGAAATCTTGCAGAGGATATGAAACATTTTATTGACACTGCGCATGCGTGGAACTGGAGTGACAGGCGCCTACTGTTGGGCTTACAGAACGGTTGAGAAGAAGTGAACAGTGAACAGGATAATGCCATACCTTGAACTTCATATCGGTATGTACGTTTTGATTCCGCTGCTTTTTTATTTCCAATACTTTCTCATATAAAAAATAATCATATAATAACTCGGGAAAACTGGAGATCACAGGAAACCAATCAAGATCTCTTTTTCAGGTCCCTCCGAGACCGTTTTCAGTCTCAAATATCGCCCAATTACCTGCTCCCGAGCTCTCACAAACAAGATATTGCGCTTTGAAAACAGCAGATAATGAGAAAAAGGCCCAGTCTCAGGCTGCGTGCAGTCACAAGAAGGGTTCTTAGGGAGTTTCGTATGCAAAGTGGGTGCCTGTGCGCTCTGATCAAAGGGCAGATGTGGAGACTGGAGAAGGTAACTCTTTGCTGAGAAGGTTTTCTTGCCTCCTGCCTAGAGAGCGCACTTCATGCGACCTGAAGAAAGCAGAGAAATGAAAGGAACGAATGAGGATTGAGGGCAGGAGGGGGGAAAACTTGATGTCCAACAATCCATGCAGTTGTCTTTTCTTCTTTTCGTTCTTCCTACGTGCATATCCTCTCTCATTTCTCGTCTTGCCTTCCTGCCTGCCTGCCTGCTTGCCTGATGGAGGAATAAATATTACCTTAATGCTCAATTAAAGATTTAATTTTTACTTCATATCTTGACTCAAGTTTCCATTTTCTTATAGGCTACAGTCATTTCTTTTATTTGACTTATCTCTCGCGAAGCATATCTTTTCCCCCCATGTCTTTCAATCCATAATAACATTCCTTCAGAAACGTTGACAGTAAAGGGTTCCAACCTGCAGCCGTCCGCAAAACAAGGCATTCACTCTTTCTTCCTCGGCGTTTCTTTATAGCTGCACATTCATTCCAAGACAAAATTTTATCTTTAACTGGCACTCCATCGGATTCGTGTGGTGAACGAGTTGCGACTTTTTAAAAATTTTTATGGGGAAAAAAGTGATCAGAATAACCTTATACCAACCTGAAGAAATTTCCAATCAACATGATGAGTCTTGGTAAATGTTACCTTTCCTCCCCTATCCACAACTCCTCCGCCGCTCAAAGATGTTATACTTCTGACAGAAAGCTAACAAAATTTTTGCCGCGAACATATTTACTCAAAGGAAGGGAGATAATTCTGACCACATTTTCCTGCTTAAGGAGGAATAAGCATAGAACAAACGTATGGACTTAAAACGGTCTGCTATAAATACATTAGTTTAACAGATTTTGCTTTCATCAGTATCCTATGTAAGCTGAAAGATATCTGCAGTTGTCGGAACTGTTAGCCGTCTTTATAGTCTGATGGCCCGGACCTCTGATCTCGACACAGATTTAAACTACTGAGAGAGCGAGGAACTGAAAAGAACTATAATTAGGTTTATCATGGTCTCGCTAACGACCCGCTCTACTGTTGACACAGAAAGCAGCTTCGTACTTTGATCCATAAAACCTTTTTCCAGGCTCGTGTGCGTTTTCAGGAAAAGGTTTTTTTGCAAACTGTCTTGGCAGCATTACAGAGAGCTTGTCTCCACCCTGCAGCCGAGACTAATGGCCGATACCTACATCCTGCGACAAAACGTTTCCCTTGCTGTCGTCACGGGGGACAAGCAGAGGAAAGGTCGATAGAATCGGGTTAATAGGGTTAAGAGGTCAGCCGGTCAGTTTCTTCTGTCCTCGTACCCCTTACCCCTTTTTCCCCATTCCCCAATAGCATTTACTCGTGACCCCCCCCCCCCACGTGTGTGTGATCGTTCTGTGTGTGTGTGTGCCTGCGTGCGTGCGTGCGTGCGTGCATGTGACTGAGAAAGGGAGAATGCGTATGCATTCAATTTCCTTTATGTATGTGATCAGATTACGGCCGTGAGTGTGTGCGTATGTCTGTATGCGTGTACTTGCATGTTCGCATTTGTATGTGATGAGGTGTAAATGTTCTGTTCAGGCGTTCATGTCATCGTGTGTGTACGTAACCCCACCCCCTAAAGGCCTGGTCTTGCTAGACTCTGGGTGAAGATCCGTCAACTCTGCCTGTGATCTTTTTTTCGTCACCAGATAGCGAATCAACAGAGAACTTTACTGGGGTTTTCCTCTTTCGATGCCTCTTGGCGAGCTGAAACACCTATCTCAAGTTATGTTCGCACCATTTTTTCTGACGCCGAGGGAATCCATCTATGCAGCTTCTCTTTCACATAATCTTTCAGTCGACTAATCACACATGGCTCAGTTTCTCATCTTTTCCGACCAACTTTACGAGAACGGACAAAAGCCAGATCTATTGTTTCTTGTCCATTCTTGGGCGATGTTTTAGGGGGAGATCACCTACCGTCGTTTGCTTTTCGGCCTTGTTTTTAAGGTCTGGAGGAATACAGCTATTCATTCTTGATAATTCCATGGCATTTCCAATGACCTAAGAGGGAACCCATTAAGACTTCGCTTCATTTTCTTGACCTTTTAGCTAGCTCACGCTAATTCTCTCAGGTCGATGGTGCTTTTTAACCTCTGTTAGCAGGAGAGTACTTCCTTGTTTGTTCAATCTCTATTAGACGTTATTCATGTCTGAAGAACCCCATCTATCTGATCTAATCTTCTGTCACGAAATAAAAGATGGATGAGGGAGATAAACATGCCGTCTTGTCCCCTCATTTTTTTCTCTCAGTAGATGGCCGCGAGAAATACATGTGCAAAAGTTCGAGTCAAGAAAACGTTTGTTAACAATTAACCGTTGTGAATGGGGCACAGGGAATGCAGATACACGGTCTGACGCTGTCCTGGCTGGTATCCAGATGTGACCTTTATTCCGTTTGCAGAAACGTGCGGATAACTAGAGCAATCCGTCTGGTGTGTACAAGCATGTAGCTCACCCCATAGTTGTGCCCCATAAGTACTTCTCATGATGGAAATCAATAAATCTATCTACATGGCTTTAAGCGTCCCCTAAACGCGGTGTCTTATTTTTTATCCCGTGACAATTCACCCGGCAGATTATTCAGATGTCTGAACACGTTTGGCAGTTGACGCATGTTACTGCTTTTGATGCCATAAGACCAAATGTTTTTAAAAAACAAAAGAAATAAAAAGACGGACGCCAGCTAAATGTTACACGAAGAAAATACAGACCCAGAAACGTTGTAACTAGCAGTAACATACAGTAACTTCACTGACTTGTCGGGTCATCAGCTCATTAACGAAAACCCCACAGCTTCAATCTCGTTCACAAACGCGTCCCGCCCGGTCGGTCTTTGACAGCCAGTAATTCCTAATGGACATTAGTGACTATCCATTTTAAATTATGTATAGCTGCATGTATAGCACTTCTACATCAGGTGGATGTGCGAGTCCCCACCATCAGGCAACACATCAGGTTTTTTGTTTTGCAAGACTTTTGTCAGGTCTGTCAGGTTTGACAAAACAACCTCTCCCCTGTCTTTTGTTGTTCCATCGGTATCAGTTTGCAGGTCTATGTTCTCTAATAACGAACACATACCTTGGTGACTTTTCAAAGCATTGCTTTGGGTAGAACCTCTTTTTTTAATGTGTTGCGCCTCGATCAAAGTAATGTTACCCGCCATTGTTTGTCCGGGACGTTACTCTACGTATTTTGTGCTCATTTACGGATCAGACCTATTCTCACGGCTAGCCTTCAGAATTAATCATTACCCAGGGTACATTTCAACTCGGTGTTTTCTCCTCGCTTTAATAACGTTGATAGCTTGCGTTCTTTTATTTCCAGACTCATTCAAGTCAGAAAAATGTAAGAACACAAAATACTTGACAACGTTCAGAGCTCTTGAAACTCAGTGCGTAATGATGATCATGACGATGATGGTAATGATAACAATCATCGTTTCTACAATCATCATAATTACTTGGGTGATGGGGTGGGGGGGTATGATCCCAGAATCGAAGAAGAAAAAAGAAAGCAAAAAATATGTCCGCCTTACACACACCCCAGAAGACAAGGAGAGCCGAGTAAACATGACCTGGAAAAGCTAGGGGCAAGAACTCGCAATTGTTGTCGCTGACTCCGTCTCTCTCTCAAACACACACACACACACACAGGCACGCAACATACGCACAACACACACACAGACAACACACACAAACACAGATACACAAACACAGACAGATACACAAACACACACAGAAAACACACAGAAAACACACACAGAAAACACACAACACACGCAAACACACACAACACACATACACACACACACGCACAAAAACACACACACAAACACGCAAAACACACACACACACCACACACAACACAACACACACACACACCACACACACACCACACACAACACAACACACACACCAAACACACCAACAAGGGCCCTAGTCCCTCGGCAACACGTTCACGTCGCCCGGCGGCCCGTCACTGACGTCACAGCTGGCGGCGGCCATGACAGTCAACGCCACGGATTTCCTGTCGGGCCTCACCTCGAGCCTCTGTCTCGGGCGGCGGACACACCGGAAGCGTTGTCTCAGGACGGAACGGCGCTCACGACAAAGAGAGGATGGCGGCGCTGTGCCGGTCAGCGTGATGCCGAGAGAGCTGGACCGGCTTTTGTAACGGCAAATACTCGGCGTCAGCGAGAAATATAATCAGTCTTAGCTACTTCACTTTTGAAGAAAGTCTTCACTTTTCGGCATACGCCCTCTAAGCTGCCATGACTGCTGGAGACGTTAGTATTTACACACATATATACACTTACAGTCATAGCTATATACACAAATATATACACTTACAGTTATAGCTATATACACAAATATATACACTTACAGTCATAGCTATGTACAAACATATATACACTCACAGTCATAGCTATATACACAAACATATACACTTACAGTCATAGCTATATACACAAATATATACACTTACAGTCATAGCTATATACACAAATATATACACTTACAGTCATAGCTATGTACACAAATATATACACTTACAGTCATAGCTATGTACAAACATATATACACTCACAGTCATAGCTATATACACAAATATATACACTTAAGTCATAGCTATGTACCCACGTTTCTCTCCCTCCCTTTTCCGATTCTTCAAGATCTGATGCAATTGCTATGTACGTGATGGTAGTGAACGAAACTACGTGATGTGGGATTTGTAATCCACTCTGTTAGAGAACACGACACTTTGATTTGCGTCTGGTTAAGTTTCCTTCAACGTGGAAATCAGCCCAAGTATCCCCTGTCAGTGAAAAGGACCTTGTGAACTATATATTATAATATATTATGTATACTATAACTATTTAAATATATACTGTCTCGTGTTGTACTGAAGCAGCTTTTAGCGCGACAGGGAGGGAGTTATTTGTTCACGGAAGCAGTAAAATCTAGCTTAAATCCTTAAACTTTATCTCTAGACATTTTAACATAACTCTTTACTTTTTCATCCCGATATAAGGTATAGTGATAATTCTAATCTTCGTGCAAGTCCATCCCCTGCTATCACAGAGAAGAGTGAAAGAAAAAAGGAAGGAAGGAATGAAGAAAAAGAAAGAAAGAAAACAAACAAACAAAGAAAAAGAAACAAAGAAAAGAAAGATGGAATCCATAATAGAATACTGACAAATGTTTTAGCTACGCCTCATGCACAAACTAGTCAGGCTATACATATGCTTATCTCGACTTCGAAAGAAAGATATTTAGATTGAGAGGAGATTTTATCGCATCCGTGTTAATCTGATAGCGAGAAAAAGAACTCCTGAGAAGAGAAACAAAAGACTTCGGCAAAAAAAGACATTCCCAGAGCATGAGGAAACTCGCGCTTAAGACGTCGAGCTTTAGCAATCGATTTGCGGTTTTGCATACTGTCCGGAAGTTTCAGGCAGCCAACGGCCGGACACGCCTGCGCACAAGAAAAATGTCCACACGCAGATACTTGAGCCTAGTTCTGTGACAGTGACCGCTCACAGACAGTTGCCAGGCTATGCAACAAGCTTGGCAACCGGGATTTCCTTCACGAACACTCTGAAACAATCAAAACGAGCACGCACCGCGCTTTCTCTAGCAAGATCATTGGGATTTTTTGTTCTGAAAACCTGTTACAAAAATGCTAAGCTTATCCAGCCTTTCGGCAGAAGAGCTGCTGAGATTATCCTTTCTTTTTCTCTTCTAGTCGTTCAGCACGCTCTGAAGTGTGTGTGTGTGATTGGGGGAGGGCAGAAATAGGGATGTAACTAGGCCCAGAATTATATATTAAGCATCTACCAAAAACACGCAAAACGCAGTTATGAGAAAGACGTTTTGAATAATTTAAATCCGTACAAAAAATCTCGTTCCTAAGGCTAAAAGAAGATCAAAGCGGGTTTAGTTGAAATATTTGAACAAATCATACTCAGCTCAGCACAAAACGTTCTGTTTCAACACCATTCGAACCTCAAAGAAAAATCGGTAAATCACAGAAAGCCGACAACACTCGCGCACCGCCGTTCAGAACCGATGTTAAAACCCTCATCAAAGTATGAGATTTCACGAGAGTTTTCTCGCGAGACTCTCGCAAGAGCAGACGTCCAGGCGGCGCCGTTTAGGGTAAGTGAAAAGGAATGTAGCGTCGACTACAAACCTTCGTGTGGAATAAATGTCTCTTTTTCTGTATCGACGAACTGCGGCAAGAAATTGAGCGAAACGGCTACCAGGCTGAGTTTGTTGTTTTAGAAAACTGAAATCGTCATCAAAGGCACCGACCAAAGTGTTTTCCTACGGCTTTCTGAGTCCCCTGGACACCGTGATGAAAGGAAACAAAGACAGGAGACTGGGAAGAAGACAGAGCGAGGTAGAGACAGCAAGCGCGTTACTGCAGCATTTTAAAAAATCTTCCGTCAGGTTTACCATCACTCCATCTCTTTGTCCTTCCTCCTACCACCCCCACACCAACACACACATTTTCCACTGGTGTCTCGGTCGTTGTTGTCCATATTTGAATCCTGCGCATGCGCCAGAGTACGAAATCTGCAAGCATGCTATTTTGTTATGCTGGCTGCCCGCCGAGTGATATGTTTCTTAATATACTTGAAGTCTGTCGGATCGGCTCCTTGATAGGCAATTGGCTACCCCAGCGACCAATCGATTACCTGCCAATCTATTAGGAAGCCAGATTTAGCATCAGCTGCGTCTGTGTCGGCAGGGTGTTCATGTGCCAATCTAGTCTTCTGAGTGAATCACAGTTACTCAAAAAAGGGGAGATGAATAACAGTTACTGAAAACAGGGGAGATAAATAACAGTTACTCAAAAAAAGGTTGTTTGGTAACTGGTTGCTTAACGTCCCGCCGCAAACTGGGTGCATATCAGGACGGTGGACTGTAGGGGGATGGGGTGCTAGTACTATAGGGTCTGGACTGAAAGAACCTCCAGACTGATAGCTGCAGTAAGATTGTCCATGCGGACAGGCAGTTTAATGTGCGAGATGGCCGAATGGAGTCTGCACAAGGTATAAATCCAAGAAATGATCATTGACCATAACCTGCTAGTCCGCAGCTCTACCAACTGAGCTATCAGCCCCCACCCCTTCCCCTAGGGAAGACTACACTTGCTGTGGCGGGAATACCCACAGAGACAGATGCAAGCTATGAATGAATGAATAAATGAATGAATGAATGAATGCACGCATGAGATTGCTTATAGTCTAAGTAAACGTCACTAGCGACGGGAAACAATCACTCAGTTCTTAAATATAAGTCGTTTTGCATTTTATTGTCGACAGCCAACACTTTTGTGTCCTCCATTCTAAATTTGCGAGTACAAGGAGCGTTTGAGTCAAGATAGAGACAGATTTCTCAGACGTATCTCCTAACAAATTTCTGACAGTCATTTTGCAGAAGCTCTCAACCCACAGGACGATGCCTTATGCTATGACAGAACTCGATAAAACGCCTATGGGACAGGTCTAGCAACAAAATTCAACAAAATTCAGCGCTGTGGTCAAGTAGCCTTGTTGGCGCCAACCGTAAACTGTCGAGCATTGTCCTGTAAATTAGGCACTGCAATAACAGCCGCTGTTGGTTCACAAAAGTGCTGAACGGTTAGAAGGTTACCTGCGAAGCGTCAGCAAAAGTTTTTGATCTGATTACGTATTTGCTTGATGACGGAAAGGGAAAAATGGACAAGGGTAGAGGATGTCCAGTGACCTTTTTTTCAGGTCGTAGGGTAGTGGGGGTTTAATACCACTATTTATGGGTCAGCATCGTGAGGCCGCTACCCATTCACTCTCCCTCGCTGTCTCACCTTTGCTAACCCAAGGGATCAGATACCCATTGGGAGCTAGGTGAACTGAGTAAAGTGTGTTGCGGAGAACGGGTTTCGAACCGCCTGCTGTCGTGGTTTGGGATTCGGGAGCCAGCGGTCTAACCACTCGGCCAACCGCCAAGGACAGAAGATGTTTGCCTAATCGTTCCCAGAGCCCTTCGCTCGTGTCCCCACACCTAACTTCCGACGTCAGGGTCTCAGGTACGATTCTCTTAATTAAAGTTAAACCAAGCACGAGCGAAACACTTGACAGCTGTTTTTTTTTAATGAACAAAAACAGGCGCGAGTTGCGTTTTCTAGGGAGTGCGAGCGGGAATCGGCCTCGGTTTGAGTTGAAGTTTACAATACCCAGTTAGAACGCTCCGCGTCCTCGCATGATACCGGAGTTACAGTCCAAGCAATCCATGCCGCGTGCCTGTCGCGTACTCTCGGAGACTGGAAGCACAAGATGGCGGAAGCCGCTGCCAAAAATGGACTAATTTTCTTCCGGCGGCTGTTCAAAATCGATTCCTGCCGAACACTTCCAGTGTTCAGGTGCTGCCAAGAGTGCATAGTCTCGGCTGGGATAGCAACCTACTGCCGTAAACAGGAAAACATGATTTGTCTTCTTGCTGTTGCTGTTGCGGTGACGTACTATCTGCAGCCCTCGTGACCTAGCGTGCTAGAGAAATACCTGCGTGTGTTGTTCTCCTTTGTGTCACGCGTTCCGTAAATTAACCCACGTGCATATTCAAACGTAACAGCTTGCAGTGACGAACATTCATTTTCGCTAAGCCCATGGACGGGTTTTTTTTCGAAGCAGCAGCAATTGGAATAGGTGTGAGTGTGGTGATATGCCATCACTGATTTTTGTTTCATGTCTGTTCCTCCGACACAAGAAAAGGGAAAAGGAGAATGATGAGGGCTAGATCAATAAAATCATTAGGATTAGATAAATAGAATCATTAGGATTAGATCAATAGAATCATTAGGATTAGATCAATAGAATCATTAGGGTTAGATTAATCGAGTCATTAGGATTCGCAGACGCTAAGAGGACAGGATGAAGTCAGTGGATACATGACTCCAGACTGCTAACGGGAGTAGATAAAACCTGAAAGTTGTTGACGGAAGCTTGTAAATCCGACAGCTTTACGGCTACATTCACCCCAGGACTGATACTCCAGGAGCCGTGTTCATGGCCGCTGGATATGCCTAAACCGATCGCGATCACGTGACAAAATATCGGTTAGCGACCTTAAGGTTTAGGCTTAACCAGCGGCCATGAATACCGCTCCAGATCAGTGACTCACCATCAGGCGACACTACATAAAGCAGGTAACTGCCCGAGACAGCCGAGAAGAGCACCAAGCCACGGCCTACTTCCCTCCCACTTCCTTCCCCAAGCCCACTGCCTTCCCTCCCGCTCCCTCCCCCAGTGCGAAATCACCGCGAGGTGGAAGCACTTTCCCTCCAAATCAACAATAACAACGAGACAGCCGAGTGGCCAGGTAAATGCAGGAGACAGTCGATGGATCATGGATATCTAGATGTAACTCTAGGAAGCAGTTGATGGACCAGGTAAATTCCGGACCAGGTATATCCCTCAGACAGCACATAGGTACAGCAAATCCGTGCTTGGGCCGGCTAGAACAGTGAAACAGCAGGCAGAACAAATACACCTGCGCGACAGCTGATGGGGAACTGAGTCAAAGACTGTGAAACAGACCAATCCAGGAGAGACTCGTCTCTACAGACAGGTGAATACAGAAATCTGTGTGAATCGAAGAAACAGTCTGAACGGGTAGGAAGGCTAAAGCAAAACCGTGAAGGGCCCATTCGACCAGATGCGTGACAAAGGGCACTAACTCGTGCCGCTTTTGGGGAGCTTAATCAGGCACCAGCTCGCTGTGGTCATTCTCGTACACAGATCGTCAGCCATCCCTTCTATTCATACACGGCAGTGCACTTTATTACACAGATCACGCATCCATCCTCTCTTTCGTCGTGAACGCGCACGCACGTGTGCAGGCATGCACGCTACTAGTTTAACAACGCTAAAAACGTTGCTTGGTTGTTTTGTTGGTTGGTTACTGCTTGCTTGAATCCTTGCCTACTAGCTTGGCTATTTTAGAGGGATTTATTTTAGCGGTGATTTCGCACTGTCGGGAATGGGACTTATTATTAAGTTATCCACTGAAACAACCAGCAAACGAATACCTGCAGTAAGATGACAAATGCAGCGAGAGAGAGAGAGATAGATTAATATTCCAAGATGTGCAAGGGGATTGTGCAATATTCACTTCAGGGTATATCTATATATAAAATATCTCGTTACTCTTGGAGTCAAACCTGCAACCTTCGACACATGAGTAGACCTTCTGGCCACCGAGCTATCCAGAACCTCAAAAAAAGGTCACACCTTTAATTTCGCATTCTCAGAATCTAGTTTCTGGCAAAAGACTCTTTGTACAGGTGTCTTCTCAAATCAGACTGTCCCTGGCAGTACGACATCCCTGTTTTATCGTACCTTCATCGTGAAGGCAGATCAGTTCAAACCAAAATCTCTTCGCTAAGCAGGTAAACATTGCGACCTTTGCCCCCAGTCTGTCGTCCACACACACACAAGATAGACAGATGGGCTAAGGACGAGAAAGAAGCAGGATGGGAGACAGAAGTAGAAGGGAAGGAGTGGGGTCCAGATGGGGAAGGGGGTCTGAGTCCATGGATAAAAGACAGGAAGTCTTAATCTGCGGAGTTATGATGTTTGTTGACCGCTACTGGGTTGAGCAAACCAGCGAACGGATAGGGATGGATGAAAGAGCAGAGTATGTACAAAGAAACAAGCGGCCGTGCGGACACACGCACGCCCGCGCACACATACTCACTCATGTATACATGCACGTGCGCGCGCACGAGTCCGAATACTTATGCTCCGAACCAAGTCGAGCGGAAGAAACTACCTTTTTCTCAACTCCCACTCTCTCACTTCCCCCTTCCGCAACATCCAGTTCACCGCATCCTCCACCCGCGCCCTCTACTCGCACGCCTTTAAAAAAAAATCCCACTAATCCGTTCGTAAAATATGGTTGTCCAGTTCTGGAACTTTCGGTTTCTTCAAACCCAGGTGCAAAGCTTGTACCAGGGCGTCCAACCATATTTGGGATCGTTCTATGTCAACCTGGGGGTCGTATACGTTTAGACTAGCTCCATGGCAGCTCAATAACCATGCATGTTTCAACGAGTTCTTTGCCAGCAGAATACTAGCTTGCAGCTTAAGCTTGCTTCTCGTCATCTATCGCACGTATATATGTTAGGTCTGTGCCAACATCCAGACTAACGCATATTTACTACATAGCTAACGTCCATGCCATAGGTCAGTTCTGCGCCAGCACACACGCCTAAATATTTCAAGCTTGCTATATCGGTGTCAGCGCGCACACGTTCAGGGTTAAAGCCAACTCCGTAGCAGAAGCAATGCATAGACTTTTTTTAAAATTCAAAGAATCCGAAATCAAACTGTCGACATTCAGATGTCACCGCAGTTATAGTTCACTGTACTTTGTTCTGTCTCACGAAAATTGTTTGTGCCACACGATAGGTCGTCTGTACCGCACCTCGTGACGAACTTTCTCCAAACGCATTACCACGTCATTGCAAAAGAAGTTTTCAAAAAGAAATCTCTACGTAATAAACGCTTTCAATACCTCTAAGCTTCTTAGTGTCAGATCTTGTTAATAAAGTCCATCGTGAAAAATCCTGGATTGATTTTCGACACTTTCGCGGTTTTGCTGTTTTAATAAAATCGTCTTCGTCGTTTGCTCTTGATCATCAACATTAGTCATCAGTTTAGCATCGTCAATACATCTTGTTCGTCATCACATGCATCTTATTCCTTGAGTGAAAAGTAAACTAGTTTTATATGCAGCACAAGAAAGAGGTCTACAATTTTCTACACAGAAATCCGCAGCAGTAGAATATAATGGAACACACTCTGCTGATCCCCATTTCTTTCTTTGTCTTACTTTCCTTTTTATTTTCCTTCTTTCTTTCTTCCCTTCCTTCTATTTTGCTGCAGCAAAACGTAATGAAAAACTCTCTGTTGACACTCACTCACTCTTTCTTTCTTTCTTCCCATTTTTCTCTTTCTGTTCTACAAACATGTTCAAACACTTATTTTGTTACCGAAAAAGAACGCATTTTTGCATTGATCTAGAACGCTTTAGTGTAAAAAAAATGTACTAGAAAATGCATAAATGGTGTTCTGATAATGTTCCAACTGTTTGCCCGCAACCAGTGTTCGGTCAGGTAGGGGCATGCTAAAAACACTTAGAACACGTGTACCACACAGCAGTTTACAAATGCAGCACACATTTTGCACCTGCTTTCACACTTATTACGTGGAATTAGTATTTAAAATATTTAGAGTGTATTTGTCTGTGCGTTAACATTTTGGTCTGTTCCAGACTTTGTCAATGAGTTAGGGTTCCATGATACTTGAGTTTTGATCTCTGTTTTTCACCCTGTATAATTCTGGTAATATTTAACATATTTTTTTTTATTTAAGATTTTTTGGGGGAGGAGGGAGGGAGTCATTTTTCTTGTGTGTATGTGTTGATATGTGTGCGTGTCGAACACGATCGAACATGCACACCATGGATTTCTTTTAACCAATATCCGATAAAATCAATAACGACACAATCTTTTTGCGCTACTTCCACTCAAAATGCTTTTGCAGGAAATGTGGCAGGTTGGAGGGAAAAGAAAACAGGGGGAAAGGGAAGGGGAGAACAAAGCTGCGGGAGAGGTGTTGGGGGTGAGTGATAAGGACACGTTGATAAGTTTTGTCTGTGCTGAAGCATCAAATAATTCCCGAGCGAGATGTTCAAAACTTTCGTATTAATACAATCACACTACAAACATTCCTAGCTACAAGCTATCCTCAACAAAATGCGCAAAGCTGTCAAAACCAGCCATGGCCACAATTAAATTTCAAATCTGCCGCTTGGAATCCATTATCCCCTCGCACAAATCGACATGTTCGGTAGAAAGAATTCAATTTACGGGCAGTCCGCGTGCAGAAAGAAGCTCTCTCTGGATCTGATGGCATTTCATCCGATTGCAGCTGAGGATTGTAAACCTGCAGTCTGGTGATCTAGTCTGATTGCATCACGCACACACGCACGCGCCGCCCACTCAGATGCACACACCCGCGCAGTAGCCTATAATATGAAGAGAAGGACGAGTAACAAGAAATGTGTGTACATCTGCATAAATATGCTAACATAAGAATACACGTATCCACACACGCACACCTGCGTGCTCGCGTACACACACGTACACACACACGTATACACACGCAAACAGTCTCTCTCTCTCACACACACACACACACACGACTCGGTTGCTATTTCAAAATTTCAACACGTTTGAAAAAGTCGACAGGACGCTTACATATGTGAATAGTTTTCAGTAACAGGAAGTCGCAGAAATATTCTGCAAGCTGCTGTGTTATGAAAAAAGGCAATCCGATCCTCATATACGGCGTTAGGAGACGTTGTGATGGTGACACCACGAGCTGAAACGTCACTGGCAAGCGTACGTCGGCAGTGACGTATTAAGCGTTGGCACCGGAAGTCCGAAAGGTTGGCTGTATGATTATTTTGTGCTTCTTTCTTTCTTGTTTTCTTTGATCCATTCTTTCATTTTCTCTGTGGCGGGGGGGGGGGTTGACTGGGAGCATACGCAGCAACCCGAATGAGACCTCCCACCACCACCACCCCCTCACACGGCCAGTCTTGTGAACAGATGTCACAGACGAAGTATGTGCTGTAGGCACTAAGCCCAAACCAGTGACCATCCGCGTACTATGGCCAAGCTACGACAGCACCCTCCCACCCCCACCCCCCACCCCCCACCACCACCAGGACTCGACAAGGATTGGCAGCTCGCGTCGGCCAGCCTGGTAAAGGAAACCAGCAAAGCTCACTTCTTAACGGCCCACCTGGTCAAATGTGGCTCGATGTTTGATGTGGCGACCACAAGCGCTGAGTCCTTCTCAGCGACTCTTGAATGCTTCGTTCGACAATTGACGGAGTGCGCCGATGGAAAAGCTACTGTAGGTCGTTAAACCTCTGCACCGTTTTACATGTTTGCTTTGTTCTACTGAAGTCGCGTTGGAATTAAGTAAATATTTCCTACGTGGCCCAGCATCGCGAAACTTACAATATCTTATTGCGCTCCTGTCTATGGTAATGGCAGAGAGTGACACAGACTGTTCCAGAAAGTCAAAGGAAGTCTGATGCTAGAAGAAATTTCCTCTTGACCCAGCTCCTTCGTCAACAGCTGACAGGAGATCCGCAACATACGTCGCTCCTGAACCTAATGAATTAGCGGCAAGAACAGGGGGAGACCAATCGCTCTTGCATTGACCGGGCAAACGCACCGACGACAGGATGACGGACCAGCAAACAACGCCGCCTCTTGAAAAGCACCCAATCAACGAGCGACAGCCAGCAGGGTTCTATTCACGGTGTCTGAGCCAAGATACTTTATATCCTGCTCTACATTCGTGTCATCGCTTTGTATTAAG
The DNA here is from genome assembly GCA_004794575.1 of Lanistes nyassanus. NCBI lineage: Eukaryota > Metazoa > Mollusca > Gastropoda > Architaenioglossa > Ampullariidae > Lanistes > Lanistes nyassanus. Next base: position 92,536 of record SMGT01009884.1, on the reverse strand, counting down.
TGACTTTTTTTGGGGGGGTGGAGGCGGGACAAACCGCTTGCCATTCTCGATCCCAACAGCCAGGCAGCACGATAGCAATCGAGTCGTTCCCGTGTACGAAGAGGTAAATATTCCAGCTCCTCTTTCAGTGATCAAAATGCACGTTTTCTGGAACCAGCCCGAAAGCTGCCGCTGTGGTTGGCTGCACACCTACGTCAGGGCCCTAGCACACACACACATCCTGTAGTTCGATCCACGCTTAAACAGATTCCTGTTAATAAAATCGTTATTTTTTTCCAGAAACCTCTCCATCGTTTTTCAACTACTTGCGTAGACGAGAATATGATGGCGTTATTGGTGTGTACGCACACATCTCCAGCATAGTGAAGCAGTTGCAAATCGGTTCAACACGCTTCCCGTTCCCCGAAACCAGCGTGCGTACAGGAAGGGTTGCATAAATCAGGATCCTTAATAAGGCGGGAAGGTAGCCATTATTGCAGAAGTTAATGCGCTCTCCTGGTAAACGAAAGCTACCTGAACGAGCTCCATTCAGTCACTTTATGAAGCCGCGCTTCTCTATTCATGGCTCGTGGATCCAGAGCTAAATGGAGGCTAGGCACAGCTAGGGTCTAGCGCGGCGGACTAAGTTAAAACCGTTAGCACTGCCTCGCCACTCGCTCTCAGGTTGTTGCGAAACCGTTGGTTCTGGTATCGCAGTGCCGTTCGACGAGTTTCCAGCCCTCGTTAAGCCTCAGTGTACGGGCTACAAGTAAAATGATTTCACGTAATTATTAGGTCAGGCGAGACGTGGCGCTCTTGATCGTGCGAAAGCGAGGGAAAAGATCAGAGGAAAACCTTTCATTACACGTGAATAAGCGACACAGAATTTGTGAGAACACAACACCATTATTATTATTATTATTATTATTATTATTATTATTATTATTATTATTATTATTATTATTATTATTATTATTATCATCAAGTAATTTAAAACTTCCTAGGTATTTTCATCGTACTTAAAGTTTATTCCGACAACAAAAGGCGTTCTGTCCTTCAGCTGCCAACACAGACCACATTGTCTTTAAGTGAGGGAATCCCCACCGAGAATAGGGATATAGTGATATCGGGATCCCTTTCAAACTGAACATCGCTTAATTCGAGTTCGTAAGAAAAGACTGGCCGGAATAAGAACAACTTATACAGCGCTCGTCGACAAAACAGCGGGAATCATGGGTCCTGGGGTTAAGATCTTGGCTCCAAGATCAGCATGTTCCGTCTGTTGAGTATAGGGCCGGCTGCAGGTCGTGACGTTATAGTCTTAGTTGTGTTGTCACCCACCCACCCACCATTCCCGCCCCCTGTCCAAAGAAAGCTAAATTTCTTTAAACTGCTCATACTTTAAAAGATCGACGACTGTCCTGGTGGAAACTGTGTGCATGCAACATGAACAACGGCGAAAGTAAACTGAACCAGACTTAAAATGCCCAGACGTACTGAAGAACGGAAGTTCCGCCGCTTGTACACATGATACAGTTATTTCTCCCTCCCTCTCCCCCTCTCTCTCTCATTTAAACGTGTACATCACATAAGAGAACGAAGTTGTGATTTACATAAGCTTATTCACATCCCTCCTCGCACACACCCACACACAGAGGCAGAGAGAAACAGAGAGAAAAAAATCACTTTAATCCGTATTCAGCATGCACGATGATGAAAAGAGAACATTCTGGAACTGCCTGATGTCCAAACAAGACTGATCTAGTTACCCAAGCCCCCCACCCCACCCCACATTTGCCTGGCAGCGTGAAATATATTTTCACTTACAAGCGCTGCAGAAGTTCTCTGCCTGTGAACAGTTCATCCCTCCCCCCGCCCCCAACACACACCACCGCCACCACCATGCCACTGCGTTTTGGGGGATCGCAAGTGTGCGCTTATTTTCTCATTTTCCAAAAGATTTTTTTATCACAGCGTCGCCTTAAGGCTCGGGTATAGGGGCAGGACGTGTACGTCAACAGGGACGTTCAGCCCGTGTTCCTGTCCCCTCCCCTCCCCTCCCCTCCCCTCCCCTCCCTCCCCCCCCACCACTTCGTTCTTCCCACTCTTCCTTTTCCCCGTCTCCACCCCTCCAGACGCGGGAGTTCGGCGGCCCGGCGCGTGCCACCGTTAAGTCAATATGAAATTAGTTTTCATGCGACCTCGCCTCCACCCCCAGCCCAATCCGTCCCCCAGGCGGTCTGCCGTCGTGTTCTGGGTCTGTCGGAAAGTCCAGCGGCGATCTCGTTGACGTTTGCAGGCGGACCTCGTTTGTGACAGGCGACGGTTGACCTTGCCCAGCAGAGGCACTAGTTCGCACCTTCTTTGATAGAAGAGTTCCAAGGTCAGGGAGGCAACCCCACGCCTAACGTGAAACACAAAGCGTTCGTTGCCCGGAAACCCACTACTAAGCCCAGCACACACCACCGGGGGGGGGAGAGGGGGAGGGGGCTCTACTGCCCCTCACTCCCAACACGTGAGCGAACGAATAAACGGACGGATGGACGAATAGATAGATGGATGGACTGATCGAAGAAAATAAAACATGCGAATAAAGAAAATTGTTCTTTAATGAATACTTCTCTTCGCCAAATACCTAGTAATATCAATACGATCCGTGAGAAACCTGCTAGAACTAATGCTGAAGTCAAGAAAGATGTGTGTTCAAGAAGACTGCTAACGTGGGCTTTTCCGCCATTCGGTTCTCGTCCCATTCTCTCTGCGGAGCTGGCATTGCACTTCATTTCCTGTCCATTTCAAAGCCGGGGTGCACCAGGCTTTTATGCGCTCCAGTTACGTTCCGTCTGGAGCATTTCTGGAGGGTTTTTAAGTCTGCCTACAAGAGCTGTGTAAGCTGGCGTGCTCTCATCGCAACATAAGGCGAAAGATTTGTTATCCCTATTTCACATTTGTTGCAGGCACGATGAACGTAAAAATGAAATCTGAAGCACAACTTATAAGTATTTAGATTTTTTTCTGAACAAGTTGTTTAAGAGAAAATAAAGCTGAAATTTCTGTCAGACGCTGTAAACATGGGTTTTACGGTAAACAAGACCACACTGAAATAGTGTTTATGACAAACATCGCCAAGTCAAGAAACCCTTTGACACAGCTGACCTTTTGTATGACGAAAAGAATTGTAAAGCAACAACCCAGAAAGGGCAATGAAATACAAAGAAGCGAAAAGATTAGAAAGTCAGAAAAACTTGGAGCGGAGCGAAGCAAAAGTGTACAGAAGTGCAGTGCAGTGAAATCGCAAACAGTCTAAAGGGGAATAATACAAGGCATATCAAATAGCGAAGAACCTTACAAGCTCAAGAAAAGGTCGAGTCTCAACCACCAAGGACAAATCAGGAAAATGTCTCACCGAAAAACGAAATTCTCACTAGATGGACAGAGTATTGAACAGTGCTGTACAACCACTCAGTCACAGGAGATCAAGGTGATTCAATGTTCCAGAGAAAAGCAACGAGGATGATTACCCCATACTTCGAAAGGAAGTTGAAGCAGCCATAAAATCACCGGGGAAAAAAAGGAGAAATCAGTTGAAGTAGACAACAACCCAGCAGAACTGTCCAAGCCAGAGGGGGAAACAATGGCCGACACCCTCACAGCAATCTGCAGCAAGATCTGGCAGACAGGAGAATGGGCCACATCTTGGACAGGCTATGACTGTCATACTCCCCATCTCCCCCCAAAAAGCAACCTCTATCCATGCCAGAACTGCTGCACCACCATCCTGATTAGCCACCCAGGCAAAGCTGTCTTGAAGTTCATACTCAAAAAAAGCCGTAAGCGGAAAAGATAATCGCAAAGAAAAAGACAGGGCTTACAGCAGATCTTCACTCTAAGGAATCTGCGTGAGAAATACCTTCAACGCCAGCAAAATTGCTGCCATGTCTTCGCAGACTTTTTAAAAAAATGACAGAGTGTGGCATTAGCATTGTGTGCGGTGTGAAGATGTACAACATCAACGCCAGGCTGATCAGTGTCACAGAACAACTCTAGAACAAAGCCATCAAAAGCCACTCTTCAACGGTGGGACGGAGAAATGATTCATGATTATAGAGTTCAGCATCTTAGAAGGAATCAGGACGCAAGCTGTGGAAGGTAGTGACGGAACAGTAGTCAGCATCTGCGGCAGAACAACTAACACGGTCTGCGGATAACATTGATGACTTAGCTGGCAATAATAAAAAAACAAGGCTTGGCGCCGTAGTTGAACATTTCGGCAAGTCATCATCAGTCTTTGGCATGGAGATCAGATCAGAAATGAACAAATTGATGTCCAACAGCACCAGCAGCATCAGCATTGACGTCAGAATCAAGACCCGCCAAGATAGAATCAGTGCACAGCTTCAAGTACCTTAGGTCCATTGTCACTGACGCGGCTTAAAGCCAGAAGCACTTGCCAGAATAGCACAGCTGTAGCAGCTACCACACTGAAACCCATCTGGAACGTCAACAACAACCTCGGTTCCAAGATCAGAACGATTTGCGTTCTAGTCATCTCCATCAGTCTTTATGCTTGTGGGACGTGGACCCTGACAGCCGATCTGCAGAGAAGGGGTCAAGCCATGGAGATGAGATGCTTCATAAAGGTCCTTCATATCTCGTACAAAGACCGCATCACCGGAAAAGGCAATACAAACGAGGATACATCGAGCCATTAGATCATATAAAGACCTGCTGACCACTGTGAAAAAGGTTACGTCGAAATGGTGCGGTCACATCTCGAGATCATGAGGACTTTCAAAAAGCATTCTGCCGGGTAAAGTACAGGAAACAAGAGCAGACAGAGAAAAGCGATGGGAGAACAACATCTAAGAGTGTATTGACTAACAGACGATAGAGAGAAATGGCGGGAGTTGGTTCCCAACTCGTCGGTGGTGCCCCAGCAGTCTCCAAGGCGACAGGACAGATGAGATGATGAGAGAATTCCCGGCCTAAGCATCAAGCTTTCTGTCTCATAATCAATGTATGGTTTACTCATTCCGAACCATCCTTCTGATCACTATTCAGTGGCACAGTACTATGCTGCGAAGCTTGTGGGATCAATAACAGTCGATAGTTTACAAGATTAGAAAAGACCCGTAAGCAGCACAAATTCTATAAGACGTACCGTCTTTGATCTTGGGTAGGTACATACACTGAACAGCAGTCATGTGTACAGACTTTATCTGCTTTCATCCAACGAGGTTCGATTTGGCTGCAGAAGGCAATGCGCCTACCGTGCAGTTTAACGTCACAAAGCAGAATCCATCTTTGATGTTTCATCAAAAGCTACTGCGACAAGATACTGGGCTGGGTTGCATGAGTGTTCGTATCGTCCGTACCAGCCGTTAAGCCGATCGTAGGCCCCGTTAGCCCTGTGTATTTTAAGTGCATCTTTACGTGTGAAGACGAGAGAAAAACGTCTCATTCACTCCGCTCCTGCCCCACACCCTCAAAAGAAAGCCAGGCTATATCTAGCACTGCCCGGCAATAAACAGTTAATGACACACCAACGTTTTGCTGCAGTCTGTAGGTTCGCCACACCTGGTCGCACAGCTGACTCTGGCACCATTAGTTGCCTTAATTTGGAAGCACTTATCCTATCAATATTCTGGAACGTATTTTTTCCTTCCTTGCATGGAGCGCAAAGTACGCTTGTTGGACACAGCGGCTAGAGGTTTTACACTCAAAAAGCTTTTGTCCCCAACACCCACATGTTTTTCTCCTCCCTGTCTTCTCTCTTCCCGTCCCGCTGTCTTTCCATCTTTTGATGTCTTCACGCCCCAACCCACGCAGATAGAAGAATACTAAAACTAACTCTTAATTTTCACCCCCATCGTGCACGTGTCATGTGACTATGACGTACGAGTGCGCGTGCCCAGTCATCTCCCCTGCGGACTGACCTCACAGGCATTCAGTCAATAAACGCTCTTGGTCTGAAAACAAGAGTCACGCTAGATTAGTTCCGTGTGTTAAACAAGAAATCGCTTTTTTAATTCATGTTGGCTGTGAAGTAAAACTGAAGACACACTCTAATCCCACACAGAAAGTTGTACAGAACAAAGGTACCTAGCAACCTAACCCTAACATACCTAGAAAACCTTGAACTAACATACCTAGCACGAACATGCCTAAAAATAAAACATCGTCTACAATGAGCACCATTTCGAGACGTGAGAAGTGAGAAATCTATTGATGGTCAACAAGCAATGCTAATGCGGGACAGACGAACCCCTTTACAGCTGTAAAGACGTTTAAAGACAGCTGAGGCCGGCACCATCCCGCCCCTCTCATATACAGAGACAGGACGATGTGGACAAATTTTCTTTTGTCCTTACAGCCCTGCGCATGCGTGGATAACCTCTCTATTTACTTCCGAGTTGCCTTGTTTACCCCCAAACAGAAACAAACCAAACAAACATTACCTGAACAGTTTTCTCTTACCAAAACAGTGTCTTCTTCACCCGTCTGCAAGCATTTGAAAAATGTTAAATTACTGCTGCTTAAAATATCGTGGTACTAAAGTAACACTCGGTGTTGGTGCGAACAACTATTGGAGAAGTAAATTCAGTTTGCACCACCTCTCAACCAGTTGCAATGCCTAGAAATTGTGCGGTGTTAGTACAATCTTCAATATTCCCTCGCGGAGGTCTGTTGAACGCTGATTTTAGAGTGCGCAGACCCCCTTTCCTCCTTCACTGGCTCCGATTATATATTACATAAACCGCAAAGTTTACCAGAGTTTGGGCTTAGACTGCCATTCCAGACTCCCTTATTTCGACAACAGAAAGAAAGTTAACCGTTGATATCAATCTTTTGTTAACAAACGTTGCAGAACTTTTTTTTTAATCACAGCTGCCAATAAAGGCTCGGGTTTCGCAGATGAGAGAAATCAATTTTTATTTTGAAAAGTACATTTTGCCTTGAGCTTTCAAAGCGATAAATTTAAGATCCAACCTAAATCGCGTAGTAATTTCTCTGCGCATATCTGTGCAAAATTATTCCTCACGTGGCCCTTGCAAATTAGTTTTGTGGTTAAAGCTACTAATTTATTCATTTTTCTCTTCTTTTTACTTCTTCCTGATTTCTTATGACGAGCAGTAAGTGTCAGTTTTTGTTTTTGATGACGTGCGTTTTTCAGCCTGTCCAATCACGTAGTCCATCAGTACACAGGAAAGCATTCGCAGTTAACCAGATTTGCGACAAATGAGCATGCGCAATTGCCATTGCAGTCAAAAATTCGTTGCTTCCTCTGCTGGAACACGACCAAAGAAAAAAATTATTTAGTTTACCCCTACACTTCAGATCCCCATCCGCCCCCTACACCCGCACGGGCGCACGCGCGCACACACTCCAACGCAGTGTACGTTTGTGCGGAAGTGTTTTCATCAGCCGAAAGCTACTGGTAGGCTTTGATTGCAGCGGCTGATTAAGGCTCCAAGGAATTTTGACAAAGAATTTTTCTCTCTCTCTCTCTCAATCATTCGCTTCCCTCTTGATTCCTTCACTCACGCGCGCGCCGGTGCTCACCTTATCGAACGCACCGCAGACAGAAACAGAGGCAACCAACAAACGAAGCTGAACAAGGGTCCGTTTTTAGGGCTTAACGAATCTTGCAGGGGGGAACAGGGGAGGGGGTGGAGAGGACCAAGAAGAACACGAGGTTGCCTCCGTCCCCCACTCCCGGGAAATGGCACTGAAGGGCAGACACCTCTATCACGTCATCACCACACGCTGGGACATTTAACACATCCAGCCCCCCAATGTCAACCCCCTGCTGTACCTCTTCGTTCGGGGGAAAAAAGTCGATACGAGAATCACTGTGCGATTTACGGTCGTGTCTGGGACTGTCGCTGGAGGTGTCATCATCATCGTCGTGATAGTCATCGTTTTCTCTGGCTGAGCCGCCGCGTTCTGTAGGTACGAGAGTCGAGGCCACTGGGTGCACGCAGGCAGTGACTAAGATGTACTACAGGCGTCATGTCTGATTGTAAAGGTCGTTCTTCACCAGGCGCATCTTGCTCACAGTTTGACCGCCTCGGAGGTCTAGTGGATCTGTCCGCTGACGAAGTGGGAGGTCAGTGGTTCGCATCCCGGCCGAGTCATACCTAAGACTTAAAAATTGTCAATCTAGTAGCTGCCCTGCCAGACGCCTGACACACACACACACTTGCTCGTAGTTTCCTCTTACGGTTAGCGAAATAGACCACTTAACTCGACACTCTACAGAAAACATAACGTTTTGGTTGACCTTTAGTTATCTTTTTTTTTTTGCCGTCGGTAGTCGGTTCGCTCCTAATTTAAACGTTTACAGCCAGTGTTGTATTTCTTTATTGTAACATTCGAAAGTTGATAAGTACAGGCGGCGTTATAATGTGGATGGAACAATCCGTACCCCGAAGTAACGCACGTGAGACAGATGGAGGTGCCTTTCGTGTTTTGTTAGGCGCGTCACTAAATTGGCAGTACGAATCTCAGTGAATACGCAATTTCAAAAAAATCTTAAAATGGTATACCTACAAAAGTTTCGTGCGACTTGTATAGTATGACGAAGCGTCCTTACTGATAAGTGTGTGCAGAGAATAAAATAAGTGGCATATAATGCTGAACGCTTTACTTCACATCTTTTATTGGTAACTATGCTCATCTAGGGTCCACTAAGCCCTGATCGCTTTTTTTCCGGTCGACTTTCTTCGGCATTTCTCGGCCCCTTCCGGTTAACCTCGGCATTTCTCGGCTACTCTCTCTTCACCTCGGGATTTCTCGGTTTTATTCGAGTCCTCTGTACTCCCATTGCGGCCGTAATCCGTGAAAACCGCACGATAAGGTTCAGGGGTAGCGCTACCTATTTGGTGGTTGGGAAGTGCATGTCTGCAGTGTGGGATTAAGTGGTGATCGATTCGGTGCTTCACTTTCTCGCGCGGCATCGCCTGGTGTCTGGCGACAGTCCGGCCGTGAACAATCAATGTCGTAGCACTTTGCCGGGATCTGAACCGTGTGTCCTGTATGTTTAATTATGTGTGCAGGTCGTGTTTTGCCCGTGCAGCAGAACTGGTGCCAATCACGCCAGCAATTTTGTCGCAACTGGTGTCAGATATGCATCAGCCTTACCACGCAAGCCCCGCGCGCACCCACCCACAAACATACCCATAGATGCACAGACTTGCGTCCACGCACTCATACACACATCGCAGCGCGCACACACGCACTCACACGCATACTCCCGCACACACATGCAAACACACGTAAGCACTCACACGGGCATCCAAATATCCACATATGAATGCAGGCACACACACACACACACACGCACGCACGCACGCGAAGGAACACATACATACGACATTCACGCATGTACACACACCCTCACACACATGCAAACAGAAACGAATTCGCCTTCAGACCGACAAAAGAATGAAAGGAATTTACGACGATCCAGAAACAAGACAGGAAATAAAAAGAATGAAGGTTTTAACAAGTATGAACTAAATTTAACTGCTAGCTACAGGTGGGAGACAAAGCGGATGCGGTCGGGACGCTTTGCAGCACCTTGGTGGCAAGTTATTCATTACGGCTAGTCCGCTGTTTGTTGGCAGTGTCTCCAGGACTGCCAAATTGCTAAACAGGGGAAATCCTTGACACGCCAGGTTCATTACTGTCGGAGCACACAGCATTGAAAATACCAGGTGAAAATGAGTGATTGAGATTGCGTTGAGTGTAAGACCTTTGCTTCTGTAATGAAACAGTTTCACTCTAAATTGTTTTATCCACCTGCTTGTGTGCGCGAGCGTGTGTTTGTGTGCATGTGTGAACGTGCGTGTACGTGGGTGCGTGAGCGTGTGCATGTGCGTGTGCAACTTGCCAGTTGCGTTAAGTGGTTTTTTTTCCAGATTGGCAGCTACAAGACCTCACATCTGCTAAGTGGTCCTTCAGGTAACTGTTAATGTCAGGATTTTCTTCGTCTGTTATACGCCCTACTTTTCAGAAAGGTCGAGGCTGTGAGCACAGCTCCGCCAATGTCCTATATCCTATGACGTGGGCATCTGTCTTCATCCATAGCTATCCCAGCATCTCGCCTCTGAGCTGTGCGTCGCGCTCAAACGTTTCTACCGCGGACTCCAGGGAAAGGAGAGAACAGCTCGATTAGAATCTCGAATGCTTTTAGTTTTGAGTTTACATTATTAAATATTTGCGATTCACCGTCAATTTTCCGCTGTCATTTTGCACTCCACCAGATCTTCCTGTCTCGCGCTGACATTTACGGTGCGTCGCGAAACACGAGTAGATGTCTAGATTAGCTTCCATCGAAAGGTCATCAGGGGGGCGCGTGGCTAGCAAAGAGCAGCCTACGGTTCCGCGCGTGCAGTTCCATTGCCATCCTGCTGACGTCGACCGTCACGTGACCGGAAGCTGATTAAATGAAGCGACTAAGCTTGCCCTCGGTTCGGGTCACCAGACTCTACTGCAGCACAGCACAGCAGGCGGATGCACAGCACTAAGGCACCGACACCAACATCATAAGTCCCCTCCCCGCCGCTCTCCTCCCGCCTCCCAGTCCCTCCCTTCCCTCTTTCCATCCTCTCCCGTCCACCGTCATGGACCTGAGAACGAGGGCCAAGTAAGATATATTAGTTACTGCGCGATCGATCCCGCCCTGACAAAGAGGGGCGTCTCTTATGCCACTAATATGATCGAAATATATTTTCGGTCCTATCTATATGGTCCTCGTGGGCAACAGGAAAAGTTCTCCAGCTTTTCTGAGCCCGTCAGTCGATTGAGACTAAGCAATTGCGGTTAAGGCACTCGTTGTGAACATATGAAAGCGTCTACTAAATCCTTCTGGTCTCTTTTGTGCACGCAGTCGGCGAGAACTCGTCAAGCAGTATGGACGCAAGTGTAATCGATGTAAAATTAAACAGCTTCCGAATAGCAGCATTTGATACTGTAGATGAAACATTCATAAAAGGAAAAGGATTGGAATAAATTTATATAGCTTAGAATATCTTAATATCGTGTCAATGCTAGGCACTAATGAAGAACCTTCAGTTTCCAGTTAAGAAATATTTTTAGAACATGAGACATCAAGAAGTAACAGCGTCACGCGGCCCGCACGTTGTAGACGATAGAACGCCGGAATAGAGTTAACTCTGTTACCTCTTTCATAAAAGCACGCAGGGATAACATCTAATGTTTAGCAGACGAGCGTAATTAAGCCACAATAGCTGCATCTTTCAGTAATTCAGAGCCCAGAATGCTCCCCGAAAAAAAGTCCCTTTTGCCGAATATTTATTTCTTGTTACATTTTTTCGAGAGGAGTTTACAGGATTTTCACACCTCGACATTTTGACGATCGTGCAAAAGAATTTGTCCAGCAACGTGCATCAAGGTGAATTTTTAATTCTTCAAGGCTGTATGATTTTTCGTCGTCGTCGTCCACCAACCAATCATCAATCATCATCATCTGAATCATCATCTGAATCATCTGACTACTGAAACCAGCTGTTTTGTTTCCTTCTACACTGAACATATTAAACACACCTCCATCGGTTATCAACCCAAACGTCATACTTTCTGCCCGGCAGGCAGCCAGAAACTCCCTTCCCGAGGTCCAGAGACTTCTGCTTGGGTCACTCGTGTTATGTCTGAACAATAGGCAGCTGTCTGGACACTCCGCGGGACCACAAATCACGCGTACACAGGGACGTAACTCTCCCGGAAAGATATTTATCTGCCCTTCCTTTGCGCCGAGTGTTCTGCCGGTCGTTGGTAGGACATGAAGCTGCCACTCCAGTGCAAAAGATATATCATCGCTTTTGCTCCCCACCCCCTCCCAACCTGTGCCTTTTTCCCCCCTCTGTATTTTAAATCAAATTTAATTTGCAGTCCTCCTAGCGAATGCATTGTTCGAGCGCAAAGCACGGGAAATTCAGCTGTTCAGCGACAAGACGGTTTATAGGACAGCCGTCCACGGCACATGGGAAACTGAACTTAAAAAACTTATTTTCGAAACAATTTTCGCAGTGATTTTGGTTTCCAAAGAACCTTTCAAAACAGTTTCTCCCTGCCCATAGAACATCCCCTTTTAAAGCTTGTCAGTCTTACTAATATTTATTCATATGACATTAGCTACCCCCCTCCCCGATCAGAGATTCGTCCTGATATGCACACAGTTTAAGGCTGGACGTTAAGCAACACATAACCCACCCACCCACCCCCGATCAGAGGGAGAGAGAGACGTTATATTGTGGCTTTGTGTCGGCAATTAGAAATGGGCAAGTTAATTCGACCACTCCTTACTGCAGCTCAGGTGTATACAGACCTTTATCCTTTTCTTACTCCCACCCCTCAAAAGAACCATGATCCGCCCCTGGACAAAGAACTTACTGTTCGGACATGAAAACAATCTGCACACACAGCTCACGAAGGCTGAAACTGGAAGTCGTGAAAGATATTCCGGTTCTTAAGACTCTGTGGGAAACCAGCAGAACGAACGAGCTTGACAGAGATCCCTGAGCGAGACCATGAGACCATGAGAAAATAATAACGGGAGCTTTCTCGGCGCCTGTGTTCATTTGCGAGCGAATGGCTTCCTGATGTTTACAGAGCGAATTAAGTGTTGCCGCTTCCCCCTTCTCGTCTTGCTGAACTCGCGTGCAGGAGCTCAGTTCGATGTTTCCAATGTGTAGTGAAAGATTACTGCAGAAGAACGGTGCGTGCCTGATACCTCCTCTGGCGAGACAACACACGCTGGATATTCTGAAAATGCTCCGACACGACCATCTACACTTGGAAGCTGGTACTGTGAAATCTCCGCAGGTCATTATAATTCTTTGACCCTAATAAATATCATTATGGTTGCTGATGTGTTAAGGTATATATAGGAGCGGACGTGTTCGTGTATGTGTTTCTGCGGGCATGTGCGTGCGGTCGTGTTCGGCCCATGCACGTGCGCTCGAATTCTGGCAAGAAATTGAGGAGCAGCACGGGATGGTCTGGCAGCAAAACGTTCGAGAGTCAAAGATGTTGCGTGACCCCCGCTATAATACCTCAAAGTGATCCGGGCCTCCAGTACTCCGAGTGACATCACGAGTGACATCACGAGTGTAATAATACACCTGACAGTCGTGACCTAGTCAGGTAACACGAGATGGACAAGCAGTCTGAAAGCTGAAGCAAAGTACTGCAGCATAACTGGTGGCTCTGGGATGCGCTCGGAACCGAAGCGTGGGGAGTGGAACTTCGGCGACAAACGGAAAGAACGCGACGAGAGATGTCGTGACAGTTACAATATTTTTTATCCAGAAAAAAACGTGACATATTAACACTGATGGAAAGACACATTCTTGGGGGGGGGGGCTTGTTTAACTTTCTTTTACAGAATTTATCATTTAACTATGACATCGATACTGGCTCCAGTTTCTTACCGAAATCGCAAACATTGTCACGAAAAACACTTGACAATATAACGCTTTTCCATATTTAAAAAAAAGTGACAAGCAAAAGGTACAATATAAAGACAGGATACGTAACATTATTTTAATCATACGTTACTATATTGCAGTAATCCCAAGCCAGTATATTGTACTGGGATTTCAATACCAATAACAAATATATTCACTGCCTTTCCGAACATCTAGAAAACCATTTCTGTGATGGAACGCGAGTGGACCTTTTTTTTTAAAACCACATCAAATGAATTTATAATAGGCCGGCGTATACCCAGCACCATTTTCGAAATGAAATACAACTGTTCGGGATTTTTTGTTAATACACAGTGTTTGGAGAACTGTTTCCCAAGTTTTTCTCAGTTTTGTGGCAATGGTCTTCGTTATGCTGCTGTGTCTGGCTCATAAAATGGACAGACAGCTTTTGGCTGAATTCAGCGCCACCCCACCCCACCCCCGAACATTTCAACTCCATACGACATGCAGCTGACGGAATTTACGTTTGTCTGTGAATGTGTGCGTGAAAAGTTTTACGTACCCACGCGGATGTCTGTATATTGGAGGTTGGAGTACTAGTCAGTGTTTGGCTGAACAAGGACACAAAATTGCTCGACAATTCATGACACTTCAATTTGGATGGGTTTATAGTATAAAGCAGACTTAAAATGTATGGACATGCACTTATAGCACAAAAAATTGTATTCTTAATTAATTTAACACGTCGATCCTACAATATTCTTCGCAAATAACGTTTTTTTTTAATCTACAGCATGGAAAGCAAAACATGTGATTAAAAAACGAAATTAAGGCCACGCCACACGAGCGGTTTCAATTTTGAAGCCAACAAAAAGCAAAGCAAAGAGTACGGCATGCTACAGATCGTTGCCGCTTGTAAGCTGGAGTATGGCTCTCGTCCATCTGGAACACACACCAGGCTGTGTGTGAAACAACGTGTGGCTTAACCATTACTTCGCTCCTTTGCGATTGGCATGGGGGCAGTTGCCGCACCAACGAGCTGAATGAGAAATACTGATGGGCGATTTCCACCTGACGCATGCGCTCCCTACTCTAGTCAACGATTCAATCAACTATTCTGTAATGATTAACAGCAAGTGCTTTGCTTTTGTCATTGTCGAAGTCATCGGCATTATCGAAGTCACCGTCTTGGTCACGACCATTATCATCGCCACACTAACTGCAGATCGAGGGGGCTGGACGAGGTTTCTCGAGGGTAATTGTTCTCGACACTCCAGAGGCGGGATCCACATCGAACAAACATCGATCCTATTGTGGAAAGTGTGTTTTTGTACTGCGTCCATACATTATTTAAACTCTTCGCAAGTTTGCGTGCACGTGGGAAAGCATTTACAGAAACCAAGCCTCGGCAACCACTTGGTTGAAGGTTGATACGATCTGCAACCATTCACACCACATTCTGCTCAGTTGCTTGTAAACCCGCACAAAAATGTGTTTAGGACCGCAAAGTGAACGCGCTCACTCGACAAGTAAATAATTCTCTAAGTGTGAACTCTCCGTACTTTCCATTCCATCGATCCTGGCCTGGGCTGCATGGCTGCTTGTGTCTCCTGTTTAGTTGTAAATGTGTACGTAAAATACACCGGGGGAAGCGGGGCTTATGATCGCTGTTCCAACTGGAAAAGCAGATACGACCAATCATGCAACCCACTCCGGAGACGGCACCACTTGTAAAGTGCCTAGCATCAATATCACGTTCCAGGACTCCATCAAATGAAAGAATTCAGAAAATAACACGGCTTAACAGCAGGAAAATATAGATAATTTCATTAAAATTTGCGTCGAATATCCGGTGAAGCTATGTACGCAGATGCTGATTTCTTCAGAGGAAGTGGCGGCGAAAGGAATCTCTCCATCGCATGCGGATGAAATGTTTTCCTCCAGACAGTTGAACAGGGACACCTGTTATCTGTCGCTCAACTGTCTGACATGTCGTCTGCTAACCCTGTCTTGCGTGTTGCTCAAGTCGAATATGTGGGCTGCGTGACATTGTTATTCCGGGTTATTATGTACGTCGCAAAGTCCAACCTGCATCCTGTGTGACTTGAACGGTCTGTTGCTCCCAATCTCACATTTAGAATGTGTGCAAACCGTTTTTTGTTGTTGTTGTTGTTGTTGTTTTAGGGGGGAGGTGTCAAACACATTGTCAGCACCTCCTGCATATTGTACTATCGGCTTGTCTGCCGTCAACTCGCACCCGAACGTAGCAATGCATTCATCATTCATGTGACCGTGTCACAAAAGGGAAAACAAGACTAAATCAAAACTACACCCAAAGTTATTCCACGAATATCAGACCGGAAATAAAGGATATACTGTGGAATCTGAACCGGGTTCCACCCACGGCACGATGCTATTGTCCAGCCCGGTTACAAGGGATAAAACTCACGATTACAAAGGATACATATACTAATGCAATACTTGCCGAAGCCAAGCGGAAGGGAATAAAGTTCTCTAGTTTGAGCCAGAATAAAGACACGATCATAGCAGAGACCTTTTGGTATTAGCGCGCAGGCAGGAAAAACGATGCATAACATAATCCTGCTCTCCGTTTCTCACGCAGACCGGTAGCTGCCACAGCAGGAAAAAAAATTCTTATTAAGGCCTTCCAGAAAAGAGCTTTCAGAACCAATTTTCAGTTTGTTAAATTGCATTTCCCAAATCAGCGGCTGAGGCAAAATTAAAGGCAAACGTGAGAGATACATGTTGCAGGAACAGTTCCGATCCTGAAAGCGTGTGTCTTAGGTTCTGAGTCCCTCCGGCAGTCCCTTCCAAACTCCCATCTCTCTTCCCCTGCCCGAGGTCGCATTGTTCAGCTTGCGATGATCAGCACGAAAACATGTTGCTCAGCTGCAACAGCATTTTTGTATTCATTTAATGCAGCGTTGTCCGCAGGAAGCCAAAGTCCACTGCCCTCCTCCCAACCTTGTACGGTTCTACGTCACAACTTGATTGACATCGATCATTGCAATGTGAGTCAGAAGCCAACAGACGTCATCACAACCGTTTACAGAGGTACGTCAGAAGTCGTTTTACATCAAGACGGTCTGTCGCAGATCGACCGTAGTCAGCTGGGATCACCGCATGTTCACAGACCCACACTCACGCATGTCTGCACAACAACAAAAACTCTGGATCAGGTTTCAGAAGCTAATTTAGGAGGTGTGTCCCTCACGACTGTTGCTGAGGCAAAAGAATAGCAGATTGTTTTTATGTGTCGATTTCGATTGTTACAGGTGTTACGTTCTATTCCACTTTACCCAACACGTCTCTTACCGATTTGCGTTCGCGAGTACCTGTATGCACATTCAGGGAACGATAGAATTAAGCTTTTCAGACTACGCTATTAAATCCTGAAATATGTCAAGGAAAAAACGAACAAGCATAATTTGCTAAAGATTTCTGCTGGAGCAAACTTAAAACGTTAACACTAACACGCTGAAACGTAAGTCCAAATTCTTCTGACTTTTTGGGGGCGAAGAACGGGGAGGGTAGTAGAAAATATTGAAAGTATTTCGTCATCACCTATACAAACAGGAAGGGATAGGAAAATATTCAATATATGTGTAAGCCTGCATGTCCGTGTTTAAACGTGCATATGCATGCTTGCATATTATGCGTAGATTAAACTGATTACAGTTTCTCAAGACTGACAGCCCTTACGTAGCGATACGAAAAACTCTTACATCACCACAATTAAGCCAGACAAGAGCACCTTTGTACAGTTGCGCGCACACGCGAAGACAAGAAATGGAACAGAAATCAATAAACTAATCCATGTTGTCAAATTTACCAGAACAGGGGAAAACAAGAAACTCGATTTCAGCAATGCAGAAATGGCCGCCGATGTGTTTGCTAATGTTGCCGTTTAACAGGTAAGGACAGGTATGAGCACAACCGGGCATATTTATCGAGACATTCACACCAGAAATATTGTGACATGGTGCGCGATTGCAGCGTTTGTACGATGGGCTTAAATATACTGAAGTCTTTGTTTAACTGCAGATGAGTTGGGTTTTTTTTCACCAGGAACATGCTGCGATGAATGCACAAATGGGATTTTTGTCTTGAAACCGTTCACAGCTGCGACGTCACACCGGTGTGACCTCAAACATCTCTCGCATTGTGCTACTCCCATCTCATGCCCACCCCCCACCCCCACCTCCCCCCCTCGTGCCGTCACGTATCACCTCCGCAACTTCGACGTCACACACAGAGTTGCCATCACACACACACACACGTTATCGTGAGGCCACGCTATACTCCGGCATTTACGATCCAGCATACACAGAAGTTCCAGAACCGCGTGACGTTACGTGCAGGGCTACCACGAATGTGACGTCGCACGCAAAGCTGTTGGTGTTGTGCCTTGAGCGGCCTGTGCTGTGCACAGAGCTCCGTTTCGCAATGACACTAACAATCCTACAAGGCTAGAAGCCTGGGAACCTATTCGCCTACACAACCCCCCCCCCCCAAACGTAAATAAATTTAAAACAACGACAAAAAAGATCACTGGCTGTCTGTTACAATTTTGCGAGATTAACAGCCGTCCGAAAATTGGTTCTGAAGATCTGTGTGCATGCATGATTCGCACGTAATGCTTTCTCTGTAAAAAAAATTCTTCCAAAATATAATTTTGCCCATTTATTCTCTGATTCCCCCACTTTTTCGTGGAATCTTTTATTTGGAGTAAAAATCGTTGCGCTTTTCTAGATTCCACCGCTCATTTATGGAAAAAGAGGAGCTCATTTTTTGCATGGGTCGACAATCCTTGTCTTAACCATTGCATCAAAAAGGGTTTCTGTTTAGCAATGGCATAACGTGTACATTCGGTTATTTATATAAAATCTTAGTTTAGTATTGGATGACAGAAGAGAACTGAGATGCATAAAATAGTAAATGTTTAACAATGTTTGACGTTCCAGGTGCTGTCTTCAGATTGGTTCTTTCACAGGTAAGAATAGCGACAGGTAATAAGGATTAAAGACTTACCTTGCTCACATCCACTTCTGGTGTCACCACTCACAAGGCAAAGGCTGGTCCGCGTAAAATGCTGAAATCTTTTCCTCGGTTAAATTACTGCTGCTATTTCTCCACAAACACGGCAGCTAAACAGCGTCGTCTTTTTTCCCCCACGAGAATTTCGAAATCCGCTCATAGACGCTATCAGCAGAAAAAAATGAAGAAAATTCCGGGATTTCAAACGATCATGTCTGATGGGGAAAGAAGCACGAACACACGTCCAATTAAAAGTTTAAAAAGATGGGGAAAGCACTGTAATACATCCAGTGGTCTGTCGTGTGTGGGAGATAAACATATGTTCTTCTGTTGCGTGAACCCGCGGCGACAGAAACAGCCAATTAGTCCAAAGACTAAACGTGGGAAAGGTACAGAGATGCTGGAAAGAAGGAGAGAAGCGCCGTCATCTTCTAAACGGTGACATTGGACTCCGGCGCAAAATTTCTCATCAAGCCTTTTGATGCTACCCGAACCACGCCGACTGACACGGGGGCGCGCGCTGAAAGAAGGGGGCAGCGACGCAGACGACACGCAAGGCATGGGCTCGCGACTCAACGACCGTTGCAGCCAGTCCCAAGACAGTGCGGCCAGGGTCTCCCCGGCGCTGAAACATACCTGCTTGCTCTGCCAAGGCTCGTCAAAAGCCGGCTGGCAGCCAATCGAACGATCGATCCTCGTCACATGACCACACGTCGGGCGCTAGTGACAGAGGTGTGTTGGAGTTCCATCGCGTCGCAGAACGATGGTCTACCGTGGCACGAAACAGAGGTGGTGGTGAGGAATGGAAGAGCAAAGAAGAGGGTTCGGTAGGAAAAGGATGGAGGGAGAGAGGCATCTCTAAACAACGGGACTAATTTTACTCAGGCTAAGACAGCGGGTCGGAACTTCACGTTCATTTTGCTTTCGTTTGAACCACGCTAGATAACCCCCCCCCCACCCCCATTGGTGCTTCAGAGCTGGGTTGTAGGAGCAGTTTTCTCTTACATGGAAAATAATCAATAATTTCACAAGAACAATGGATCATACCGAGTTTTAGGTAAGGATAAGTGACAAGAATACTCATGAAACTCGCCCGAGTTTCAATAAGCAGAAAGGGGTAAAACCCAGCTCCTTTTTCCCCACTCCAAAAAAAAACTGCAATTTACTTCCACAATATTGCAAAAGCGCAGGCTGTAAAGATTCTGGGCTGGTGGGAAAGAGAGAGCAGAGAGAAAAAAAATGCTATTTACCGCCCTCGTCTACGCGAGAAATCGTATTCCGTTCATTTTTCAAAGCAAAGCCTTATTTTAGTTACGAAATTCTCGTTACCTCTATCACTTCTGATCAAGCAGAATTCTTTACGTCACGTTTTGTCTTACGCCACTTAATAATCAGCTTTTCGTAAAAATGTTGGATGGAAAGATGGCCGGCGAGTCGGGCAGACGCAAAAACAGAGGTACTGGTGTGTGCACAGCAAGGTGTCCTAAAAGCAGTAACTAAAACGATGAGAGATATGGGGGTAAAAGTACGGACAGATAACCTTAACAATTTTTGTCGTCTGAACTTTTAGATCAACTACCGTTGATACCTTTGCTGAAAATCCAAATGAGGATTGGGTTGCGTGGGCATTAGTATCTCCGAGCATGAAAAAGCGCAGAATAACTGGAGCCAATCAAAATACAGTATCACGTAAAATATGCTAATCTCGTAGGGTCACCACTGAAAACCTTGCAGTTTCCTGGAAGATCTTTACTGCCTATACCCCACCCCACCCCTCCCCCAACCCCCAACTATCCCCTACTCCTAGCCCCCACCCTAACCCCAACCCTTCCCCTTCCCCTAAATCCCCCTCCTCCCTGAACATCCCCTTCTCCCATCCCTTCCCCCCGCCCCTGGAAAGACCTTCGAAATATAGCTCGCCATTTGATTGGCTCCGCTTGTTGCACATCCTAAACAGAGCTCGTCATTTGATTGGTTCCAGTAGTTCTGCGCTTTTACATGGTGCTCCTGCTCTTACGGAAATGTGAACATAAAACACACAGGGCGAATGGGCCTAACGGCCGCTCTTATGACCAGGAGTACACATATAAACGTTACTATGCAACCCAAACAAAAATGGATCACCCGTAGCGTGGAGTGAAGCGTTATTGCGCTCACTGGCTGGAGAAGACCTTGCGCTCATTATGAATACAGCATGAAATGTGTCAAAGCGGTTTGGTCATATTCCTAAGCCCTTGAACCCGACTGATGCTTGACCAAAGGAATTGTCGACAAACATACTGTACGACAATCTTTGGTTTTCTTACGAAACATGCCGCTCACATTCCCGTGTCCGTTACAATGAAAGTGCCGACTGTTCCAAACTTTTGAATTAAATACGTTTTCAAAGAAGAATATCACTTACTGTATGGTTTACTTTATGAAAACGAGCACGACTTTCATTTTAATCTCTTTATCTTCTAGCTGGTTTTGTTTACAAATCAAGCAAGCGGTAGAAGTTGTCGCTTTGAGCGGTCCAGACAGATGCAAAGATGAACTCAAAGCCACGAAAAGCCCGCTTCCGAGGCAATTTTCGATGGTTCGAACCCCGGCCGAGTCATACCCAAGATTTAAAAATTGTCAATCTAGTAGCTGCCCTGCCAGACGCCTGACACTACAGGGAACAGTACTAGGACTGGTTGGCCCGGTGTCAGTATAACGTGACTGGGTGGGACTGAGGCCCGTGATGCGACACCAGTCCCACGTGTGGCAGCACGTTCACATGTCTCAAGCAACACCGTCCTGATATGCACCCTCTTTTTGAAGTCCCTTCCTCTGTGCTATGTGCAGTGGAGAGTGATTCACCAGAACGCTGTAAGACGTATGCCTTATTTGCCTCTGCGCACTTACCTTTTCAAATCCGCAAAAACCATCCATTGAGCTTGTCAACAGCAACGTGTTGTCCTGACATTCATAAGAGCTGTCTACCTGCTGTTCCAAATATTCGAGCAGTTTGCGCCGTACCTGTAACATCAAAAGCAAATGAAAGCAGGCAAGTTACTGGCTGCTAATGCTCAAACCGATCACAGCGCGATGCAACGCACGTTTGTTTGCAGTCCAACATTTAACCCCACAAGACTTCTCCGCAAGACAGAAGAGATCCCAATAGCTGGCAGAATTTAATTACAAAAGAAAAAGGACACCTACACATTAGGGGCACATCCTGTCAGCCTTTTCTGTGAGCAAACACCACTGCGCAGCCTTTATAATTGCATTACGAAGCATCTAGCCTACTGGGGGTTTGTGTACAGTGGCAGCTGCGTTTTGAGCAGTGTTCACCGGTTGGCTGGATCACTGTTGATGCGTATGGCTGATCACTGTCCGGTTATGTCCCGCGGTGTGCGGCTCGGATGGTTGACGGCGTCAACAGAGTTGTGGCCCTTGCTGACATTTAGGAGGCAGCGTCTCGGATCTCGAGGAAATGCCCGAAGCTCACTGAAAGGTCTGCTGACCAAACCGGCAGACGCTGAGACCTCACCCAGCATGCAAGGCGATGCCGGCCGACATATTGCTGCATGTCGGGCACCCCCATGGTCTGGCATTGAGAAGCAGTATGAAGATGTAACAAGTCGAGCTGCAGAAAATTCTCCATACCTGGACCGGGTAACATGGGCGTTCGTATCTCTCTTGATGCATAAACCTGCACGTAAAATACACAGGGGCAAATGGAGGCTACGACCATTCATGCAACCCAGCCCTGAGGCAGGTTGCACAAACGTACGCATCTGCACTTAATGTCATAAAGCCCGTTCACTCTATACATTTTACGAGCATCTTTGCACGCAGAGAGGAGATGCGAAAGTCCTTGCAACCCGGCCCAAGATCCGCCTGCAAACTGCATCTGTTTCTCCCTCACGCATTTCTTTGCCGTCTGCCACTCTTTTTCCAGGCTGTCCTTTTTCCTTCTGTCCTTCATGCCAGTGTTTAACTTGTGTTCTGCAGTATTCACTAGGCAGTCACGTAGCACGTGTCACCAAAACAGTGAGATCGTGGATCTTGAGGTTCGGATCTCGTCTCCGCCACATGTATTTTCCTCTGTATTCGGCTGCTTGCCGTGATATGGTCTTATTTTCTAGAGAGGAAAATATAAAACAAACCAAAGTATTTCTGTTCGTAAACCTGGGTTCTACCCACACATGAAGACTGAATTTGGACGTTTCTGATTTGGCAGTCCACGTATAATTTATGGACACAGAAAATGAGGGCCGGCCATTTTGCAGAAACGTGACGTAGGCGGGTGTCATTTGCACAAAGCAAAATACGGCGGCTTGATTTACCGAAGACTGGGAATTCGCTGATGTTATTTACGCAAAACGACTGCAAAAAATTAACTGACATCTGACATTTTACACAATCCAAAGGGCGGCTTTGCTTTCGAAAAACAAGCTGAAAGCGCAAAAAAAAAAGACTTCGGCTTTGTTCAAAAGGACACCGACTCGGATGCATAAACATAATAAAGCAGGCTCTAGCTAGGCACGAGAACAAAATGTGTTGATATTGTTGAAATGAATCCAACCCTCTGTGCAGATCTGGTCACATTACACTTGACTAGGCGGGGAAATCATGGTGTTTGTAAGAAGGGCATATCATGATCAAACTTAAATTGATACTGCGTCTGATTTCAGATTTTTCTTATCTCTCAGACCTTATTCTACGAAGTCGAAGCGTGTGAACCTGGCATAAAATAGACCGTGCAGGCGGCAGATGTCGTGTAGTCTGGTTCCAAAAAAAAAAAAAGCTTTGTTGTATGTTGTATGCCGTGCACAGCGGCCCCTTAACAACAGTTAATGGAACACAGTAAAACTTGTATCTACAGTAGGCCTTCACAAATGCAAGTATTGGTAGAACACGATAAACGTTACCTGCATGCAGCCTCACTTAACAGGTTCTGGTAAACCACAATAAACATTCTCAGGGTGACGTGTCATTGGAGAATGCCTTTAGGTTTATGCCGGTAAACTAAATCTTTTCGTTCGTTCGTTCGTTCGTTCGTTCGTTCGTTCGTTCGTTCGTTCGTTCGTTCGTTCGTTCGTTCGTTCGTTCGTTCGTTCGTTCGCTCGCTCGCTCGCTCGTTCGTTCGTTTGTTCTTTGGTTGGTTCGTTCTTTAGTCGGTTCGTTCGTTGATCGGCTTGGTAGGTCGGTCGGTCGGTAGGTCGGTTCTATGTTGGTTGGTTGGTTCTTTTGCTTGTTCCTTCCTTCCTTCCTTTATTTATTTATTTATTGGTTCATTTAACATAAAACTCAGTCTATCAATATTGTCCCCTTAGTTTAGGGAGCAGTCAATATTTTGTGATAAGCCCAACTTCTTTACCGCCATGGAGTCTGAATAGTTTTCAGCTATGTAATATACAGTGTATTACCTCAGGGAGCAGTCGGTAACTGTTGTAAGATCGATGCATTTGAGACATCTTGGAACCTGGCTTTTGTATCCAGCCAGTGGAATTGTCTGGAAGCATCAAAACGATAAATCACTTCCAGGAAACTATGCAGTCAGTAATTACAAAAACACCCACATAAATCCCGAAATTTTCCACACGAGACTTTGTTAACAGACTACGGAAGATTTGAAATAACGTAGTCACCCTTGTCTTTGGAGCATTAAAATAAATTACAGTCTGATGGGTACTTCACGAAGAATCAGTCTTATGTAGAACTTTTTATGAATCGATAATGCATATTGCTTTTGTAAGCAACAGTTCTCACGGAAGAAAAGTTGAATTACAGAAGCATTCTGATCCGTGCGATATTTTTAGCTGACGAATCCAATGTTGAAAGTTGCATTCCCGGCCGCCCTTTGCAGGTATAACAAATGTTTCTTTTTGCTGGATTAGAAGTTTAGTTCTGCTTTGGAATTTTGCAGCGAGTGTTTTAATAGCCACATCACGCATCTGTCGCAGCTGAAGAGATGGCGATAATCAGGATTGAAGCACACTTGTTAACACGATCCCAGTTTCTGTCGTACTTCCAAAGCATGACGTTTCGTCGATAAGGTTTGCCAACGCTTTTGTCGATGTTCTCGGCTGGTTTATTTATCTCCTTCTTGCAAGTGACATCTACTCTTCCTTATGTCCTCCTCGTTCATTGCTCTTTTTTGCAATTGCTGATTGTATGACATTGGATACATGCTTGTGAAAGCATATGTGATCTTCTGCGTGCGGTGTTCGTTAGGATTTTCTTTTTTGTCTTTTTTGGTTCTTTCGCGAATGCTGGCAGGCATGCATATAGGGGTTGATATTGCAGTGGATGTGTCCGGTCGCCTGTGGAAGGTACACTTAGTTGTCCTACAAGTAACCGTACACCAAGTGTAACATTTCTGACACCTGGTATTGCCAACTTTTTTTTTAAATTCAATATTTTAGTACTAAAGTATTCAGTCCCCGTAGAACAGGCTAGGTTAGGAGGTACATTTTATGGAAAATTGCCCAGCACAGCAAGCCAAAAATTCTGAATATGAACCTGATATATGCATATATGTCCGTCCGTGTTTCCGTCCGTCTGTCTGTCTGTCCGTCTGTCTGTCTGGCGCACCTTCTGAGTGCATCGACAACTCCTGTACAAACGTACTCCCATTACTAAGCGTGTTAAAAGTCCAGTTCCGTCTGCATTTCGTTTAGTCAACCAAGCTGCCACAAGCAGGTTTCTCCCCATAAGCCCCGCACGTTTTGCTGTATAGGGCGCGGATGTCGGCAAACTGCTCTGCATTCCTCCTCTCCTTCTGTCCACCTCTCACCGACCTTCTTCTTTCTCGCCTGTATCCGTCCTCTTCTCTCGACCAGTCGATTTCCGTAAAATATTGACTTTACTGTGTGAGACTATTTGCGCCCACCGTGTCTGCTTCATAAAGTAGAGATTTACTAAATTACAAAACCATCGCTGCCTTCCATCGAAGACATACATTGAATTCGACGTTTTCTCTAGCTCTGCTGGGTCGGAATGACAGCAGCGGCTTCAACATTCGGACAGGAAAATAAATAGAATGATACGTGACACGCGGGATGGGCTGCAGAGGGAAAAAAGGATGGGAGCAGAACTTAAGGCGTTAAATCCTTCTCTGTCGCTTCTAATACGGTTTCTGCGTGTCCATTTGTGTTTGATCTGGTGGCGCCTGCCAAAAACACAAGACTGCCCACTTTTTTGTCTTGGGCGCGTGCGAGCGTGCGCGAACAGTCGTGATAAGAGAATCCTAATTGTATTTCTTCGGTGACTCTCCCCTCTGGCAAAACCGCTTTGAACAGCGCTTTGAGTTTTCTGATCCCTGTCTTGCGAGCTGTTTAATCATTCACTCCAGCTTCTGTCAAGGTAATGTTCCTTACGTGCCGCGAAATTTCAAAAAAAAAAAACGTACATCGCGATCTTGATGTGCGATAAACAGTTACGCCGCCCTAGGTTGTCTTGGCTGCGGAAATTCTGAAAGAAGGAGAACCTGTTTGACGTCTGCCTTTGAACGCGGATATTTATCTGCCTTTGCTAACTCCGAAGGAGGAGAGTTTCGATACCCTGCCTTCACCCCGTTTCCCTCCTCGCTGATCTATACCTCTGACGTCGACAGAGACGGTCACCCGTGATGGCTGTCCGTTTCAGCTCTTTTGTTCAGACACAACAAGCATTCTGTCTCTTTTTGTTCAGACGTAACAAGCATTCTGCTTTTCGATTGGCCAGCTGATGGCTTCCGGTGCGCGAACCGTTAAGCCCACTGACGGCCAGCTGCTGCGAGGTATTGCGTGTAATAGGAAAACGAAGCCTGCTTTTCTGGCAGCTAATTGGCAGGGTTGCTGGAAAATTTTCGCTGTCGTAAATCCATCTCCATTTAGCGTACTGCTCGTTTGTGTTGGAGAATGAAGGCGCCCTGTATGGCTCGTGGCGGTAAACGCGTTCAGTGTATCGATCTACAGCATTGTCTTAGACATCTAGCCAAGGGATGAGTTCTGGAAAAAATGTATTCCACGAATTTTTTTTAAAGGAAAAGAAAACGAGGTGATGTTGCTGGTCGGAATTATCCTGTTTGTGCAAGCTATACTGCATGACGACAATAAAGTGGCTGTGAGAACGGCTGCAGGCGCAACAACAGACAGGGACCTATACTTGGTCCCACAAAGAACGGCACCATGGTTTTCCGAACGGAATACGATTGACGTGTGCAGGCAGGTGCATTCGGATTGCGCACCTGAAGAGGATCAGACAGCTACACAGACAAGTGTCCTGTCCACAAAGGCTCATCGTATCACACATACTAAATGGACGCATGCGCAGTCGTCTTCTGGGTCTAGCTGCACTTCCGGAACAGGCAATCATCTTTCTTCTCTCGTCTAACGGGCCGAGGATGTGTAACGCCTCTCATGCGTCACTCGCGTTCGTACGACAACACTCTTCGACGTCAACGANTCCAAATTTATACAAAATATACGTGCTGTATACGCACCAGGCACGCGTATTGTTATAGATGAAGCGTACCTAAGTAGGCCTACAGCGAGGAAATATTTCTATCCACTATCCTAACTGAGGTTCATATAGACAACATTAAGTGTAATATCGATTTGCATGGGCGTTCTTATCGTCTGTACGTTGGTAAAGTTGTACTTAAAATACGCAGGGCGAACGGACCGTATGACTGCCCCAGCGACGGGAAGGCCAGCTACGAATGTTCATGCAACCCACCCCTGATCTGTAGCAACTCGCAAATGAAGACAATACACGTAATATTATTATACAGGCAGCATTCGTCTCTAGAAGGACGAATGAATACGCTGAGCACACTTTCCCTTCCCTCAAACCAAAATCCTTCGATAGCGCGAACAAGAACACACGCGCACGCACGCAGCGCGACCGCGCGAGCCCAGGCCACCTTGCGGGGCTACCTGAGTGGCGGCTGAATGACTGTCCAGCCCTTCTCGACGCCCCATCGACTTGCCAGCCACGAACTCGAGAACGTCCGAAGTTTTCTATATTTGGAACCAAAGCTTCGCCCAGTTTTCTGATAAGCGGCAACGGAACAAAGCGTGCATCCACGAGTGTTCTTCTGATCTTCCCTTCCGGTTATAAGACCGGTCCAGTGGTCCTGCGGCCCGTTCGTCTGTCCTGTGTAGATTACGTGTAGAACCTTTACGTTCGTCTGTCCTGTGTAGATTACGTGTAGAACCTTTACGTTCGTCGGTCCTGTGTAGATTACGTGTAGAACCTTTAGAGGATCTGCCAAGTTCCTTTCTTTCGGCCCTCCTTTTGCTACGTGTTTGGGTACGGTAAGCTCCCTTTGGGCACAGGCTATGTGTGAGCGCTGCCAGTACCTTTGTTGGAGTTATCTTTCTAGAACCTTTACGTTCGTCGGTCCTGTGTAGATTGCGTGTAGAACCTTTACGTTCGTTGGTCCTGTGTAGATTACGAGAACGTTTACGTGCAGGCAGGAAACGTGAATGCCCAGGGCTGGGCTGTCTAAGCGTTCGTAGACTTTCAGTCGTTTGAATTCTTGTTCACCCTGGGTATTTTACGAGCATCTTTAAGTATGAACAGCAGATGCGACAGCCCATGCAACCTGACCCTAGACTCCAGACACGATCGAAGGCGCTGACGGCACCAACACACTACAGTACACAAGACAACACACAAACACAGGCGCACATGCACGCACACACGCAAACTTATGTAAGCAGATTACTTGCTGATGCAATTCGCAAGTGCGTCTACCTTTCTGAGCATTCGTGCATCGAGATTATGAACATGTATCTACCTAAGCTGCAGCACAGTTGTTATTTTTGTTATTGTTTCTGCAAGACATTTGAGATGGTCATACAATACTGAAATCAATTCCCGACGTTCTTCGTCCAACAAGGTTACGTTTGAAAACGTAATCCATTAGGCACAGGGCTACGGCGTATGGGCGATATGGTATCTGCCCTTGAGTCAACAGATCTCACACCACGTCGGTTTTAATCGCAGAGATTTTAGACAGATGACAGAATCCCAGCTCAGCACAAATTCCGTGATCGTGATATCATAGCTCAACTCGCCACTCCTTAAGTTTACCTGTGTAGCCCGCATCAGCAAAAATAAATGTCGTGATTAATTCACAAATAAATTTCCTTCGCAACGAGTTGATGCAGTGTCAAATTTTGTTTGCCTCAAACTCATAGGGAAGTCTGTCGATCATTTCTACAGCTGGTTTCCACAAGGACCTATATGGGCCGTACCTGAAGAATGCCACTGCGTTCTCAAGGTTCGATCATCCTAGGAAACGATTTATTGTATTAACGTTCGTCGTCTGCTAGAGGGGCTTTTCGTACGTTACCTTTGACAAGGGAGAGTATTCATATTGATTATTTTCCTCTTTATATTACCTCCCGTGAGATAACGTTTAGCAGACACTTGACACGAAGATGTGAAAGAGTACGCACAATTTACTTTCCTACACTCGATGATCGGAGTGTGAAGACTCATGTTGTTTGTATTTGTTTTTGTTGTTTTAAGGTTCGTTGGCCCGTGAGCGTCTGCGGGTCTGAAGAATTAATTGTAATACAGCTATGATATAGATTCAAAAATTCTCCTTAAATACATGGTATTGTTTCGGAGCAGAGGATATTAGGAAGTCTCTATTTCACCACTATCTTAAAGAGTAGCTTTTGGATACGAAACTTCCATTCATGAAATCACACAGATTCAAATATTTTTGGTGTAATTTGGTGTCTTGGGCCCTATCCTTTTCATCTTATACGTCAAACCACTTTCATCACTCTTTCACTCTCACACGATCTCCACCCAGTCCTATGCAGACGACACCCAATTATACAGTTCTTGTCCTCCAGCTGATGTGCATGCCAGCATCATGACCATGCAGACTTGCATCTCCAGTGTCAAAGCATGGATGGTCCATAACAGACTAAAGTTGAACGACGAAAAAAAAACAGAGGCTCTTCTCTTCAGTAAAAGAAATACTGGAGTGACAGAATATCCCACAGCAGTTCGAATTGGTGATGTCGACATCCCTTTCGCCGACTCTGCAAGAAACCTCGGTGTTATTATTACCTCTAACATGACACTCGACAAACACATTTCCAACATCTGCATCTGAACTCAGAAAAATCAGCAGCTTCCGTCACCTTCTGTCCGATCAGGTTGCAAACACATTTGTATGTGCCTACGTTCTGTCTAAACTCGACTACTGCAATTCCTTGCTAGCCGGCTGTCCTCTGTATCTGCTACAGAAGTTACAGAAACTTCAAAACTCGGCCGCTCGCCTTGTCCTGAAAGCGCGCAAAACAGACCATGCCACACCACTCCTCCGCACTCTGCACTGGCTCCCCATTCAGGCTCGCATCGACTACAAGTTGTCTACTCTCTGTTTCAATTTTTTCACCGGTGCATGCCCCAGCTACTTTTCAGAACTTCTTACAATCTACACTCCAGTGAGACAGCTCCGCTCCTCTTCCGACGATAGCATTCTCGCAGTACCCCGCATCAGGACAAAAACATATGGACAGCGCATGTTCACCTTCTCGGCATCCACCCAATGGAATTCACTTCCCCACAACATTCGACACTCCCCATCACTACAGACTTTCAAAGGAAACTTAAAAACTTTTCTTTTCCGCAAGTACCTTGACTGGCGTCGCGACTGCCTGTCTGCGTGAACTTACAACTTTCTCTGTTCCTCCTCTCTTATGAGACTTTTCTATCCACCTGTGACTGAAGGACGATCTGTATCCTGACCTGTTGGTCAGTGTTGCGTTCATCTCTCCTTCTGTGTGGGTGGGTGTGTTCGTTGTTTTTCATTAGAGTGTCTGTGTGCCTCGTCCGCACGAAGTGTGCATGAAATGTGTTCTCACGCGTTAAAAATCTACATTTATTATTATTAAACACTCTAATTTGCCATCACGAAATTCTAATCCGTCATTACTTAGATTTATTATTAAGCAGATTTTGCCTTTGCAAGTAAAGTTAGAAACTATTGCGGAAAAAATAAAATCTTTGGTAAAAGCGGAAAAACCCCATGACGTCACGTCAAGCAGGGGCCCCAGGCAAGGCAGATGCTACTGTTGCCTCATTAATAATTTTTATGGTTGTACTTGTTAGTTTTCCATCTTTATAATGTTTGTTTTATTAATGTATTGATTGTGTAGTCTGTTTATACTTAGTTGTTATTTTGTTACTCCATATAGTGTAAAACGCACTTTTCGCCCTCCATACTGGTGGGATGTCTGGCTATATAAGCTTCTGTATTATTAATAGTTCCAATTTCTCACACAGTGATATGACTTTTGTGATGACTTTATACTTGGAGTATAATTTTTGAAAGCTTAGCGTTCTTTCCGTGTGCATGCATGACAGTCTGTACTCGCACAGCTGTTTGATTGTAAACCTTATAGAAGCGGGATGACCTCACATTTCAAATATCCTATTCAAACACAGACCATGAGTAGAAATAGTTGAGAAGATACAAGTCAAAAGGGGAAAAAACTGTTTGACTTCTTTCCCGATAGTTCGGGGAGTGGAAATAAAAGACAACAATTTTTAGGGCTAACTTTTTTTTATAATTTTATTTCCCTGACATATTTTTTACAATCTTGGCCAGCATGGAAATGATTTGTGCGTACTAAGAGAAAAGATTTTGACAAAGGCATGAGAGAACTATATTGTGTTCTGAGCGTTTTAACGAGGAGGATAACAAACAATTTAGGATAGAGTACTTACATATCTCATGCATATTTTAAATAACCTGGTATTTGGAACTTGAGACTTTTGCATGCAAATTTATTTTGAATCTATTTTTCTCTACCAGTACTAATTAAATCTTTTCACACTTGCTCATTTACAGAGTTAACTTACCCTGCAACAATGTAATAACCCAACACTGGTTCACTGATTTATCGGGGTTTGATTCCCAATCACGAGTTAGAAATTCCTATAAATATTTCCTTTATATTCTGCCTACAACTACAAGCGATTGACATGATTTGCTGATAGTGTCTACTACTGATCGGTGATTTTTATTCCACTGACTCTGATCGACAGTTTATTACGGCATCAGATAGATCATAAGGAATATGACCAATAATGACAATTACTAATAATCAAACAGAACATCTAAACAACGAAAACGAAAAATCTTACCATATCAGTGCGTCATGTTTTCATTGTGTTCTTCATCGCCATCCATATGGTTGAGGTGGACAGAACGTTTCGTCTCAACATTCCCCCAAGCTAATTAAATTTTCTCGAACTTACAATATAATGGATTTAAATCTTGTCCTCCGTCTTCTATTTCTTTATGAACAATCCAGTATGAGTCGCGTGATGATTCTCATGAAATTGTAAAAAGTTACACCCTGGTCTAGACTAAACAACAGTACGTCTAGCTTGGGACGTCTCGAAATGACGTCACTTCTGCTATTGTGGTCCCCACTAAAGTTTTCAGCAATCTCGGGCGCGGGAGCTATCCGCAAGCTTCACTTTAAATGACGTTTGGTGCTAAATGTGTCCAGAATGTTTGGTGACTAAGATACACGAAATCTAAGACGAGCTTTGCAGACCTGGATGGAAGCGATTTAAGTAGATACAAAGAAGATCTTAGCCAGGGAACGCGATTTAACGTTAACTATACGTGGTCTGGCAACAGAATTGGCAGATTCCTGTCTGCCTCACTTCACTCATCTTTCGCACATTGAGCTGCATGTGCACTGGCAAGTGAACACACTTGCTCCCAGCAGCAGACTGGGTCGCATTTGGCAGACATGGTTATGGAAGATGGAATAGGTACGGTTCCCTAGCTGGCGCACAAACGCACAGTCGATCTCCCTATCACCCTCCAAGTCTGCCAGCCTGTCACATCACCATTACATAATGCAGCGCCTTTCCTGTAACTATTATCAGAAGCGGCGAGGTGCTGCAGACACTCCCCTTCTGTCACCCCCACTAACATCAGTGAACAGTGGTCTATTATTTTCGATGACCCGGCAACACTTATCGTGATCATGCCTGTCATGGGGCGCCAGACCATCGTATTTCCCTCTCCCTGACATCGAGTTGAACTAAACATTTTTTTCTCCTTTCTTTTTAAACTTGGCCGAAATGTTTCTGTATCGACCCCACGGCAGGCTAAGAACAGATCAAAAGACTGGCCAGTCAAAAAACTTGCTGGAGGGATCAAAAGGTAGTAAAAGAGCTCAGTTGCCCGTATGATAAAATTACTTTGCAGTCAGTGATGCAGTGCTCACAGTGTGAATGATAATGTTCGTCTCCTACAGGCCAGGCCTACTTGTTAGGAAAAAAAACCACTTACACACTGAAACGAATAAATAAGTATTGAATATTACTTTGTAGTTTCTTAACGGAGGATGAGGGGGTGTGCTTTGGGTTCTAGATAATTCCGATCTGTCCTCTGCTCGCTCCAGCATCGGGCATACCTTGTTAAACATGTTTTCTATTCTAACTAAAATTAGCTACTTTAGTTTTCTAGGCTGAGTTGTATGAGCCGTAGTATCACACACACTCTCTCTCTCTCTCTCTCTCTGTTGCAAAAATGATCGTGTTTCTCAAGGGCCTTTCTTAACTAGATGGTTAATGTTCCAAACCATGGTCAGGATGATGCAAAATGGTTTGCATCCCTTGTTCGCACGTAAAGGTGCACATAAAATACACAGGGTGATCGGACCGTACGATCGCTGTTACGATCCGAAAGTACGAATGCCCACGCAGCGTCACGGCCGGGTTTATTCTGTTAATAACGTGTTAACTGCGGAGTTATGCTTGAAAAGAGATTCAGGTACCTCATGCAATCCGCCCTTCAGTATGTCCTGCATTCACTCTCCTTTCGGATTTGTTTTTCGCACCTCTACCCCTTAATTCTCTTCTTCCGCACTGGAATACACTGTGGTCTGTGTCTGTGTGCGGGATACGCGGAGAGATTTCGGTCGATACAAAGAGAGATGGCTTTTCGCTTGTCTTTAGCTGCCAGAAATATGAAACTAAAGCTCAGCTACAGAAATCGGCCCACGGTTTTCTTTGCAATAATTTCGCACAGGCTCTCACCAGCGAGCACGTGCTCCAACGTAAGAAGGTCGCCCTCAAAATGTCGTAATGAGCACTGCAAAAATGTCGTAATGAGCACTGCAATGCGGGAATTAAGCGATCGTCTGGGTGCGGTTGTACAGGTCTTGATCCGATCAACAATGTCTAGCCAACCTCCAGCATGGCCGAGGAAAGCGTTGCTGCCTCCCGCCCGGCAGCAAACAGAAAGCCGGTGATGCAGGCTCGAGCTGATGAACTGCTCCCGCGTGCTAATGTTCCGGCTGACAACACGCAACGTTCTCTCCGGCAGTTCGGCATCCTTTTCCTGTAATTGCCTGTCGATCATTTATCACACTTCGACGTTGAAATCTCTGGTTTATTTCTTGCCCCTTCCGTGTAAAGACCTAGAACTCCTTTTCAATCGTTCTTTACGTTGAAAGTCCTAGTCCGTCCTACAGATTTTGGTCTAGATTTCACGCCACCGATTGTCACGAACTCAGTCCGTGTAACAGTGCGCGCTATAAACCAAAAACATTGACGGTTGCAACGAACCAGTTGGACAGAGCGTGTTCTTTCTCTTCACCATCTGTTCATCCAGTCAGCCATATAGACGTTAGAGACGTTAGGAATTAAGCTCGAATAGAAGTTTTTCAATCTCCTCTATTCACTCTTGGTAGTCAGACATGGAGAACACCCAATGTGACTGAGTGGGACAGAAGCGCGTGTTGTGACAGCTGTCCCAGGTGTGGCACCACATTAACCTTTGTCTAAGCAACACCGTCCTGACTTGCACCTGTTTGCAGCAGGAATTGCAAACTCGCCGGCAGGACGTTAAGCAACAACTAATCAACGATATCTAATTACATAGAAACAAACAGTTCAAGGGAGACAATCTTTCGAGACTTAAACAACATTGACAACTTATACAAGATTTATCTTGAAGATTATATTCAGATCACTCGATAATAATAAATATTACAATTTATAGAGACGAAGGGCGAGAGTTAATTAGTAAAAGCTATAGCAGTTTTCAATCTATATTACAGTGTAGCTTTCGGATAGCCCCCACGCTGGAGATTGCGGAAAACTTAGCAGGGAGCACAGCAGCCGAAGTGACGTCATCTCCAGAGTGAGCAAGCTAGGCGTACTGTTGTTTAGTCTAGACCAGAGTGTAGCTTTTTACAATGAGTTCATGAGAATCATCGCAGGACTCATTATCGCGTTGTTCATATTATGAGGAAATAGAAGACGGAGGAAAAGATTTAAATCTGTTATGTGTTTGAGACATTATAGCTTTCCGGAATGGTGAGAAGAAACACACATGCTGTCTAGCTCGAGACACCTATCACGATAAAGAACGCAATAAACCACGACTCACTGATATGATAGGTTTTTCGTTTTCGTTGTTAAAATGTTCCGATTTTATTAAATTATTGTTTGCACTCCTTATGATCTATCTGTATGGCGCCTTAACAAACTGTCGATCAGAATCGGTGGAATAAAAGATCGTCGATCAGCGGATAGTAGACACTATCAGCAAATCATGTCAATCGCTTGTAACTGTGGGAAGAATATAAAGGAAGTATTTATAGGAATTTTCAACCCATGTTTGGGAATCAGCTTACAATAAATCAGTGAACCAATGCTGGGTTTACATTGTTGCAGGGTAATTCAGTAAATGTGCAAGTGTGAAAATATTTAAATAGTGCTGGTAGTGGTAATATAGATTAAAAACAAAAAAGCACGCAAACGGCATCAGGTTCCAAATAGCAGAATATTTTAAAATATGCATCAGGGAGATATGGAAATACTGTGGCCTTAATTTGTTCTCCTCCTCGTTGAAACTCTCTGAACACACTAATTCTCACGTGCCCTTTGTTGAAATCTTTTTCTCGTAGTTTGCAAAAACCATTTCCATGCTGGCCAAAACTATAAGGAAACAGTCAAGAGAAAAAAAAAGTAAAGGAAATAAAGTTAAGGTAGAAGTCAACAGGAAAAAAAGTGAATGTCTTTCGCCACCCTCCCACCCTCCACCCCATCCATCGTAAAAAGAAGTCCAACACTTGTTTTAACTTTTTCCCTTTGACTTATTTTCTCAACCACCTTCACTCAATGGTCTGTGTTCGGAACTGGAGATTTGAAATGAGAGGTCGATATCATTCGTGCGTCATCCCGTTCCTGGAAGATTTTGCACCAAACAGGTAAGCGGAGTACAGACTGTTATGCATGCACACCCAAAGAACGCTACGTCTTCAAAAATTGCACTCCGGGTATAAGTGATCACAACAATTGCATCACTGCTTCGGTGTGAGGAATCTGGAAGTCATAATAACACGGAAGCTTATATAGCGTGATATCCCGGCAATATGCAGGGCGCTCTGCCTTTTACACAATATGGATAAACCAGTATTGATAAACAAAACAACTAAAGTATAAAAACACTAAACAAAATCTTTACAAAACACACATTACAACGATGGAAACGTATAAGTACAACCATTAACTATTAAGGAGACAACAATAAAACAAAAAACATAAATTAAACACGAGTAAAACTTGTTTAGAAATTTTATAAGCACAATAAACGACGCCAACAATAAAAACAGTACAGACTAAAGTACTGAGCGCAACAACCTCAATAGTTAATTGAGCAGATGGATACAGATGAAGTGCTACATTTTCGCTTTAATGTCACTTCAGCTCCTCTACAACACACGCGTGTACCGTCTTCTAGCTTGACTCCTGTCCGTTCTGGAGTCCAAGTCACGCTGGGGAGTTTCCAACTTTTGCCGAAGATTTTATTTTTTGGGGCGATAGTTTCGAACTTTGCTTGTAAACGCAAAATCTATTTATTAATAAATCTAAGCAAAGACAGATCAGAACTCTGTGGTAGAAAAGCAGAGGGTTTACATCATAAATATTAATAAAATATTTGAATTTGTGTGATTTCACAAATGGAAGTTTCGTATCCAGAAGCTACACATATGCGAGTATCCACAAGATCAGCTTTCGTAACGTGAATACGATGCTTTTAAACGTGTGTAGTATGTGTAAATCTAATCAACAAATTCTTCCTTCTGAATACCTGCATGGTTTCAGTTAGTTTAGCAGCTCTCGTAAGGCTAACTTAACAGAACTTACCTTTACACAAAGCAGAAGAAAGTAGTGATTTCTTCAGAGAAGAAATAAGTATCATTGTCCCCTGCTGGAGTCGTCCAGACAGAATTTTCAGAGAACCGTCTCGGAGAGTTATAGAAGCGAGTGCACAGCCACACGAAGGGAAGAGTCCAAAGGCTGTAACAACGGACTTGATCAGCCAATCAGGCGAACCGAGGGTTTAAAAAAAAGTTATATACATTGTTCAGAGGGAGGTCTTGTCTACTACAAGAGAAATTATTATAGTGAAAACCGAATTTTTCCGCCCGATAAAAGTTAGTTTACAACATATCTTGGCATAAGGGCGGTATGAGCAGTCCGTGAGTGGGTTGGTTGGTTGGTTAACGTTACGCCGCAAACTGGGGATTTCTTCTGCTCGACCAGATAGGAACCTCGCGAAGACTTTTGTCTACACACTGCGAAATTCTTCCCACGATCTTAACACTACGAGCATCTTTGGGGGGAAATGACGTGAACACGCCATCAGGTCTTATAATTTAGTAAATTCTCCACTCACGTGATGCGAGAGATAATTGACAAGCGTATTCGCGCAATAGAAACTGTGGAATTAAAATGACAGTTTCTCATTACGTCATATAGTCGCAAAAGTGGTTTGGAAGCGATCGTCTGCTTCTCTTTGAATGGGGGTGGCAGTAAACACGTGACCTTATTTGTAAAAGTTAAATTAGTAGAAACCGGAAACTAGTCACGTTGACTTGAGTTGTGGTAACGGAAGTAAAGAGTTCTGGCAATAAAACTGACGAGGTCTGCTAGAGGTGAACGAGTGCATGATGCTTGGGTGAAAACTTGGCACAAAAGGATGTTCTGTGACGCTAATCTGCCCCTCCTTTATCTAACATCAATTTATTATAAAATATCGACTTTCGTAATAACGTTTTAATGTATTTAAGGTACAAAAAAGAGGATATAATGCAATTATATATATATATAAATAATGCTGCATTAATTTTTTTAACAGCTGTCATCTGGAAACCATTTTCTTTTTCCTATATTGACATCATGCAGCGTGTTGTGTAATGTCAGAACTGAATTTCTCTTACAGCTGGATTTCTAAACATCCCAAATAAAATAGCATTGCTTCTAAAGGCTGTATATTAAGGCTAAAACATTTCAGGTTTAATCACAACTGAACTCATCTTTCATGATCACTTTCTCAACACATGATAGAAAACTATTTTGCACAGCCTTAGCCGAAAGATATTAAATCATGATTTCAGAAACATGATTTTCCCCCTCTGAAAAAAAATGTTGTCACCTAACGTTGTCTTCATGCTGGTCACACGTACGCAACTCGTTGTAAGTCAAAGGAGAAAAGTGGCATAAAAATACTACTGGGGCGTCCCGCAGAGAAGCGGTTTCGCGTATTTGCATCAGCACAAAGGTTTGGGGGTTGGTATCCCATTTTCAAAACACGTACTTTCTTTGCATGTGGCACCTGCCTGCTGGACTAGTGGTCGGGGATATTCTCCGGATCGCTCTGGGGATGAAGATGGGGATGAACGGCAGGACAAATTAAAGAAAGGCCAGAGGTAGTGGGTTGCCTGGGCGAAACAAAAGACTGATTTAAAATAGTTTCACTAGGCAAGGAAGGCCGCGGTGAGCACAAAAAAATTAATGCCAACATTATTTGTACGACAAAAAGGTCACGTGAAGTCTCGCCACAGATATCGACTGAGCTACAACGCGTTCTGCTGGAATTTTGTTTTTGGTTTCCTTGGGCGCGCACACTTTGGTTTTATTTATAAATGCCAGTATCCAGTAAAAGACGTAAACCTTGTGGCAGTTTAAACGTCAACAGTTTTGCAATCCCTATAATCATATAAATGTCACTAGTTTCTATCATGTCACGCCAAACTCAGTTCTTTGGAATAAGTTTACTGTATTCTACGTGTGCTGGTCTCGCAAAGGTTAAGACAATTTCCACTAAACGCAATGGTAAAGAATAAACCCAGCTGTCTGCAATAAGTGTGGTACTTCATTTTGCCAGAATTCTATCAAATCTGTGGATACAAGATTTTCGATCCGGTCTGACTAGAAGTAACTGGAGGCTTGTGCTGATCTAAGTCTGAAGAAATAATCTGCACGTAGCTGGATTAGCTTTATAAGCTCCTGTTTCCCGAAAACTGCGCGACTGGTCTTAAAAACGAAAGAAGTGTACATGGGGTAGAACAGTGGGCGACAATAAAGTCGGACTGGCTAGCGTGCTAGAGACTAAATATAACAAACAGGGAAACGACAGACTTTCAGACATGGTCGTTCAAATCGTAACGTGGGGCGTCTTTCGGGATATCTCATGCCTGTCTCCACGCCTTTTATTTATTTTTTGCTCGTCGGATCCCGGAATTGGCCTCGTCTGTTCGTATCCCGGATGATTAGTGACTTAGGGTCGTGGTGTTAAATTGCGAGCAGACATGGAAATGGTGTATAGGAAAGGCTGAGGACATTAGATTTGCACAAACGTTAACTAGCAGAGAGCAGAGCCTTTTGTTAACACCAAGTATTAAGGGTGTCCATCTTCGTCATATAACGTATAACCTGGATAGCTCTGCAGGTAGAGCTACGGATGAGCGCTTGGAAGGTTTCCTCGTTTGAATCCAGGAATGGTCAAGAATTATTTCAAGGAGTTAAACATAGTGCACACTCCATCTGGCTGGTCCCATCAACACTACCCACCGGCCCATTATCGGGCAGTTATCAGTCTGCTGGCTCTTTCAGTGCATAGATTAGTAATAGGACCCCATCCCTCATAGTGCAAATCACCGCGAGGTGGAAGCACTTCCCTCTAAAATTACCGACCTACCTATTTTGAAGTACTTCAACCTAGCGGCCACTTCGCACTGTGGCGATAGGAGATGGTAAAAGGTGTTGAGAGGAAAAATGAAAGGCTCCAGTGCCCAAAAAAACTTCCGATAAATGGTGCTAAACCCAAAGAGAAGGGACCTAACTCTCGATCTTCTTAATGACATGCACCCCCCCCCCATTCCCCAGAAACATGCATAAACTTTGGAATAGACGTATGAGTGCAAGGGAAGTTTGTCGGGTTGTCCTTCTTTGCAAGAGGAAGTATGACTGTTCTTGTAAATATATTAATGTGTTTTCTTTGGCCTAAAAGTCTTAACTGAACGATTTTTAGTTCGCAAGACCCGGCTAAGATAATAAGACATTTCTTCTGTTAATTAAAAAAAAATACCTGAAGTTTTTGCAATTTCCAATTTGTAAAATAGACAAGCTTAATAGTGCTGAATATACAACTCAGTTTATAGCTCACTACAGACAACATTGAACATGTTTTCATCAGAATATACAATGCACAGTTTAATAAACCAAGCATGTGGGCTACAATCATTAATTCATTGACACACTCTCATCAAAATTTATTTTTGTTTCTTCCCAACAAACTGACACAACAGTCAAGAATACGAGAAATCAGACAGCTGCAATGCAGGTGTATCGACATTTTTACAGCCAAATGTGGGCGTTACAAGGAGTGCAGCTCCACCCTTGCTTACATGAAATATTTACATCTTTAGATGAAGTCTTCGAAGGCCTCTATGTGTGTGGTGACTAAGCACAGGTCTAATACTATTTTCATCATTTCATGGCTTCCCTGACAGCAGCTTAACCGATACGACCACAACATTACGTACCTAAAAAAACATAAAACAGCTTCAGCATACCAACACAAGCCTTCCTTAGGCAATCACTCTTCAAATAACATTTTTAATGGGTTTCACACAAAAGTGCATCAAACCTTAGTCCACACCTCCTCTTTAAAAACTGAATTCATCTTCAACCCC
The DNA here is from genome assembly GCA_004794575.1 of Lanistes nyassanus. Classification (NCBI taxonomy): domain Eukaryota; kingdom Metazoa; phylum Mollusca; class Gastropoda; order Architaenioglossa; family Ampullariidae; genus Lanistes; species Lanistes nyassanus. The sequence goes on along the minus strand of SMGT01009884.1, from coordinate 52,038 downwards.
CCCCCCCCAAAAAAAAAGTATAAAACTTATTCTCCAGTGTAGACATGCCGGGAAAAACATCTTTATTGTTTGAACGCTAACACCCCACCCCCCAATCTCACAGTGTACCCTAGCTATGTGCACTTAAAATATACTGTTTCATTGTGTTTAAGAGCTCTGGGCTTTTTACCCAGTTACCGTGTAGTAGCAGTATGGAGAAGCCAATGGCCGTGTGGTTGGAGCGCAAGCCTGCTAAAATGAAGTTGGGGGCTTGAAACTGGTGTACTGCAGCACGCTCCACCCTCCCCCCAGTTCATCCAGCTCAGAAAAGGTTTCTGACCTTTAAGTCAGCAAAAGGAAGGCAGTGATGGACAGGAGATGGGCACAGTCCTAACTACACCGACCTACAGAAATGGGGGGAGGGTTCTCATACACCCCCACTCCCCATCGATCTTAAAGGTTCACAGGACAACCTTTACTTTTTGCAAGCGATAAAAGAGCTGAACACTGAACTACAGCAACAAATGTTGCACGTGCTAAATCTGATTGTTAAATCTAACGACCTTTTTTAACCAGATGAATGTGAACTTTCATCCAGTTAAATCCTTACCCACATTCCTGAATGTGTACTGAAGAGCAAATACCTTACTGTGTTGCTTTTGTTGTGTTATCAAGCTAAACAAAAACTAATAATAAAACATACATATGTTTTTCACAAGTGTTACACTAAGATATGGACAAACAAATTATTAAATGTAGCAGATGACCAGCACTTGGGAAATCTGTTAATTCTACTAACAGCTGCGTGACTGACACACAGAGCCTATCAAAATCTTAGAAAAATACACTTGACCTTAAATCAGGGGGCAATCCAGATGACACAGCAGCCAGCCTTGCTTCTGGTGGCCTTGACCTAAGCCATGCTTCTGCTGACCTTGACTGAAGCTTCACAACTACCATGACAAAAAGCCACTGACTTCTCATTCACGCCGTGTAACCATGATGGAAATGACATTCTCATATAAGAATCACACATAACTTGGGCAACATCCATCTAAAGTTTCAAACTGCAACACCAACAGTAAGTCAACCAGAGTTTAACATTTGGGAGGAAGCCACAATGCTGCCACTGTTCTTATGTCAGTATTTAAACACAGAATCTTCAAGTTAGCAATTCACAGCTCATAAGAGACAGTAGGTTGCATATACCTGTACAATCGAACTGAGCAAGGTCTCTATACAATGAGCTATATCAATTCCACTTGCAACTAAATCATTTATCATAAACATCTTTTCAACAATTATTGTTCTCATCCCACAAGTTCTGAATAATGTAACATGTCTATCTAATTTATCACTTATTCGGGGAAAGAGTGAACACTTACATACCTGCGTGTGTAAAGTAGAAGCATATAAAAATGTAATTGCTGGCTCAAAAAAGTGAAGAACAGGTTATTTACAATGGTATAAATTCACACACCTGTAATATCTCTCCCTCTACACTACATTGTCTGCAAAGACAAAAAATTGAAACTGATTTCTACAATGGAGGGGTTTTTTTTTAACGTTCGCATTTGTTGGTAAAATGTTAGGAGATGCAGGAAGAGATATCACTAGTTCAAATACAATCTTCGCATTTAAATTTGTGAAAACACTGCAGTCCCACAAATTCATGTGTGTGTTTACCTTAAGCATCATTTTGCTGTCATTGTCAAATTGTCTTATGTGGCCCAATCCTGATTAACTGCTAATAAATAAATACTTCATGCAATAAATATTTCATGTATTCTCTAACTTTCATTTTGGATAAAAATTTTCTAAACCTTTTTTTGGGGGGGAGGGGTACAGTCACGGGTGATGCGAATGCGACAAAGCCCAGCATGTTTTACAATGACAGGGATTTCAAACAAGCAGCAGTTTTTTTTTTAGAAATCGTTCACATCTGTTAATGCCATTGCCATGGGCACGGACTAGCATTCATCATCTGCAATGTGTCGAGTGGTCCAATACAGAGGTCTCACTCACCCCTCCACATCCCCAGATCAGATTTTAGAAATGTACACACCACAACAATGATTCACAGCTACATGACCTCAATCTTTTTGTATTCCTACAGCATATGGGTCTTTGAAAACTGCCTACATCAGTGGGTGACAAAAGTCAACAAAAAATCATGCTGACTTTGTATTTGCTAACTACGGGGTGAGCTAATATATCCAACTTTTAAATCCAGAACCACAGAGCCACAAGCTAAATACCTATCATGCAGACTTCACTGCAAAAGTATAGGGTTTTGTTCGGATAAGCACCTGGCCCATATGCATGTACTGTAAACTGTACTAAATTTTGAGGATAGCTATTGGACCCTTTTTATACTGGAATAACATTCCCAAATAAGAAAAGAATTATTCAATGAGTTATCTTAAGATGGCAGGATTTCTCCTTGAGTACGCATGTGTTATGGTCAGCACTTCAGTTCTTCTCTTTAATCACTGCGCAAACCTAATGGGTCCAGCACAACCAGCAGTGAGGTTGAAATTCTGCTTGAGGAAATGGCAGTCAAGGGACCTGCAATGTTGGGCGCGGTCACCCTGAAAATCATTTTTAAAACAAAACCCTTAACTTAGAGCACAATAGCCGACAGCATGACCTTGACCTGTAGCAGTGGTGTTAAAATCCATGCCAGTTCACAACTCCTATGCCAGCATGAACTCATCTATAATGCCCAAAATGTCCGCTCTTCGAAACATACTTTTGACATGTCTAAATCATCAAATATGTCAGATTTTTTTTTTCTGTTTCAGTGAGTATAGAGGAAGTTATTCACTCCTAGGACAACTGAATAACTTCATTACCGTAGGGGAAAATAGGCCATTCTGTAATAACTAAGTTATTTGGTCGTCCCATGAGCGTATAGCTTATTCCAAGTTCACCAAAACAGCATTTTCAGGCCAGAAAAAAATTGCTATTTTGGGTATAATCTTAGTAGTGTTTACATGCATACAGGGCCTGGAGAACAGTGCTTGGACAGAGGGGTGTAAGGAGTCGACAAGAGGCATTGAAGTCTTTATAATATTTTTGCATGAAACGTGCTGTGCAAAAACACAAACTTAGAAATTGCTTAGAGAACACCAGTCATTCAAAATCTGTAGCTTTTAAATTTTCCAAAAACTGAAGTAAAAGCACTCCCATAGTATGTGTCTGAGAAAGTCAAAAATAAGGATTAGGGATTTATTGTTAACTGTACACATGTACTGAGGTAAAGACATCCCCCCCCCAAAAAAAAGTCTCAAAAAGTAAAGTTTACTAAATACTTCTAGACAGAAGATGAAAACGGAGGGAAAAGCCAAGCAAGAACGCAGGTGTGTATATATACTACAATCAGCAATATGAACATCATGTCCTAAAAAAGGTCAAAGATAACTCCATGCATGGATTTTAGTAAAAATCTCATTACACAAATCTCACTGTCAATTATGTTCCATCATAAATAAGACTCCAAAGGGAAAAAATGTAAAACAGCCTAATAAGTATACTATTTCTATAATAAAATGACAAGATACAATAGACTAGCAGTTAATAATATGTGATGCTTTTGGTGACCTGTCACAGTGCAAGTCGCAAACATCACAGACACACTGAAAACGTGAGGACAGGAAGGGAAGGTGGGTGCTCCCACGAGGCAACTCACATTCTAATCCGTGTCAACGCAATCAGTCAGTTGTTTCTTTATCTATACATTATTCTACCATTTCATCTGTTGTTGTTTTTTTAATCTTTAGGATTTTCTTGCATTTCTGCCAACATTTAAAGTTGGATTACTCAAGAAATTTTGTAAAATGTGCTTTTTATTAAATGTCAAATAACAAGAGCTTTACTATGTAAAGGACAGAAAATATAAAATGATTGATTTTAGGATTAGCATGGACGACAGCAGACAATTTCCGAATAAGCATGAACCACACTAAACTTATGAAAATGGTTAGAAATAATGAGAAAATATATTCGAATGTACCCTCTCATGCCACAGACATGCCATATGTGATATTTTGTGGTAGGGGTGGGGCAAGTAAAAATATTTTGGATCTGCACCCTTATTCCCTACCCCAACAAAGTTTACAAATGATTAAATACAATATTATCTTCTTCCTTGCAAATGCCTCCATAGCTGCACACAGCTCAATGTGCCATGTAGAGAAATTTCAAGACAATCCAATTTAATGATAAAAATTATCTGGTCACCAAATTATCCGCAAAAAAAAAAAATCCTACTGCGGCCATAATCTCAACACACAGTAAACCATATAATTTTTTTTTGAAACTCCACACATTTTCAGCCTCTCGAGCTGATATGCAGACACAGAGTATGCACTCTTCAAGGTAAAACATTCACAGGTGATCCCCCTTTCCTCCCTTCTTTCCAACTCAAACTCCCTCTGCCTCCTCTCACACACACACACACAAACATATTAAAATATAAACCACTGCTGCAAGGTACACAAACTTTGCTGCCAAGGAGACTGAATCATTTTTTCAAAGGTACTGCTTGATTCCTCCCACCAACCCCAACCCCAGCCCCAACCTGTGCAGTTTTTAAACGTCAACAAGAGCAGAAGAATAGAGCCTGCTGCCTCTCCCTAGAACCAGTTCAGGCGAAGAGACAGAAAAAAATTCCCAAGACAGTCTCAAATGTAGCCTCAGGTATCCTGAGCAACCTCTTCATCTTCGTGACGGGCCCGGTACTCTGCAAGCGTCCGCTGGATCGTCTCGCTGGAGTATTTGCATTTTGGAGAACCGCAGGTGCACGTAAACTGCTTCCATTTGATGATCCAGAACTTTTCTCCATAGTCAAATCTATCAAAGTCAACAAAACATTTGCTTAAAAAACACAAACCTGCAAACAAGCAGCCAATACCAGGCAAATGTCGTATCCTTAGACACATCCAGAGAACCTTTTAGATTCAGAAAAAAAGTTCTGCCCAGAGTTTCCCTGGGTCAAGATATCATTTTCAATAGGTTTTTCCCTGCTGCAGATAATGCAAGACTTACCCAAGCTCTTCGTATGCTTTGATGTCACATGAGGAAAAGAAGCAGATCCGTGGGAAGCGGAGATCCTGGTGCTCGATGAAAACCTTAACTGGAATTAAATTCGGCTCACATCTGTGATTGATGAAACGTGCCACGTTGCCATACTTGCGAGCATCGATGCAGTACGTGTCTCCATCCTGCACACATTCCAGAAACAGCTTAACTTCTCTGTGTCTCCTATTCCCTGTCACCCAATATTATACTGATATGATGACCAAATTTAAAGAGTAGCTTGCAGATTGTCCCCACGCAGGGGATTGTCAAAAACTTAGCAGGGAGCACAATAGCAGAAATGACATCTCCAGGAGCAAGCTAGGTGCACTCTTGTTTGAGTTCATGAGAATCATCGTGCGACTCATTATCGGGCTATTCATTTTATGAGGAAATAGAAAACGGAGGAAAAGATTTAAGTCCATTATATTATGTGTTTGAGACATTAGCTTCACGGAATGTTGAGAACAAAACCACGTGCTGTCTACCTCAAGACACCGGTCACAATAAAGAAGACAAAGAAAACAAGACGCACCGATATGATAGATTTTTTGTTTTTAAAGTGTTCCGATTTTATTAATAGTAATTGTCATTATTCGCACTCCTTATGATCTATCTATATGACGTCTTAACAAACTGTCAATCAGAATCGATGGAATAAAAATCATCGATCAGTGTATAGCAGACACTAATGGCAAATCATGTCAATCACTTCATTCGCTTGTATCTGTGGGAAGAATATAAAGGAAGTATTTATAGGAATTTCCAACCCATGTTTGGGAATCAACCCACAACAAAAAATCAGTGAACCAATGTTGGGTTTACATTGTTGCAGGGTAATTCAATAAATGTGCAAGTGTGAAAATATTTAAATAGTGCTGGTTAGATTAAAAACAAATAAGCACGCAAACGGCAACAGGTTCTAAATAGCAGAATATTTTAAAATATGCATGAGTGAGATATTAAAGTACTGTGGCCTTAATTTGTTCTCCTCCTCGTTAAAACGCTCTGAACACACTAATACAGTTCTTGCGTGCCCTTTGTTGAAATCTTTTCTCAAAGTTTGCAAAAACCAGTTCGATGCAAACGGCACCAGGTTCCAAATAGCAGAATATTTTAAAATATGCATGAGTGAGATATTAAAGTACTGTGGCCTTAATTTGTTCTCCTCCTCGTTAAAACGCTCTGAACACACTAATACAGTTCTCGCGCGCCCTTTGTTGATGTCTTTTCTCGAAGTTTGCAAAAACCAGTTCGATGCTGGCCAAGATTGTAAGAAAACAGTCAAGAGAAAAAAGTAAAGAAAATAAAGTTAAGGTAAAAGTCAACAGGAAAAAAGTGAAGGGTGCTCTGTGTTTTAAACAATATGGATAAACAAAACATCAAGTGTAAAAACATTACACAGTCAAAACCTTTACAAAACACACATTTCAACGATGGAAAATGTATAAGTAAAACCACAAACTATTGAGACAACAATAAAACAGGAGTAAAACTTGTTTAGAAATACTAAAAGCACAATAAACTATGCCTACAATAATAAAACAGTAGAGACTAAAGTACTAGAACATAAGTGCAACAACCTTAACTCCTTCCCTTTAACACGCTAGTAAACGAACATAGAATATATCTGTGTATTGCAACAGCTGCACTTGGATTTCGGTGCTGTGCTATTTTGCGACAACTAAAAACATGAAAGCGCTTCACTGGAAAGGGATGTCACTCATGTTTTCCTATACTACAATCATTTTCTACAGAGTACCTTCCCTTAGATCACAAAATAGATGGATTTTCAGTTCTGTGCTACCTCGTTAGTGGGCAAAAATGACCAGCTGCCATATTCAAATGTCTGCTCACAAATGTTCAAAAAAAAGTATTGTCAGAAGACAAAAAATGATGTCCTCACTAACCTTAGTGAGGAGCGGGGAAGACGAGGAATTCGTATGTTTTTATTCGTATGGATTACAAGTGCTGCAGATTGCTGTAATACACTATCGCATGTTTGCTGTCAATAAACAAATTTACTTTGGTTACGAAATTCAACAGCCTTCCACACAGCATCAGCAACAGATGGATTTCAGGTCGGAAAAGTTTTTTTTTCATTTAAATTTATCTTTCCTACAATTTTCAAAGTATGTTTCAAACTTTCAAAGTTTTTTTTTAACAATTTTTCAAAAATCAGTAAAATCACCCCAAATGCTGAGATTTCAGCGATGTCACGCATTGTAGGATGGTCGACGTGAATGAGTTAACCCATTCTCAACTTGCATCTTACAACGCGCAACATCGCTGAAATCTCAGCGTTTGGGCAATTTTTACCAATTTTCAAAAAATTGTAACAAAAAAACCTATTAAAGTTAAAAGTATCATTCAAACGTTGTTAGAAAGATAAATTTAAGTAGAAAAAGATTTTTCCTACCCGAAATCCGTCCGTTCCTGACGCTTTGTGGAAGACTGTGTTGAATTACGTAACCAATGTGACGTAAGACAGTTTTGAAAAAGTCCCACTGACACGAAACACTCGGTGATTACAGCCGTTTGCAGCACTTGTAATCCACAAAACGTTGTGGAAATTATCCATAAATGCCAGGGGTTTCCCATGAAACAGCTGGTATGGTTTTCAAACAATTCCAAGGCTTTTGCGGCACTTAGACGAAGATGGCGACTCACCAGACATTTTTTTCCCTGCTAATGAGGTGGCGTGCTCAAAAGAATAAAACTTGCAAATGGCGTCTCCTTCCGTCGTTCAAGGGAAGAAACTCTATAGAGAAATGATTCTAGAAAAACACCAGTGACTTCCCTTGCCAGCAAATAGTTTTTTTTTTTGGTCAAAAAATTCTATTTGCAGCACCCCCAGCATCCGCTGGCCAACCAGCGCAAGGGTCGCAAGCATTTATATATTTTACGCCATCCAGCGAGCGCAAAAGTGACAGTGGGTTAATAATTAATTGAACAGATGGATACAGATGAAGTGCTACATTTTCGCTTTTAGTGTTACTGCAGCTCCTCTACAACAAACCCATGTACCGTCTTCTAGCTTGACTCGGGTCCGTTTTGGACTCGACATCACGCTCGGGAGTTTTCCAACTTTTACCAAAGATTTTTTTTTTTTTGGCAACTGGCAATAGCTTCAAACATTACTCGTAAACGCAAATACTGTTATTAATAAATCTAAGTAGTGACAGATCAGAATATTGTGATAGCAAAGTTGAGGATTTACACGATAAATGTTAATAAAATATTTGAATTTGTGTGCTTTCATGAATGGAAGTTTTGTATCCACAAGATAAACTTTAAATTGGTGATGCATGGCGAGCCAAAGCAGGTGTCATTGTACTCACTTTATTGTCCAAATCAAACAGGTAAGAGTCATCTTCACGTCGATCAGCTTCGGAATCAGACAGCAATTCCCCAATATACCTGCGCAAGTCATTGGAACCAAATGCCGTCAACAACTGATGCTTTTAAATCCTATATTTCCTGATACAACTGGCATGTGAGCAGGTTCTGAAGAGGATAGAAGGTGGGTGCATGTGCGCGCGTGTGTGTGTGTGTGGTGATGATAGGAGTTCCACAGCAAACTTCATAAGGAAGACAAATGGTCTCATGGTCATTTTTATCTCATAATTACTCACTAAATAACTACTCACTCGCATATGAAGGTTCCCTTTGGAATGTCCATGAGAGACCTCACACCCCAACCCCTTCCAGCAGTACGAAACACCTGCAAACGGCACCTGCAAGAACATTTAAATAAGCATACTGCAATAATAAGATTTAGTGTCCGCAACAACAAAGGGCTAGGGACAGGAACGTTTGCTGAAGAAACACCCTGCAAATGTAAACATGTTTCAACGAAGTCGTACGAAACACAGCACACAACATAGATCTCATTAGAAAATATGCCGGCTGTGCTGGGAAAGCAATCTTGTCCTTAACATCAAACCATTGTTAAGTCTTGTTATTTGGAACATCATCTCTTTTACCCCAGTCTGCATACTGATGTCAGCCAAGAATGCACATCACAACTGTGCAGAAAGCAAAGAGTTATGCAGAATCTACTGGATTTTAACTAGCAGTCTGTGCTTTCATTGTTTATCCTATCTCTCTAGAAACATTCAAATAACATGGCATGCTTATATGCAAGGACAAATGTGTCACCGGTGACAAAACCAGTCTTAAGTAGGACGGCCAGTTTGTAGCTACAAGCAGAAATAGGTCGGTGGGGTCGATCTGGTTGATTTTGACTTTTTTTTTTCACAAAAGTCTTCCCCAGACTATAAACTATCATATGGATGCAAAATTTTCCCTTGATTGTAACTATAATTAGGTTTTAAAAAAAAAAGGAGTATTTGTATGCTGAACTTTTCACAGCCTGCAAATAGGTACTAACTTGCTGTGTCTCAAGCTGTATCTCGGTTACTAATTAAGCTAGGACAATGGTTCTTATATCAAATGGTCAGGAAACACTATAGATTTCATAAATGTATTTAACTCAAAACACCCAATTTCAAACTTAACACTGGTTCCATGCTGAGGTGACACAAATAACTAAACCCCTTTGTATCTTTTATATGAACATAAACAACAATAAGAGAAAGAGGCCCGACTTACGTGATGCCGTTCTGTACAACACGATTGTTACAATTGACCCAACACCGACACGCTCGATTGCACTCAAATATATGTGGTGGGTCCATCATGTTGAAGTCTTCTAGAAGACGACCATACTAAACAGAACACAGCACAGATACCCAGACTTTACAATATGCTTAAGTATGCACGTATGCATGCTATTATGTCACTTGGGGTGCCTGAGACAAAGAAATACAACATGAGAAAACATCAACCTGCCATTTTCTGTGTACAGAAAATTTTCTTTTTTTAGCACTTTCTGGATTAAAAACTTTGAAACAAAACGATGAAATGCCTGCCATTCTACAGTTCCGTACTGTTAGCTTTAACTAAGAAGCAAGACTCTGTCACCCCCCACCCCACCCTACACACACACACACACACGTGTGCTTTCATGACCCACCTTGTCATACCAACACCTGATGCTGCTGCGTGCACAAACGCAGTAAAGGGAAGAGCAGTCATCTCTGCATCGGCAACTCTGAGCAAAAATACACGCCCATTCAGCAGTTTGCACAATACATGCACATTTCTTAACCTTAATTTGTGTTTCTTTAGTAATACTTACCATAACCCAAAATGCTAAATTCTCAATTAGCAATCCCTAAACGCACCAGGCAAAGCCACGCTGAGTGCAAGCCTGAAGGCGTATATAGCAGCTCACACAAACACAACCGGCCGGCAGCAAAGCGCAAGAGAAAGTCAGTTAGACCTAGTCAGTTAGCTGTGTGCACGGGTGGCAAGGGGTGTGCGCATGCGCGAAGGGGCCTTAGCAGAGTTGCCTTGGTGGGTTTCGTTTTTTGGAAGGTGCGTTAGGGATCGCTAAATGAGAATTTAGCACTTTGAGTCATGGCAAAGTATTGTGACAAGAAACATACATTTAGCAGCTTGCACACAAAAACATATGCACTCAGCACTTCTGAGCACTCAACCAAGAATGGTTAAATGACTGGTGTTTCCAAACTTAATAATCTGGGCAACAATAAAAAGAAAAATATATATATTTTTGCACAATGCATGTACCTGTAAGCTGGTGATAATGAAGTTGATATGAAGATCTTGTGTTTCTACATTGTGGTTCACATACAGATAGTCTGTGGGATAAGATTCGTTGTCTACAGCATTCACACAGGGCAGGGGATTCTTCTCTCGACCCAGCGAGATGTCCCTGTAACAGGAAGACAAGTCCTGAAACACTTCCGAGCTGCATTGCCAACTACATTGTCTAAGCAAAGTCAAAGAAAAGGTCGATATTGTCTATCAGTCTATTAATCATTAAAGCACTGGGGCAAGTGAGGTCTTAAGAGAACATACTTTCGATGTGGGCAGCCTTGTCAGAGAGCCATATTTACTTCTTCCTGGCTGCCCTTCTAACCACCTGGTTCTCATTCGGCACACCTGTTTCCATTTCTTTCCACAGGCACCCAGCGAAGCAGTTGCCGTAGCTTGTAACGGCGCTCTGTAGCGCCCTACAGTCATGACTCACCCATGTTCGTGTCTTCCACCAGGTCCCACCCCTAACTCCACCCGACTCTCATCCCAAACTAAGAAAGAAAAATGTGGCAATCGAAATTTGAATGCCCAATTTTCATTTCCCAAGCCCAATGCTCTAACCATCGAGCTACAGAGCACTTGGGTGGGTCCCTTTTCATTTTAACCATAAGAAGAACACTCGAAACGTCATGATGTGAGCTTCTTATCGCTAGAATTGATGCAGTCTGCCGACATGGTCCATAGCCAAGTGGTTAAAGCACTGGGGCATTGACCGAAGAGGCAGCGTTCAATTTTTACATCTTCCTTCGGATTCTACCTTTTGTTTTTCTCGGGCACAGCTGTGACTGTGTGCTCTCCACGGAGCGCCGTAGCTCACTGTGGCAACTACTGCGCTGGGTGCCTACAGATAGAAATGGAAACAGCTCGGCCGCGTGAGAACTGGGTGTTCTGACTACTCCTTCCGAACTGAGCAGAAAGGTCACATTCATACAGCAAGTCAGGCTACAAAAAACTTCCAGCCTCCCGAGTTAAATCCGAGCTCTTGAACAGCAGAATCCCCACTGACTTACAACCTCTCAGAATTCAAGGAATGTCAGTGTTGCAGTTCACCACCCATCTACAGAAGCAGGCACTGGACTCACCAGTGGGGAGGAGTGTGTGTGTGCGCATGTTTGTGTGTGTGTGTTGGGTGGGGGGATTTGTGTGCCTGCATGCATGTGAAGACTTGCTCTTAGTTCCACAACCTGGCTACACTCAAATCCCCTGTCTTACTTACCTGTGCAAGAGACGTTCTGGTCGCGACAGTTTTGATGCAAAACTTCGCAGCTGCCTATTAACTTTAAGAGCCATGCACACTTGACTGTTTTGATCCGGGCAACACTGAAAAATTGAATTTTTTATGCTAAAAATATATAGCTGTAAATTATTTTTTTCATTTCCTCTCATTAAATAAACGTGCATCTACACATTTAATCTCAAATCTGGGAAGATCAAAAAAAATTTCTAAGGCACTCACAGCGATAGGATTTTCGTCTTTGTTGTTTCTCAGGTCAACATTGGCACCTCGTGCAAGAAGAACTCTGTGCACAAATCAGCAACAACAATAGAACATGGATGCTAGGCACTAAGTCCAGATTCTTCTCTATCTAAATTCTAAATATTCACTTCTCTGTCTACCCTTACCCTCACTGCTTCATCCCAGCTACCCATCTTAAAGAAAACCACCCAAATTTTATGAGCAAACTAGTCATGCCAACATGGAGGATCAGCAAGTGATATGTGAAACATTTTTTGCAGAATAACGCTTAAAACAACCTACGATCATTATTTTAGGCGGCCCTATGAGAACAGCTGTGGGATGTTTCTATTTTAAGGCAAGCATTTTCAAAGCACAATATCTGAGATTTGAAAAAGGAAAACTTACACAACCACTTCGTAGTGGTCCTGGCGTGCTGCAATATGCCTGAAACCAGCAACATAACATTTACTAACAGCCAGAAGGTGATAACCAGCTTGTTGTCTGTCACTAGGATTCTTTTCACATTTAGGTTTAAGGACAAGGGAGACAATGACAAGCATGATTCCTGTCCCACTGGCAAAACTTTATCTGATGGGTCCCCTGTGCAAGCACACACATACACACATTTTATCATTTAAATTTGCGACCATGCCAGATTCTGGATGTGAGAATACATTGTGTGTGTCCTGTGAGGGGCAGGGGCTAGGGGGATGCATAGAGAATAAAAAAGCTTACAGTGGACAGTCTCCATGTTCATTGGGGGTGTCCAGTTCACATCCCATGTCCATAAACAGCTCAGTAATCTCAACACTGCCTGCATAGGCTGCCCAGTGAAGTCCAGTGTTTTCTTCCTAAAGGAACATTTTCATCATTTGCAATGACCACAATCCCTCATTAAAGAATGTAAAGCATCTTTTATAAAATTCATAAAAGTTCTTTAGTTACTAAAAACAGTGCTCTTTTCAAACTGATGTAAATTGCATCTGTCTCAGAAGTCGTAATTTAAATAAAGATTTATGAGAAAACAAATACATTTGTGTTGACACCACAGCTAATACCTAAATTTCCTAACACAGCTAGCACAGAAAATTTGCCATGATCTAAACAGATTCAAACATCAACAGCCACAGTGATACAAAAGCTAAAGAAGATTTTAGTTATTTCCCTTGAAACTACACATATTCACACGCTTGCACTCTCTCCTTGCTGCCCTCTTCTCTCACCTGTTCTATTTTTAAGATCACAGGTGACTCTTGATTTAATGACTGACGCACACACATATACACACACACACACACACTAAAAAAAACCATGCAAGTGTTCGCTGGCTGGGAGCACACAGGTGAAAGATGAGTGAGTTGATACTCACATTATCTTTCTTGTTAGGGTCACCACCCCGCGAGACAAGATAGCGTACAACTTCCACCAGCTGCGACTCCGTGGCCCACATGATAGGTGTCCAACCACCTTCATCCTACAGACAAATGGGAACAAGCAAAAACATCTCAAATGACAAAAGCCACCAAGCCCTCTGATCTTTCTGCACATTTCAGTGGCCTCCTCTTCCACCCCCCCCCCCAAACTTAAAAATAAGTCTCTCTGGAAAATGGTCTCTTATAAACTGCACCACAGAACTGACTTTTTTTAAACTCTGCAGTCAACCCTAACAAGTTCTAGGATTGTTAGGACAGCCAAAGATCACTCATGAACCATATCTTTTTTATTTTCTTTTTCTTGTAGATCTTTTTAGGAGTACAACAGTGTTACAGCATATCAAAAGCTTTATCTTTCGTAAGCTTGGACACAATGCATCACAGGAAGGCAAAGTTATAAGCAGTTTGAAAGACAGTGCAGATTCCCCTTCTCCATCCAATACCTATTCTCTTGATGCTACAGGCTAAATGCCAAGGACTTACAGTAATGTTGATGTCGACAGCGTTCCCATCCAGAATGAACTGAATGATGTCAAGGTGTCCAGCCTTGGCAGCATAGTGCAAGCAAGTCATGTTGTCCTCTCCCTGTAACGGACACCAAGACTTTAGGTCTACTGTGTGGAGAAACACCTCTGAGGGTTCTCCTGTCTGTATCATCCTTCTCTCTCTCTCTCTCAATGCTTCAAATGATTCACTGCATGACAATAAACCATGTTTGTCCCTGATACAGGTCTCACAAGCTGGGTTCCTGTGCCCAGCACAAATACCTGTGGTACCTATGCTCAGGCTGTCAGAGCTTTTTCTTGTTACTGTGGGTACTTTGATGTCCTGCCCTTTCTTCTTCCACAACATACTTCCAACTGCTCACACTCCCATCATAAAATAGTTACTTATCATTCGTGACTTAATGTTTAAAAAGTCTCTTGTCCACAATTAGAAGCATCACAGGTGAATATGCCCCAGAGAAACCTTCAAGTCTGAAAAGGCATATGTCACACCAAAACTTATCCAACCAGCCCCAAGCACTAAATCATCTCAGCATCTTTAATGTGGGTAAAAAAAAATTGGTATGAGAAGAATTGCTGAAGGTTATGAGGAAGTGGAGGTCATGTGTATACATAAGCACACCTACCTCCCCCTCCCCTGCCACAGCCAAAATATGCACACAGGAACAATCCAGAACAGCCAACACACATGGGAACATTCAAAAACAGCCAATACACACACACAGGAACAATCTAGAACAGGCAACACACATGGGAACAATCAAAAAACAGCCAAAACACACACAGATGAACAATCCAGAACAGCCAACACGGGAACAATCAAAATCAGCCAACACACACACACAGGAACAATCTAGAACAGACAACACACACACACAGGAACAATCTAGAACAGACAACACACACAGGAACAATCTAGAACAGACAACACACACAAGAACAACCTAGAACTGACAACACACACAAGAAAAGACAACACATACAGGAACAATCTAGAAAAGACAACACACACAGAGGAACAATCTAGAACAGACAACACACACAGGAAAAATCTAGAACAGACAAAACACACAAGAACAATCTAGAACAGACAATTCTCTCTCACTTTGTCATCCAGCCGGCCTCCTGCGGTGACTAGCAGTTTCATGATGCTCAGGTAACCGCACTCTGCAGCAATCATGAGTGGTGTTTTCAAACTCTTGTCTGGTGTGTGCAGGGCTGCTCCCGACTAAGGGACAACAAAAACAACAATAACAACAAGTGCTTGAAAATGATGGCAAGAACCTGTTCTACAACCTACATGTACAGGGAGGTCCAGATGCTTGCAAGTATACACACATATACTAAGAATCCATCTTGCTTCTCGAGCAATTTGATTTTACTATTTTACTCGGCTATTAACTGCACTAATTTAACCAAGCTTTGAACCAGCATGCATGGATGGATTTGATGCCCAGCTCCAATCAGTTCATCTCAACATCAGTGGTACAGTTTTGTCAACACCACGAAAATACACAGTTTACAATAACCGCACCACCTATCAACCCACTATTATTGCTGTCATTCACCTGCACTCAAGATCCAAGTTAAAAGAAAACCGTCAATGAAAGCCTTCGCATACCATGTAAAATTGGTTGCATATGGGAGTGGTCTTAACTAAGAGGTGGAGGGTTGGGGGGGGATATTTCTTTCAACTGGCATGCATGGGCTGTGGCCATAAGCCACAGAGAATTAGAGACAACTATTAACTAACTTGTCTTGAGACTTCACTAGACCAAACCAATATCTACATTCAGATTTCCTGAGCTTTATAAACTGTTGCAGCGTGTGAAGAACACTTAAACGGCACTTTCTTATATTAAGCCTAAGAATAGATGGGCCAGTGTCAACTTTGCCTACATTATTCATTCCACACTGCTTTCAAATCCAGGAAATTTTTGAAGCAGCAAGAAGACAAGTGCTGACAACTTACATGTATCAGCAGGTGGACAAGCGCCAAGTTTCCTGAGTACACGGCCGCGTGTAGCACCGTCTGACCATCCTGCTCTTCACACCTCTGGTTCGGGTCGGTGCCATCCACTGCAAGGGATATACTCACCATCAAAGAAACATCTGTCACTGATCACTGTTCATTCAATAATCAATCTCCTTATTCTCATGTCGCTTCACTAAACCCATTTGGAGCTGACAGCAAGACAGGCTGTAGACTGGCTTGTGCAATGTTTAAAATTTCTTGTGCTGAAATACTGTCAGTGACAAAAGGAGAGAACTGGTGCACTGTATAAAGTGGCCAATTGTAGACACTCTTCTCAGAGCAAAACTCAGGCAGGCATCAAAATTACTGCTCTTCTCCAGATGAAGGTATGTGAAGAGGTAAAATTACTGATATGCTCATGGCTGAAAGTTTCAAATTTTCAAAAGAAGAAAAATGTAGAGAGCGTCCAAGGGACTCTAACAAGTATGCCAATGTTTCTCAATCACAAGCTCCCCATAGCTGATGAAATTATTTAAAACCCAGCCTAGCTCCAAGAATGGCATTTTTAAAAGTAAGTTGGGTTCCTTACTTGAGTCAAATCTATTTGTGGATCAAAATACGTAAAAGGTGTCACAAGTTTTTTTTCAGGTATGACACTTTGCTTTCCTATAGACAGAATGAGCTATGCAGTGCAAGAAACAAACAATTTTAAGCATAAATATTTTAGGGGCCTCCATATTAACACTTTAAATGATTCCATAATCTCAGGCACATGCAAAGGCTATTATTTTACTGTGCACGTGTGTGTGTGTGTGCTTGTACCTGCACACACATTTTAATGCATTCTCTCGTTCTTTATTTTGACTTTTAATTCATCATTATGCTTTTGAGTGCATTAGAAATAGAGCTCTGATAATCACAGCCAGGGCTACCATAAAAGCTACTCACTCAGCATATAGAAAACTTTATCCAGGTCCCCTTCATAGGCTGGCTGGTACATGTTCTTCGGAAGTATACGGTACTTCTTTGGCCTAGAAAAATTGCAATCATGAGTTTCAAATGCACAGAAGTACGAATGCTGTCTATAATTAACATCTAATCTTGTCCTGTCCTCATCTTACATCCCACACACAAAGAGGAATCCAGCGTTTCAAAACAAAAAAAAAGTGGGGGAGGGGGGCATGAACATGGCCCCCACCCTTCCAAATGGGTCCCTCAAATTTAAACAGGTTCCAGACAAACTAAAAACCTCTCCACCACTCCTCCCATTTCTCTCTCCACTTCACCGTTAGTGAAGGTACACGCACACGCTTTGCTTCATTAAATCCATAGCTGACAAACACAAGCTTATACTCTTTCTGTTATGATTTTAAAAATTAAATCTTTTTGGTAGAGAAACAAAATCAGAGATAATGCACCCAGTTTTAGGATTAAAAGCTGAAAGGAGATAACTGAAAACCAAAGAATTATATTTCCTTTACTTGAATATTTTCTTCCCATTTTCTTTGCTTGGGTTTTTGAATTTGCAAGTCGCAATTTGCAAATCCCTCTCTGAGCATCTCCCGACAAAAAAGTAACCGCTTAAAAGAGCTTAATCAATCAAGTAACCGAATTGAAAACACACAAATGCAAGTATGACTGTGTAAACATTTTTGATCGCACCTCTCTTCCTTTGTGCTGCATAACCTAAATAGCTTCTCAAGGTAAGTTCTCTCGGCACCTTGTGGCAAGCCATCTGAAGGAAAAAATAAGAACAATAAAAAACTAGGGGACAGAAAATACATTACACAAAAGACTGTCAACTCCCAGTGAATATGACATCTAAAAATGTAGCTAAATTATAGGTGATCTTATTGTAATTTCTTTATAAATCCACCATGTACATAAAAACCTTTTTTCAAAAAAAAACTATCCAAACACCCACATTACTAAAAATCAGATGGGTGGTGGTCGTGGAAAAATAAATTAGCTATAATCGAGAAAAGTCATCTGTCTTCTATGTGTACTGTCACCTGTGACACTAGGGCCAGTCTGTTTTCTCTGTGTGCTGTTACCTGTGATACTAGTGCCAGTCTGTCTTCTACATGTGCCATTACCTGTGACACTAGTGCCAGTTTGTTTTCTCTGTGTGCTGTTACCTGTGACTCCAGTGCCAGACTGTCTTCTATGTGTGCCATTACCTGTAACACTACTGCCATGCTATCTTGTGTCCCATTATCTGACACTAGTTCCAGTTTTTCTGTATGTGCCATTACCTGTGACACTAGTGCCAGTTTGTCTTCTACATGTGCCATTACTTGTAACAATAATGCCAGTCTGTATTTATACCTTACCTGTGGATATTGTTTTAGAACAGGGCAGAGTAACTGTCACACCAAGCTGTGATTCTCCTGCCAACTTCTTGGGCCCAGCAATGCTCATTTTGGCCTTTAAACTGAATGGAAAGGAAACACAGACTGTAAACTCTACTCTGGAAGATGTGGCAGTAAAGGTGATTCTCCACTAGATGATAAATGGGTGTACTCAGGTTTTCAATGTGCTTTTATCGTGAGTCTAGTCACTTTAGATGTACCCGGAGTATCGTCATGTTGGATAATGAATGGTGGTGGTGTGTACAAATAAACTGTACTCTTTAACTATGTTCAATGTATTCTTTGCACTTGTAAGCTGCACTTTCTTTGCAATTTTTTTTAATTAAATGCCTGCACACTGAAGTGGGATCCTATCCCTTGCTGCTTCAGCTTCGGGTTTCTGTCCTCAAACTGTTTGTAGGATGCAGAATGAGTGCAGAATGAATGCAGAATTAATATGATGCATGCAGTCAAAAGTCCTCCACACTGGAAACCAAAGTCAATTTAGCAAATTGCAATGCACAAACCCCCCCCCCCTCTTTTTTTTGTGAGATGATACTAGGCATAGGTACTTCTCATGGTATGCAGATCGGTATTTTTCTAAAACCCAATGCTTATTCTTTATAAACAAAGTGCAAGATAACTCATCTTCCAATTCACAATCAGATTCATCTTCTGCAGTCTCATGTAGATCTAGAACATGTGCCATATGCTTTGCCATCATTTTCACATTCAGCTGCATTCAGCATGCCCACCCTTCAGTCTACAGGTTTAATGACTAAAAGGCCTTGCATACTGCACTCTTCGCTGCTACGACAGCACACAGCTCCATGTGCACACACTGTGCTGAACAACGCCATACACAACATGGGCATCGCTGGTGTGCTTCGATTCTTGATAGCACAGCAGATAAATCTCTTTCTTGCTTTCATGCTCTTTCATGATTGTGAACAGCCATTTTATAAAAGCAGATCGGAGCAAATTACTCAACAGAATCTGATGTGGAACTGCAAAATGAGACCTCAAAATGCAGAATTTACTCTGCTCGATGCGGAAGATAAACAGGTCTGAATTTGGGCTAAGTACGATCAACACAAAACCCCAGCTTCTGCAATGGAGCATGAAAACTGACAACTTACATCGTCTTCCGAAGGTTGGCCCGGATCTGCTCAGTTGACTGGCTGGGTCGAGGTTCATGCAGGGTTAGATTCACCTCTATCTGTCCAGACTCCTCTCCACAGTGAGGGCAGAACAGGCGGCCATTCCGCACCGTCTGACACTGCTTGTGAAAATTGTGCACGGAGCTGCCACCTTCTCGACGACATTGCAAGAATTTCCCCTGCCGACAACAATTGGAAAAGAAATGATAATTCCATTTTACTAATAAAGGTGCATCTTCTAGTCTAACTAGTTGAGAAATAATGCATGCACCTTAAATCCACACATAACAGTCGGACCTCATTCTGTAAGATATCCAACAACTCAGGCTTTTTTTTTTTTGAGTCATTCTTCTCTCCCATCAAACAACTCCGGCCTCTGTTGGAGTAGCTCCTTTCCTGTTGTGCTACGCAAGTCACATGGCAACGTAATTTTAATGCTCATTTACTAGCATGTATTTGTAATGAGGCACTTTATTTAAATTTAAAATAATTTTTTGGGTGGAAGGGTTAAATTTTTGCTATCATTCGAAGCATGTACAGCTGCACAGTATGGCTTTTACTCTGTATGCATTTATTTACACCTGTTTTGATCTACGCTGCATTAAGAACCCCAGGTTCTTGGACAGTCTAAAAAGCCAGCCAGGTTATGCCTAAGTAAACGAAAAGACACCTAACAACTGCTGTATATAAGTCAAGCCTACATTGTCTCACCTGAGTGCAAAAATGACCACACCCTGGACAGCACTGGTGCAATTTAAGCCGTTTACGATGCACCTCACACACTGCCATGAATGGAATTTTAACACCTGGTCGCACCAGCTGGGTGTTGGTCACCTTGTTACAACAACCTAGCACCTGTGAGCAGACCATGTGCAGATCAGAAAACACAGCCAGACTTGCCTGTCTGTCACAAAACTGCAAGTATGGTCCTGGGACAAAAACAAAGTGCAACACCATCCAGATTGCATCAACTACTTTCATCCACAAGCACAATAAAACACTATTCTTCTTTGTTTCAAATGAGCCCTTATTATAACGTTACATTTTTTTAAAATGTTGAATCAGGTTCGTATTGCTGAAATCTACGACATAAAAACACCAGAAGCATAAAGACACAACTGAATCAAATCTGAATGTCTGCTTCCATATAATAATGCCACTTAATGAACAGCAGGGCTGTTTACAGCTGTGCCATTTGCTAGCGTGGGAGTTACCATGGCTACTTGTGGAAACAGAATGCACCACATTAGAAAGGATATGAGTTTTTATCTCAACTGTTATAGCAATTAGAATAGAACACAAGACATAGCATTGTAGCAGAGGGCAAAAGTCTATAGATGGTCTGAACAACTTGATCTCACCTTCATGCTTAAATTTTGTTTCTTACTATGGTGTTTGCACTGGTGTATCACATTCTTCCTGTCCATAACAATTTAGGCCAACATAGATTCTATTTTCAATTTATTGCCATGTGTGAATCCTGCCCAAACACACAACAGTCATGATACAGCTGTTATTGTTGATGAGGTTAAACAATAAACCATCCAACCATCTACATTGCAGTACCCTTGAGAAGAAATGATCTAATGATGATAACCTTTCCATCAACTGAGTCCAGAGCTTGGCAGTAAGTTGCCCCTGTTGATAATCTGGAGAAATTGGCACCAGCAATCTTGCAGCAACAAAGTGGAATAACGTCGTTGTCTGGGGTTGTTAACTGCATCAGAATGAAATAAGGGCATGTTCAAGAAACATCAAGTCATGCCATCTTCACAATGTTCAATATCAAGCAATAATTTTGTTGAAGTTGTTCAGAAACCCAGTCAGTGCTGTTTGATGTCTTTGCATATACAGTGGAACCTGCTTATCACAAGATGCTGGGGACAGGAGAAATGATATCATGGTAACCGCATCTCGTGCCAAGAGAATAAGGGCCAATGTACATGTTTCCAAGTTGCAATAGGACCTTAAAAAGCATTTCACAGTTCCGACCTAGAAACTTGTAAATAGGCCCAAATTAGTCAAACTCACCAGTGTCTGTGCCCATCAATCTCTGAAATATTAGAATACCCTACTAGAAGATTGTGTCTTCTACATACGCTACTGACCTAATCTGGTAACATTAAAATTCAAACGAGCTTAGAGGGACAGAACCAACCATACATACAAAAGCCAATCAATCCACAGAACACAATGAGGTCGTAGGAAACAAACCAATTAGACAAAAGAACAGAAGTGTCTCCAATACTGAGGCATGAAAACAGAATTTCCTTTCTGTTTAGTGTTTACTCTCACCTGTTCTCGTGCTAACCAGATTAGTTTTACAGGATTCTGGTTATATGGGATTTGCAAATTCGTTCTCTCAGTCTTCACTGTGCCAGTCACCAGCTGAGAAGTCAAAAATGCGGGGAGGGAGGGGGAAGTTTCCCACAAAGCATGCCAGATCGTACAAGATATTTAGTCTAAAAACAGCACCATTTGTCAACTGACAAGAAAACAACAAAAAGACTTGTCATAGCTACGTGTACACACTGCACCACGCAAGCCATATTTTTCCCATTTCCCAAAGCAGAGAATGCATTGTGAAAAAGCTCAGCAATCATGCCAGAACACTAACACTTGACATGTATCCACTATCACGTACGAAACAGAGCTGTATTCAGCTAAGAAGAAGATGATGAAGCCATGTTTATTATCGATCCCCAACAGATACTTTCAACTGCATGAGAATCCAAGTCAAATCTGAAGAAAACAATGTTGGCCGAGAAACAAGTGTGTGATTCTTATTAGGCAATCAAAATCTGAATCCCTCTGAATGGCCAAATACTGAAGCTGCGATGAAAACTATGTGTGACTTTCAGTACGTTTACCAGAAACAAATGTTTGAGCCATGAGCTAAGGGTCATCACCCACAACACACTGAACAAACCAGTCAATGCACAGAACACAATGAGGTCATGAAAAATAACCAATCAGACAAGAGAGAATAACACAAAAAATCTTCATTACTGTAGGCCTAGTACTGCTGCGTTAGTGTGTGGTGTGAGTGCCGTGGCTTGGAGTTTCCTCCAGCTGAAGTTCATTTCTGTTTATCTCCCTTGTTTCGTGCTAACCAGGTTAGTTTGGGCCCATTGTGGTTTCTGTAGTGGGATGTGAAAACGGCATCGTTAGATCCGATTTCTCATTATATCCCCTCTCTTTGTAAGTGATTAAAACGTACTCATGAAGAGTGTTGGTCAGGAAATCAAAACTGTCTCATGATAGCCGATGTCTTGTGGTATCAGATCTTGTCATAAGTGGGTTCCACTGTTCATTATAGCTTTGTGTTGTCATCAACTAAAATTATCTATAAAGTTTCTAGATGGAAATAAAGAGACAGCAAAGAATGAAGACAGGAAAACATTCACCATGATAAAACCAGCTGCCAAAGTCAGCTGCAAATCTTTAAAACTGTATATTTATACACAAAAATTTGATCATTTATGTGAAAAAAATCATTTTTAAAAAAGGTTAAAGAAAGAGATTTTACAGCTGCCCATCACAGTGATGCAGATTTAGTAACATTTGGTGAAGTAACACCAGAAGCTGCTTGGGCTGATACCTGCTTTTTCCAAAATGACCCTCAGATTTCAGGCTAGAGAGTCATTTTGATCCTTGGTTTTAAAATCTTCCACAAGCACTCAACTCGCTGAGCTAGCAATATGCGGCCCACCAACACCGATGCTATCAGCTCATGAGACTACCAAAATGCACCTCACCGACACAGATACCAGCATCTCATGATATTACCAAAATGCACCTCACCGACAGATACCGGCACCTCACGATATTAGCAACATGCAACTCACTGACAGATTCCGACACCTCATGATATTAGCAACATGCAACTCACCAGCATGAATACTGGCACCTGATATTAGCAACATGCAACTCACCGGCACCTGATATTAGCAACATGCAACTCACCGGCATCTCTTGATAATAACAACATGCAACTCACCGGCATTGATGTCCCATCAACACTGGACTCCCCTTCTGGCGTTTTAGGCGGTGTTACGGGCAATGATAAACCATTTGGAAGTGAGCCAGATGACTTGGCCTCACCAGACATCACAGAGTCTGATCCAGATGAGGATAGAGATGCAGAAGAAGACGAGGACGACAGGACCTTGGCCTTAGACGTAGGAGACTGGCTCAGCTTGCTGAAACTCTGAGTTTTGTCAACAGCTGCCGACGCGGTCACTGGGAAACTCAAGGACGAGTTCGGAACAGAAGCCACCCTGGCCGTGGGATGTGGACCGGATACCATGGACATAGTTTTCACCTGGCCTGGGCTACCAGACTTTGTAAGCAATGCTCTCAAAGCATTTGAGGTTTTGCCAACCTGATGCCCAGGTTTGCGCTGGAAGTTGAGCAGTGTTGCCACCGAAGGCACAGCCTTGGTCATGCCATCAACAGACGTTACTGGCGCTAGAGTGGTTATCAACGGCAGCCCAGACTTGGTGCCAGATGGCAACGTCGCCGGCACAAGAGACAGTTTACTTCCTGTAGGTACAAACAGGATTGGCTGGCCAGCAGGGACCATGACAGAGGTTGTTGGCGAGATGGCGGACGATGGCGGAGGTGTACCAGAAGAGCTCAGTTTGGGCAAGATGGAGCGCAGACCTGGCATATTCTGCAGATGTTTGGTGACTACCATCACAACAGGCTGCAGCACAGGAGGAGGAGGGCTGCTGCTGTCATCTGCTGTCTTTTGTCGCTTGCCTGCAAAAAATGTGCATGTTCAGTTTTGGAACATAATTTAACAATCAGAAAAGGTCCAGAGCAAGGGCTCCTCACAGTAACATCCTCACACCCCTTTTGTTTTCAGTTCTCTGTGTAACTTTTCAATTTTTTTCTGACCACAAAAAATGCTCTCCAGCAACTTCCCTGATGGCAAAGACTGAACGCTTGCAATGTACCTCCGACAACAATTCTGCTCCAACTTAACAAGTTTGATAAGGTGAGCAGACAATGCACTCTGCTATTTTAAAGTTCCTAATAATTAAAGTTTTTTTAAACATTTAAAGCAGTATTTATAACGGAAACCAAAAAAAACCCAACATAAGCAGTGCACATCTAGATATGCTTTTAAAAGACCTTTAAGTTTGCCAAAACCTGTAAATATGTTTGTTTATACATAGAAGTAAACTCCACCCTCTCCCCCTTTTAAATAAACTCACCTGAAATCAGCAAACTGTCATCATCCCGAACAGGTGACGGCTGGATGCCCTCAGCTGGAGATTGGATCAGACAACAAATCAAAAAATTGTTTGCTGTTATTTTTCTGACATTTTATTGGCCACTTCAGGGCTTGATGTTAACTCCCTCCCACCACCCTCAATTCCGTGCCCTTTTGCACCAGACATTTCACTATCTTGAAGGTGATCTGTACTCAGCAGACAGAAAGCTCTACTTTGCAAGTATTAAAAACGGTGTACCTGTTCAGTCAGGCAAGCTGTCAGAAATTTTACTTGTCTAACCATCGAAACAATGAACATACTTAAACCAAGGGAAAACGGGCTACTGTGAGTGCTCACATCAAAAGCTGCACTTGTTTCATACCTCTGTACAGCAAACTATGGATCTATGCTAGTGATGAAAGCTCTGATCATTAATGAGTCACCGAGTGGGAAAAAAACCCAAGATAAACTCTCCAGCAAGCCCATATACCCACCCCAATCCAATATTGTAATCAAGCTATGACGACTATACACAGGCTACATTGTATCCCCGTATGCCTTTAGCACCAAGCTCTGGCCTGGGCTGTATAAGCATTTATTCTGCATTCCATTGGTCAAAGTGCTAATCAATGTCAGAGGAACATTATCTTTCAGAAAAGCTTGGAAAGTTGAATTTTTGTACCATCTCATCAATGGGCAGAACAAATCACTCGGGGGGCAAAATAAGAATGTTCTATGTGCAAATGCTGCTCAAACATCTGACTTGAGTTTCAGTGCAGCTTCTCTGGATCAACTGCACCCACACCTGGTACTTCTCCAGCTGAGCAATGAACATACTGCATGGGTGGAAAAATACAACGGCCCAGAACCTCTTGAAGTCTTGCCTGGCTATTAAAAATCAATCACTAGCCTGTTGGGCACTTTATTTTATACATACAACACACCCCCCACCTCCATTTTTTTTCCTTTGGGCATCAAATATTCCTGGCCAGATCCAAATTTTGGAAAAAGCCATGATGACAATTTTAACTCTTCGCCTGCGACATTAGACTGGTCCTTGTCTAACTTTGCGGATGTCTTACTCAAAAGACACAGACATTTAAAATATGTGCCTTGAACTGTGTTTAATCGGGAGTTTAGCCAGTCCTAGTTATAAGGTTATTTCCCGATCATGAACTGATGTTGGTTTGGTGATGCACATGGGTTTTCGCATGTAGACATGTAAGAGTGGACACCACTGTCTTCTACCATTTTATTTCTAGTCCAACACTCTTCTAAAGTACATAATCTTCAAGCTGACACATGCGAACAAGCCTCACTCTTGACAACCTGAAATTCTTCTCTTTCGTTGTTTTTCCAAAAGTTCGATGTCTTGATTCTCCCCTGCAATAATAATAGAATACTTATCATAAAAAATAACTGTAATCAGTTTAAGAATGCAAATTTAACTGCCATGGAGTAGCCTAAATAAGCAAGCAAACAATGAGTTCTAATTTGTGTGTGTGTGCATGATGCAGGGGTTTTTTTTTTAAGAAAAGCAGAACTGAAATCTTATAACAAGTGTGACATGCTTATACCATCAAAGTCACAGCAAATGAGTATCATACTGCAATCTCACAATGCATGTATATTATCCTACAAAAAGATGATTACCAAGTGTTGCTCATTAAGACTTCAATTTTATATTTTGTTATCAACTGAACCCAGCCATTTAAAAAAAATCTCTGCACTCCAGCAAACTTTCAGCAGAATCCATTTTGTATTAACCTGTTGGCAAGGGGCTCAGTGGGGTGCCTCCAGCCACCTGGAACATTACAAAGACAAAAGAGTCAAGCAAATGTTAGTTGGTAAACATCCATATTGATTACTCACAGCTACAGCAATATGAACCTAACTACTAACTTAATTACTAAGGAATCACTTTGTTGAATCAAAACCATTATCATCCTATAACCCCCATTTTACTATACAACTAAATTAAATTTAAAGATATGCGTAGTCTCTATCAGACTCTATCAGAGTGTGAATGACCCCAAATTGTGTTTGGTGAAAAGCGTGCAGTGAAACCTGGCAGTAAAAACAAAACATACAACACTCACATTTATGGGTTGTTGTTTAACAGGTACTGCAGTGGTAGCTTCACTCCCAGAATCCCCTGAAGTGCGCCGTTTTCCTTGCAGCATGTCCATGATGGACTTCCCTTTCAGTGGGCTTTCTCGGGATTTGCGACGCATGAATGAGTTGCGCCTCTTGATGAAGGCCCTGTGTGAGTTTTTAGCCAATAAATCTAAAACACTGTACGGTTTCCGCGGTGATCCTATAGGCTTTCGGCTTACATGCCTCAGAGGATCATGAGCCATAGGTCTGTCACTATTTGTGACACACGCCTCATCCCCATCTTCCTTCTCAGAAAGTTTCTTTTTCTTCTGAGGCTTTTTGCCAGGAAAATCGTAAGTACCACGCCTCCGTTTCTTTCGGAGTTTCACCCTGAGTTTTCTTTTCAACTTTAATTCTGAAGCATGCTGGGAACTTGAAAACTCTGAACACTCAGCGTGGCACCTGGCCAAACCCGGGCCGCTTTCTGCTGCATCGCCTCGGTTGACTGTGCTGTCCCTGCCGCGATCACTCTTCAAACTCTCCCCCCCTGCAGCTGGTCTGACGCATTTGTCTTTAACCTTTGGCTTTAGCACGTCCTCAAGATCTGAAAGTTTCAAAGTGATTTTAGCTGACGGATGGAGGTTTGTGATCTTGATGGTCCCTGGTTCAGAGGCGCTGCCTTCTTTGTGGAAAATTAATGGGGCCTGCCGTACAGGCTGCCCGGATTTTCTGGCAGTAGCTTTCGTCTTTGTGGCTGATTTTGCAACAGAAGAATCTGGCGAGCACGTTCCGAACGGTTGCTGTGTCCTGCTGTCTGAGGATGACTTCTCGCTACTGGAGTGGTCTGTTCTCACTACTGCATCATCCATGCTACCTAGTTTCAATATTTCATCTGGCTTTATCACGCTGTTCATTTCTGGAAGCTCCATGACACTTTTCTCTTCTTTGCCCACCACATTTACATCCTCAGCAGTCACTGGATCCCTGTCTCCAGCAGGTTTACTCAAAGCTTTCTCAGCATCAGGTACACAGACACCACTCATATTCTCATCCTCCTGCTTGGCCTGTTCCTTAGACCGTTCACATATCTTCTCACTTTGTGCTTCTTCAATTTCCATAAGGTCTGCTACAGGAATATTTTCCTTTTCAGATTCTGTTCTCCAGTCTTCATTTTTGTTCGATGGAACACTCTCCTCGTGCAAACATATCTGGGTACCATCCACAGCTGGGGACATTTTGTCACCATCACCACCAGCCTCTGCTTTACAAGAATGTTCTTCCATTGCAACGCCACTGTCTTCTGGCTGGACAATTTCACGATTGTCTGTCCCAGAAACACCCTTCTCACCAGCATCCCCAGCATGATTAATTTTCTCCACTGCACAATTGGCCTCGGGAACAGAGCTCCCTGCCTCATCTGCTTTATCAGACACTTTTGGAACAGTCGCCACAGAAGAGCAAAGATGTTCCATGCAGTCACCGTCAGACTGCAAGGATAACTGAACAGAGATGGCCACTACTGGTTCAACATCACCATCTGCCCTGGAGGCAGAAGGTGTAGTCGTTCCCAAGTCAACGTTATCCGAGTGCTCAGCACCAGAATCTGCTGATCCATTGTGAGCCTGGCTTTCAGACAAAGGGGGTGAAGACTCTCCACTGGTGGCACCTTGGAAAGGAAGATGAGGATCAGCCTCCCCATTAACATCATGGGATGTCACCATCTTTGATTCAACTTCCCCATTAACATCATGGGATGTCACCATCTTTGTTTCAACTTCCCCATTAACGTCATGGGATGTCACCATCTTTGTTTCAACTTCCCCATTAACATCATGGGATGTCACCAGCTTTGTTTCAACTTCCCCATTAACGTCATGGGATGTCACCAGCTTTGTTTCAGCCTCACCATTAACATCACGGGACGTCACCATCTTTGATTCAACTTCCCCATTAACGTCATGGGATGTCACCATCTTTGTTTCAACTTCCCCATTAACATCACGGGACGTCACCATCTTTGTTTCAACTTCCCCATTAACATCACGGGACGTCACCATCTTCCCTTTCTTTATGTCTGAGGATCCTTGCCCATCTTCTGACGGCTCCATTGTCACCATCTGCATCGAAAAGTGACTTTAATAAGCCCATGACATAGGAAGATAATGAACCAAAATGTCAGTTAATTATTTCTAAGGGACTAATTTTTTTGGAGGGGGGAGACAATGGAGTTTTGCCAGGTGTTTAATTTTCAAGTCCTACTTGAGCTGGAAGGAGGAAAAAAAAAACAAAGCTATTTCTGTATGCTACACATCTACAAAGCTCACATGACCTAAATCCTCAACGAACTGTACCTACAATCTCTATACAGTAGGTCTGTACATTAAGGCAAGTTCAGAGTCAATAATGATATATATATCCCATTCCTTCCTTGAACGCTTGAAGGACAGCTCGTTTTAGATAAGAAAAATCCACAAATCCAATGACTTGCTAAAGTTGTTATAAAGGGACTTTCAAATCCACTGTTTACTGTTGCATGGTATCGGGTAGAGAATGCAGCAACTACTTCCCTTTTTTCTTGACAAGCAGGAAGTATTATTCACCCGGGAGGTGGGGGGAATGTACAGAAGATACTTTTTCATGTTAAACGGTGTGATCCGCCACTTATGCAGGGTGCATATGAGTAAACCTGGCTAACATCTTCTTGAGTTGTTAACATTACTTCTTCACAAGAAACTTTCGAAGTCATTAAGAGAATACATTTAAAGTTTATTATCACACATATACAGAGATAGCGAGAAATGGACTGAAATAAAAAGAAACTAGAAACAGTGAAGGGAAAGGACAGAAGAAAAGCATCTTTTTTCTTTGTTCTCTTACTGCAAACATGGAGCAAAAAATAAAAACCACGAGAATGGCTAATATTAATAATTATTTCAATGACTGCAGCTTCTACTAGTTTTGCTGTCCAGACACCTTCCTATAAATCTTCATTCAGAAAAATGCCAAGATGAACACTTCTGAGACAGCATTCCACAGTACCAGAAAAATGCCAAGATGAACACTTCTGACACAGCATTCCACAGTACCCAGGAGGGGTTTACAAAAACACAAAAAAAATTTCACAGTAAATTAAGTGGCTGTATGGGGTGTAAAAAAAACAGTCACTGTCAGTTATTTAATGTCAAAATCCACTCCCACTGAAGTTTTTCATATTTCTCTGTAAAAGAAGTGGGTTTTTTCTGTTTGATTATACGTACTACCACTAAGTTGGGAGAAGACTAGAGGGTAGGGGTTTTTTTTTTACCTACATGTAACATGTACCAATTTTTTAAAAAAACACAATGTCCTAACAAATACATTTATACTTCTACATGATGATCATATATGGCTAATGAGTGACTGTTTATAATATAAGTGCTAATCTGGGTTACTCAAAAGCTGAATAAACAGATGAAAACTACTGCTCAGTCCCCTGGCTCATAACAATAGTCTCAAAAACTGAAGATGCATGAGAGTAAGAGATTCTCCTACAGAATTCTGAAAGTTTCTCGACAATAAATGACCTGGTCATTGTATTTTCTTGATTAGAAAGAAAAAAGAAAGTGCATCTCTGGGATGCATGAGTGGAAGCATCTCTGCATCTTTTTAGATTTCTGTGCATAATTTATATGACTGCACATTATGAAGAACCCTATTATTAGCAGCGGCAACTTTGCAAGTCAAATTTTAAGTCAAAACCTGTAAGGAACCAATCTCTAAGTTGCAGGCATCAAACATAGCACTCACCAGCAGAAAAACGGATGGTAAAAGAGTTAATTCTTCTCTGTACAACTCTGGCCTCGAATCCGCAACTGCAGAAGAAAACGCTGTGTTCTTTAAATTCATTTCCTCATTAGTTTTATCATCTACAGTCAATGTTTAGAAGTCTCCTTTACAAACAAGTGAATACAAAGCATTCTGGCTAACAGTTACACAGGCTCTGATTACATAAGATATGGGTCAGCACAATTCTAAGAAGTTCCTGACTGACATGCTGTGGTCTGATTTGGACAAGACAAAAACTGGCTACCATGAGCCAAAGCTAGTGATAACATTTCAGAAAACACTTTTCTTGCAAACTGCATGTGTAAATACACTTCTGTATATAAATGAATGGTCACACAATGGGTAGCTAATGCAATAATAATAGTACTATTACACTATTACTGTATTAGGACTACTAGTAAATACTGTAAATACTAATCCTTGTATTATTACTAATACTAGTACCAGTTTAATTAAATAAACAAGCAGCTACAAATACGACACTTAAAGTCTTAATCAAAAGAGAATATTCATGTCTCATAAACACCTACATGTGATACAACTATATCCAAGGGATATTACCGTACAAGGGTTGGCTTGTATGAGTGTTCTTATCTCCTGTTCGTTCATAAAGGTGTATGTAAAATATGTAAAATACACAAGGCGAATGGGCCTTATGACTGCCCTTATGACCACAAAGGCAGCTACAAAGGCTCATGCAACCCAGCCTAGATGTAAAGCGAAAATGGTTGTAAGACAGAAGCAGACCCAAAACATCTAAGTTACTGGTTAAATAGTAGACTTGTACATGTGTAGTACTAGGAAATAAATATTAAAGCTGACAAAAAGCTGCATGAAGTGTAATGCTAGAAAAAAGATTTTTTAAAATATGACAGAATTTTAATATATAAATGAAACTAGTAACCAGCGCAACCAATTCTCAATTTACTAATCCTAAACTGCCCTTCCTTCAATACTTAAGTAACTCCATTCTTTGTTCACCCACATCCTAACCCATAGTGTCAAATGACCAGCAGTTGGAAGCACTTTCCCACTAAATAAAAGAGCCAACAGGTAATCTATTGTTAACTAACAGTCTTTTATTCCCCTACAAAAGTACAATTCACTGTTTTTGACAACCTTTTTGTTGGGTGTCATAAGATAACATGTCCTGACTTCACACATTCTCAAAGAAACTTTCAAATTAGTACTTTGTTTATGCAGCTGAAAGTCCTTCGTCATCAATAATACAATACTTATTCTGCATTAATACCTCCTCAGGACTGTTTTTAAAAAAGCAAACAAAATAAACAGCACATCAGTGATGCTGTGGATTGGAAGGCCAACTGGTAGAGGGTTTTACCTCCTGCAAACGCTTGCACTTGGGCCTTGAAAGTGCCGCAAGCGATAGCAATCTTCAGCTTATAGTAACCAGGAAAATATGTCTCTTGCAAACACAAGCCAACAATACGCATTCGCATATTCACAGCTTCCGGGCACCAAAGGCTACATCACAGGACCTAGTTTATGTCTTTCCTGAAGAATAGCACTAGGCTCATTCCCTTTAAAAGGATCGTTTATTTTTTTAACAAAACTGACCCAAGTTAAAGTATTCTCTGAAGTATCCGTAGGGCAATGGCTTATTTTCCAAAATTTGATACATTGGCCATCATGAAAGGTCGACTTCTCGACAATCATGCAGGACGGCCCACCATGCTTGCAAGACAACGTTTTACGAAAATAATAAGGGTTGTATGGACTATATCAGTAGCTGAATCTACGTTTCAAGTAATATGGAGCATACAAGACAAAGATCGGTCACACTGTAGCAGTTCCGAACGACAGATTTTGCCTTACACCAAACTGTACATTACCTGCTCCATCGAATCCTCGGACGCCGCCATGAAGAAACAAACGTTTCGCGCATGCGCACTGTCTATCTTTCGCGTAGCCTGAATTTCCCGCCCTCGCGTCGCGCTGTGTGCAAGTTTGCAAGGAAAGAGAGGAGCGCTGTTGTAACGCGGATAATGAAAACGACACGCGCTGTTGATGAGGTGACGAAAGGGAATGGGAATAAATCCAAAACCTGATTTAAGTGGCAGTTCGGTGACTAAATTTCCATGTCTCCAGCAAAAAACACTACAAACCCCCAAAACGAACACACAAAAAATGATTTCTTGAACGAGAACTCGATCTCTCATAGTTTTGAGAAAAAAAATTTGTCTCTGATAGTACACTCGGATGGTGTGGGGGAGGGGAGTACGCCCTAGATCCGGCCTGAGAATGGATATATTTCTGAATTAAACTAAGAAGTCCAACATAAGCGATACATTCTATTGTATCTCCATATTTTGTATGCAGTTCCACTTGAGATAAGAACCTGATTTGGAGAAACATTTTTAAAGAATTAACCTTTTCACTAGTTTTGATCCATTCATTAAAATATTGCCTAAGCTAACACCTCTTTTAATGTGTTGGGAAAAGAAGGATACACAAATTAAAGTCTTTATAAGATATTAGTACGTCTCTCCAAAAAGTATTAGCATGTATCATAGTTATCCATGAAATCTCTCAAACTCAGGGCATTACAGTAATCAAGCCTAGTCAGAACGAATGCACAAACAAAGCTGCTAGGGGCCTGGACTGATCCAGATGCTGGCGAATAGCATTAATTTTGCGTAGTTCAAAATATATCTGATCTGCAAATGGTTGAAAAAAATTTGTCCAGCGACGTGTCCGAGGACATAAAGGCCGAATTAGCTTTTTTTTTAAAGCTGTGGCCGCACAGCAGACATCAACATTCCCTACACGTAATGGGACCTGGAATAAAGGTGGGAGAGTCAATTTTGCTAAATTTTTCTTGAACTATGCTGCCTTAATTATTTTTTATCATCGT
This sequence comes from Lanistes nyassanus, assembly GCA_004794575.1. Taxonomy (NCBI): domain Eukaryota; kingdom Metazoa; phylum Mollusca; class Gastropoda; order Architaenioglossa; family Ampullariidae; genus Lanistes; species Lanistes nyassanus. Next base: position 18,389 of record SMGT01009884.1, on the reverse strand, counting down.
TTAGTTTTAGTCTTGTTTAGTCTTAGTTTTTAGTCTTAGTTTTTAGTTTGTTGGCCATCCAGTCACGTATATACATCCGATATGTATAATTCCATATTGCGAAGGGTGAAGAAAGCATGTTGACGGGAAATAGTGCCACACATACACCTGCATGTCATCTGCATAAGATCGACTGACTTGACACTGCATGAGATTTAACTACATCAACCAAGGGTTTTATACAATTCCGAAATTCGCATGCGCTATTTGGAAAAGCACGAAGTAGGGGTACGCACGCACAGGCCTGTGCCGTGACAGATATCTCTTGCTTAAATAGTGCCGAGAAGGGTTTTTTTTTCTATTTGAGTGTGTTTTTTTCCTTTCGTTTTACAGTGTTTTCTATGTGTTTGTTGTCTTCATTTTACAGTGTTTTTCTATGCATTTGACTGTTTAATTATTGCCTTCATTTTACAGTGTTTTTCTATGTATTTGACTGTTGAATTCATTTTACAGTGTTTTTCGATGGAGCTATTTTTTGCCTTCATTTTACAGTGTTTTTCTATGCATTTGACTGTTTAATTGTTGCCTTCATTTTACAGTGTTTTTCTATGTATTTGACTGTTGAATTCATTTTACAGTGTTTTTCTATGGAACTATTTTTTTGCCTTCATTTTACAGTGTTTTTCTATGCATTTGACTGTTTAATTGTTGCCTTCATTTTACAGTGTTTTTCTATGTATTTGACTGTTGAATTCATTTTACAGTGTTTTTCTTTGGAGCTGACTGTTTTTTGCCTTCATTTTACAGTGTTTTTCTATGTATTTTTAATTTGTTTGTTGTCTTCATTTTGCATTGTATTTGAGTGTGGGGTTTTTTTGCTGTCATTTTGCAGTTATTTTTAAATTGTGTGCGTGTTAAAACAGGAAATAATGACTTTTGTTGAGTTTATGACTGCCGTAATCATTGCTTGAGATGGAAGAAACAATATTTACAAATGATACAAACGATATTTACAAATCTTTTTCGTGTTTCTAATGGAGTCTTCTGCAGCGCAGCTGTGCGTCGCAGATCCAGTTGGATTGCTGCAGAGGGGCGTAAAATCTTCTTGCACAGTCGAAATATTCCCAAACTCTCAGTGAATGATCCCAATTTGCCTTTAATTCTAACGCTAGAGGTGGGCACATGGGCACCAAAGCCTATACTGTAGGCCTCCTACTATACGTCAGCACGACGGACAACAGGAGACGGTCGAAATATTTTATAGACAGCTGAAGGCAGCGCAATGACCCAATGGGATCAGAAGAAAATGAGAGAAATTGTTTGTTTACCCAGCTACACATTTGCAGCCAATATACACAATGAACACTTTTGGTGTGTGTGTGTGTGCCATCGCCCCTTAATTGTAACTGTTGTCTCAAATTCTGTCAAATTCTGTTAGCCTCCGCCTTTCCAGGGCGGGTTGCCGCGCGGTGTAAATCCTCATTTAGTATAACATTTCTTTTTCACACATACACGGGTGCACCTAAAGCAAGCGCGAACACATATCCCACACCAACCACCAAGCGCTCACGCGCACACACGTTGTCTCTCTCTCTCTCTCTCTCGGACATACACGAGGGACCAGTGCCGCAAGAAATTCGGTCCGGCAAGAAATATATGGTCCGGCAAAACTGCGCATGCGCACGTACAGAGTGGCAGAACGCTAACCCTCACCCCAGCCCTTACGTAGCCTAACCCTCGCCCAACTGCTGAGACCAAAAACGATTCTAACTGAACTGTTAAGCAGTTTAAATCCTGGGGCCACGTTTACCACAATAATCAACGATACCCATGCATATACTGTAACCTAACCGGACCCGGACCAGATTTCTTGGCGGACGGATCGATTTCTTGCGACAGCGGGCCTTATGTTTACACCGAATCTTTGAGATCTGATGGGGGATGGATAGCTCGTAGCGGATGGCTGTGTGTGGATGTTGCTGGTTCCAATCCAAGAGTGGTCACGGAATTTTTTCTGGGGTTAAACATTGCGCAGACTCTCTATAAGGTCTTTCCCCTCGCATGTCCGCACTGGCCATGTACTGTATAGCTATCTGGCGGTTCTTTCAGTGCCAAGATTAGTAACAGGACCACACCTCACCCCCATAGTGCGAAATCGCTGCAGGTTGTTCGAAGCACCCTCTAAAACTACCTACGATTGAGGACACGTCAAAGGGCTCGATCTCCGGTTCTGTTTTGGAGTCGTGGCTGTGGATAGAGGAAAACGCACTGAAGAAACCCGCCAGTCGTGCGGGTACGGTCGCCCATCTATAATCTAGCTAGTGTGTGAATCCACCTGTGTATATATTATGCGCTTAGAGCAAATTAAGCTCTAAATTCAAGTTCGTATTCATGTTTAGTGTGTGTGTGTACATCGAGTATACGTGCATGTTCTGTTAGTGTTACGCCGGTGCATATATGCGAGTCTTGGTGATGATTGGCAGTTGGACAAGCGACTGTATCTATTAATAGTCTTTCAATATTTTTACCGAGTTACACTGATAATGTAGGTCAACGCTCGTCTTGTAGTGTGAGCGCTTCAGTTATCTTTTAACTCCGTATGTGGTGCGTTTTTCTGAGCAGGTTTAATTATGCAGACGTTTCGCCTCAATGCCTCACCGCTCCCCTCGCCTTAAAATAAGTCACGAACGTCCCAAGCCCAGGTGCCCCAATAAAATCGTGTATTTACTGTTCACAAATACGTTCTGGCTTATTATTATTCTTGCGACATGCTGAAAACACGTTTTTAAAAAACGTTTTTCAGTCGGATATCACAAAAATATGTACAGTCGATGCAGTCCTACGAAAGTACGCAGGAGCAGACGTGATCAGAGTTTTTAAGGGAAAATATAATGCCAAATTGCATTTTTTTCTCAGGATTTGATGCTTAATATATCCGAAATTTACACTTATAGTTACGGAAAATTAAAGGTGTGTTCGAAATGTCACATCTTCCGTTCGTATCTGCGCAAACTTCTTCTGCAGTACACATTTTTGCGATGCGAGTTTAACACAATTTTAAAAGCGTGTTTTCAGCATGTCGCAATAATAATAATAATAATAATAATAAGCGAGAATGAAGTGGTATTTGTGAGCAGTAAATACACGATTTTATTAGGGCACTTGTGGTGCCCATACTGAAATTAGCCGTAATAACCTTAACAAAGGATGTGTGGTTACAAAGAGGATGTCTGTTGGAAACAGCGGATGCCATCGCTATCACTTCAAATCGCGCCACTCATTGACTGCACGCTTTTCTTTTCTGCAATGCAGACTAGTGATGGGAAGAGGAGTTTATATAGATACATACTATAGTACTACACAAACTACAGGCTACCACATGCCTGTGCCAACTGGTTCAAACCCAACAACAGTGTCAGTATATAGCAACAGTACCCCTGTAAACCCCTCTCCCTTTCAGCTCTGGCTTTTTTTAGGCGGGGGGGATGGGGGACCAATACGCTGGCACTTTCACAAACCATGTTTTTTTACCTTCCCGTTGCTTGCCTACACAACACACCTCCACCCTCACTGTTATTTTTAATCCCTGTTACATATTACAGTTGTGAGGTGTTTTAATGGTATTCTTTTTTTAACCGTAGACTGTGAACCTGACTGATGAACTGTGAACTACTAAATCAGATGTTGTACACTTTATACAGCCTTCTTCAGGGCACTTTACTCCATCACTCACCTTTCTTCCTTCTTAACTCACATCTGTCTCTTTTATCAACTGAAAATCTCGCCTTGGAATAAACTTGAATTTACTGCTATTCATACCATTGGCTTCTGGGTGCATTCTGTGCAAGTGCATTTGTATGTATATGCGTGCGTGTGTGGAAGAACAAATTTATACTCACAGCATTCCTGTAGGTAGTTCTGCCAATACAGTCAAGACACAGCCAAGTAAACATTGTCCCCAATGACTGGTTTTAGTTTAAGCTATGCTGTAATCTACTGATCCTTAACATCTGTTGAGGGAGAGGCCAGGTTCACCTGCATGAAAAGAGGTTAGTTGAACCATGGATTCTATTTACTCTGGATTACTATCACTGTATCAGATGAACTGTTTGCCTTATGTTTCGCTTCTTTCAGAACAAAGCTGCACTGCAGTCCACCTTCAGCTTTTGGTTTGATGTACTGTTCAGTTAAGACCTAGTGTGGCTAAGGCTATGCACATTCATGGTCAAGAGACTTGTGTAACCCAGTGTGAAACCAGTGGGTAGAAAATACAGTCCCGGTGTGATGTGAAGTTAGAAAGAACCGATGCATTTATGTACGTGTTCTGAGTACAGCTGTACATATCATCATATTGTAAAACAATAGTTTGTATAAGCAAAATGAATCCTAGCAAGCATAATATCGAGCTTAGCAAGAACATTGATGGCAAGCCATCCTCCTGCTATGCTAGGAGACAACAGAATAACTGTCAGCTGACCCAAACGTGTCAATTTCAAAGAGTCTATGACAGACCTGGGATTGGTCTCAACAAGCAGACAGCAATACAGCAGTATATACTCTGAGTTTACATGTAAATGTGTAAATGTGTGTGTGTGTGTTGGGGGGGGGGTAGGGGGGTAGGTTAGGTTCTTTCTAGCTTTCTTCCTTTTTTCAGGAGACAGGAACACAACTTAGCTGTAACTGTAGCTCACTACAGAGTACCATAGCTCGCTACAGTGACAGCTGAGCTGGGTGCCTAGGAATAGGAATAGAAACATCTGAGCTGTGGCAGGACTGGGTGATACTAGAAATTCTATGCAGGGTGATCTTCTTTCTGCCAGATTAACATGACACAAATGCAGATGACCTTTTTTTTTACCCCCAACAGAATAATATGCCAGAACTGCAGCATGATCTATTTTCCTGACAAGATTATATAACACAAATGGATCATGATCTTTTTTCTCCCTGGCAGAATAACTTGCCAGAATTGCAGCAAGACTTTTTCTGACATGGCAACATGCAGTGTACTAGAAACACAGAATAATTTTTTTCTCCTGGCAAAGTAACATAGCTGAAATGTTCTTTCCAGTACTAACATGGGGTTTGAGAGGTGCTAAAATGTGTTCACATGTCCACTAGGCATGCACATCCGCAAAGGGTGTTGGATGGTTGGCATGAAACCGAACTTTTCAAGAACTTGTAGATCCGAAGTGACCTTTTTTCAACTCCCTCAGCTTTCCTGCTTGTCAGCTGTCACAAGCTTGTGTGGCTATCAGTTCTCGTCAGCAGCTACATGGTATCCCTCAACATTTACGATCACCAATCACCTATAGCTATTATCTCTCCTCCCATGCAATCCCTTCACTGCTGATGCTATTAAAATTCTCCATCTTAATATACATTGCTTGAAACAGTTGTAGCCTTCATCACGATTATTTGCTCTAACTTATGGTGCACGTTGGCATACTTCTCTTCAAGTTCCACAGCAGTAGCCTTGATTGCCAGCATATTATTAAAAACTTTCACCCAATCACCAACAGGAAATACATAATTTCATGACATTCTTTTGATATTGTAAGTTTGATGTTTTGATTGATGAGTGGGCCTTGGTGACATTCCATGTACCATACAAAACAAATGCATGGAGTTTTAACAACGATCATTCCATTGATTACATACACTCTTCAGATCATTTTTATCGGCAAAACCAACGAAAACTTTCAAGAACATTAGTTGTTGACCAGGACTGGATTGCATGGGCACTTATATATTTATGGTGCCTATTTTAGTGAAGCTTTTTAACACATAAAAGCAAAATATGGAATTAAAAGGAAGCAGGGTGCTTTTTGCAATCAAGCCCACCAAAGTCACATGATCTTATGGCTTTGATGGCCAGTTTGAAAGCTCCGATGTAGGAAATATTTAAAGAAGAGCTTAAAGCAATAAAGCTGTGGAACAACGCCCTGGCCAAGTACTCCTTGCAGAACTCACCTCTCTCCCCTTTCCTCGTTGCGTAACTAAGCTATAATATAATCTTCTGTGTTGACTTTATCAGATATGACACATCCATCACAATGTAGTATAATCATAACAAATGTTAAAAAAATCTGAAATCATATCGATCATCATTAAGATGGTGGTGTTTGAGTCTACAAATTATAGCTACCAACATTAAATTCAAACATCTTGTATGGATTCTGCAACATGAACGTCACAATGCAGAAGACAGCTCTGAGCCACAGAATTTACAGAACGGTTATAGCTACATCCCTTGTGTTCAAGAGTAGAGGTTATGAGCTCTGAATATTCTATTTTGCACATAAGATGGTGGCAGTGAGGGATGCAAATGAAAAAGATCTAAATCTGCAATAAAGGAAAAAATAGATTAATGCAAGTGATTGTCACTCACACTTGCATTGAAAACCTATTTGCAGAAATGAGATAATATATTTCTGTACTAATACTCATACTCATATTTGTATTAAAAACATTGTACCTGTTTGCAGACATGAGATAATATATTTCTAAATCGGATTCTTGCTTTGTTTTTAGGCACTGCAGTGAAGTTACTGTATTTTGTAATAAAGGCATTTTATCTTGTCATTAAAACATGACTTGAAATGAGACCATACATGTTTTTTTCAAAACAAACAGTAATTGCATTCTCTTAGCTTAGAATTCATTCAACACATGCTATACATACCCAGGTTGGAACATAAATATCACAGAAAATGCTTAAAATACCAGAAACATTTAAAATATCCCATATTTCCATACCCTTTTCAAATGATCATCATGCAATCCAGTCAAAAACATTCTGGATTACTAAATATTTAAGTCTAGTTCAGAATTATGTCCACATCTTTCTGCAGTCAGGGAGATCATGCCATGAAGCTGTGCTTGGATGCTTTCACATGGTCTCTAAGCACCGTCAGAATCTGGTAACCATTTCTTTGACTTCCTCTGACATTGCTCTGTCTTCCAGCGGATGCACCTCTTCGTCCAGAGATCTTATGTATGCCTCTAAATCCTTCTCCGTCTTTTTGTCTTTCAAACTCAACCTCTTAATGTCTCGCAGTTTGCAAGGCCGACGGATGCTGTGGTGCCTCCGAGCTCGGATGCAGTTTCTAATCTGCAAAAGGATCTGGTCCTTAAACAGTTCTGTATTGAACTCCATCAACTGAGCCAATCTGTCAAAGGCCTTGTGAGTGTAACGGAAGTTGAATGTGGAGTATGGCCGCTCCAGATCATCGAATATGTCAAAGTCAGCAAACTCTTTTTCTTCTGCTGTAGTGCGTGCCACACCTGGTGGAAAAAAAAAGAGATGTAAAGGAAAGAATCAGGAAACGCAACTTTGGCTGGTCGGTTGGTTTTTTTGGGGGGTGGGGGTAGGGAAGTATGTAGTCTAAATTGTTTGAATGTTGTAACCATAATTTACTAACCACCTTTAAAACTATGTACATCTGTGAAAGCACATGTGCATTTATATACCTGTCATGCACAGGTGTGCATGTTTTGTGCTCTCTTGATGATCAAGACGAGTCTCATGGTTACGCACAGGGCTTCTATTTACTTGAAAGACCCTCAATTCCCCATTCAACACATTAACCAATGTTTAAACTTGAGGGTAAACACCTTAAAAAATTATCCCCCACAGACAACTTCCTTTGACAATGATGCTAATAGTGCTAATAGTGACAAACTGACAAACTGACAGATTGAAAGCTCATGGTACTTGGAAATACATGAAACACAAAACAGACTTTTCCTCATAACAAAAAGCTACTGCCTGGGGCAGTTTCTGGACTTGCCTGGCTTTTTTTCACCTCGGAAAGTGATGTTGATCAAAACAAAATGCATGATGACAGGGCAGTGGGGGTCTTTCGGGTCCTTGAATATGTAGCACTCCTTCAAGCCTTCGCGATCCACAACAGTTGGGTCGATGGGTGGGAAAGGCACATTGTTCAAACGTGCCCATTTTTCTGCCAACAGCAGCTCCTGTAGCATGCACAAGTTATTTTTCATATATTCCTCAAAGCAGAAAAATTACTGAATATCTTTAGTTTCTCTAATAATAATATGTGACAACAGAAGGTGAAAATGTTTTCACCTGTACCTTGAAAGGTGGTGTGGAATCAAATGGGTATTTGTAAAGTGCAAAATCTTACAAAATAATTGAAGCTGCACACACTCCCCCACACGCGCGCACACAATGTAACATGCACACAAGCAGGACCAAATGAAACGTAAAGAGAAAAGAAACAGGTGACTGCGGCTTGAGATAATAAAGTTTCAACAAAAGGAACTTGGCCAAGTGAGACCCAGACAGATAGGAAGTTGGTGTTTCGACTTTGCTATCTGTCTGTGCCATCCTGAAAAAGAGGCCATGCCCCAAAACGTCGACTTTCTGTCTGCATAGTCTCGCCTGGCCAAGTCACTTTATTGTATCAGAATGAAATGTATTATGAGAGAGAGGAAATGGAAAGGGACAGGCCGCTCCAGCTCAGAAGTTGGAAAAAGATTGCAAAGGTGCTGAACTGTATTTCTTTGGTTTGAAGAAGATGATTGCACATTTAAATTTGGAACCGTTGAAACAGGCCGAAATTTTGTCACAAAATCAGATCACAGAACATGTACAACATTTTTCTTAAGACTTTTTCTGACATATACAGGGCTTCAGTCAGGCTTAAAAAAGAGAGGAAATTCACTGGGGAAAATACGAGCAGATAATATTTCAGACATATCTTCAAAATGTATACAAGCAGATAATATTTCAGACATATCTTAAAGATGTTCGTACCTGAGCATAAATTTCAGGTGTATTATGTATAATATTGTTATAAAAGTGCATTTGGTATTATATCTATGATTTAAAACTTTTATATAGACCTCAAACTATGACTGAGCGTGTCTGTGTGAAACATTGTTAATTTTTCTGAGAGGCAGAATTTCTTTTTAAAGTTGAAGCCACTCGTGCTGGCCGGGGAAAAGTGCGTATATTTGAAGCCCTACATACAAGCGTACATGAACATAGTACATTTATATACAGGGATGCACAGCCAGGTGTCTACATTATTAACACTGTTGCAATTTTTTTTTTGCAGTTTACTGTTGTCAGAGCAAAAGCACATATGTATTTTGAATCTGAGAATCATATGTCTAAGAAACCCTGATATACTCAGACAAACGTGATATACACAAGTCAGTCTGATAATACCTGCAACGTATGTGGCAACAGAAACTGGAAACATCTTTCTTTCCTTACCTTGAAAGGTGGTGTGGAATCGCATGGCCGGGCACTGAAGTCGAAGGATAAGATTAAGTCAACATGTCGCTGTGGTCGTAGCACAAGAGGGTAGGGTGAATTGAAGGTTAGGCCCCCGTCAACAACATACATTCGTTTCAAATGCGTTGGATGCATCTCAAAGATATTCTGAAAGGTTTCTTGAGAAGAGGACAAAGATGAAAGATGAATCAATAAGCATTTGCCAAAATATTTTAATCAGACCATTTATTCTTTTCATTACCAAAGCAATATTTTTATTTTAAAAAAAAGTAAAATGAACAAGTCTGCCCTCAATATCACACAAGACTGGGCATCCAAGGGAAGTAATCCAAGTTTCTGGGACAATGGGGGAGGAGGTGGAAAACACAAGCCTATGCTTCATATTCACAACAGTGTAAGCTTCGGCTTATTGAAAATACGGCAACAGAAAATTCATCCAGTTCTGCTTCTTCTTTAAGAGCTAGGTGAAAATCTGCATGCAGTGTTTACATTTTTGATACTGCATTTTTTTGTACCCACCCTTTGGTGATTTTAATGGTTCCTCCTCTTCCTGAGCCGAAACAAAGGGAGAGAAGGGATACATATCGGTGAGCGACAAGCCACGCATGAAATTGTGCACCATAGCTGCTCGCCCTTCAATCGTCTGCATGAAAGAACTGTCAAATAAACGTCCCAGCATGCCATCCCAGAAGGTCTTTTCCTTCTGATGCTCTGTTTTGGACGGCTTGCGCCGGATTGACTGGGAGCACTTTGGAACTGGCTTAACACTTTCCGGCTCGCTTTCCTCTCCACTAGATTCACTGTCTTCATCTTCCTGGTCATCAATTTCCTTTAACAGCTCTTTCTCTGTAACAGACCAAACAGAACGGCAGTAAGATTCATTCGAAATTTTAACTTGTGCAAAATGCTAAGCTTCCATATAACTCCAACAAAGGTACTGGCAGCGCTCAACATAACCGTATGCAGACGCATGTGACCAAGGGAGCTTACCATACCCAAACACATAGCAAAGAGAGGGTCAAAAGAAAGGAACTTGGCAGATCCTCAAAAAAGATCTGCCATCCCTTTCTTTTTAACGACGGTAGTCTTCACACAGCTAGCCCTCAGTACACCTGTGCATACAGAGAATCCCTATTAAATGTAGTCAGCCCACTCACTAAGCGAGTGCTGACAACTAGGATCCAAAGACAAACACAACATAGGACAATTACATGAAATCCTCAAGGTGCATATTATAATTAATAAAAAAATTAATAAATTATGTTGAGCGCTGCCAGTACTTTTTGTTGGAGTTATCCTTTGATAATTTAAAGCGCTGGGTCCTCATTTGTTCTTTATTAAGGTTCCATATCTTAAATGCTGCTAAAATGCACATTTTCAAACCAGTTACTTCGCATTATAACTAAAATACAACCTCCATCAGCATTGGGAGTAAAAAATGAGTCCACACTGAAAGCAGAGATCATTATGACAAATCTACTCACCAAGCTCTTCCCGTTCTCTTCTCATCATCTCCACTGGGTCCATGCGGTTGCTGTTCTCAAGCAGGGATTTGAACTGAATGCAGAAAGCACTCCCCCATATCCCTATGAACAGAAAGGTATCCCACAGTCACAAAAACATGTTTGGGAGATTTTTAGGCTCTCGATTTGGCTGTAGATAACAAAGGAAACTAAGCCAAGCTATACGAGATGAGCTATAAGGGTCTTTGTCCCTTATAGTTTGGGCTAGTCTGCTTTACTGTTATTTACACGTTTTTCCCAAATTTGCAATGAAGTACAACTTTAAACTGGTATAAATGGGACAAAATTGTCTGGTGCAGCTGTAGCTGCACACTCACTGACACTAATATTTCCGTTGCAAGAAGCACTTACGGACTTCCTAAAACTGAACAAAAGAGAATATCTGTTTTCCAAGTCCTTGCGAGTAGTGAATGGAAACATTTTCCCGTTTGATATATTTGACCAGTAGGAAGAATTATCATTTATCCTTGTTGCCATCTCTCCACAACTATTCACACACAAAAAAAAACAGTTAAGATCAAGAGCTAACACCTCAAAATATTATTTTAATACATAGCCCATGAAAAACTCCTAGACTCAGAACTGAAAACTATAGGGATGTCCTGGGGAGATGCAAAACAGACAGAAAAAGACAGATGACAATGGAGAGTTGCAATGCAACTCCTGTATGCTCCTATCGGAGCACAAAGGACTAATTATCATAATGAAGAACTTGGAAAATCCCTCTTATACATTATATGTCAAAAGATCTCAGCAGGTTAATTAATACATTCACTACTCAAGCTGAATGTCACATTACAATTTTGAAATCCTTCCCAGCCTGATATACAAATATGTTTTTAAAAAACAGGATATTTTTTTTCAGTGCAAGATAACATTTTTTTAATGAAGTAAAACAGGAATTTATTGATCTACCCTGCAGGAAGTGTAATGGGGGCTCAGGAAATCTCTTCGCTATTTGCCCCATGAAGAATTTGCAGCCAAACAGCTCTGGTTTCATGAATGTCCCATACTTTGGCATTCCAATTTCATAGGGAGAGAACTCCATCCACTCTGAAACAATACATGTACATTTCAGTCAGGAAAACATTTGTGGAAATAATTTCTAAGTTAACAAAAAGGTCATGAGCCAAGCTGAAGGTTATTTACAGAGAAGGTTAGTTACTAAAGGAAAAATACAGGTAAAACAGACGGAGACAGACAAAGACAATTAAAAAGCAGGTAAAAATAGGTGGCCAGAGAGAGTTATTAAATGTTTGTGGTTCAGTCCTGAGGGTGCCGTAGTGGCAAAATGGGAGATTAAGTAGGACTCCATAGTCTTGCGGTCAATGGAGTCACCATTCATCTGCCACAACACAGACCCTCATGTTATGTGCTGTGTGTGGGGGTATGGTGAAAATGTTGAGCAGACGGGATGTTTCTCTCATGTTTCGTATCTGCTAGATATTCTTTGATGCAGCTGTTGAGTGTGCGTGCCTCAACAATGTAAAGCAGTGTAGGGGAGATGGACATGAGATGGTGTAAACACTGTTTTTGTTCTTGCAAATGAAGTGGTGCTTGATATCAAAAGTGGTTTTAGGTGTGTGAACTGTAGTGGAGGTGTTAAGGTGAGGGCAAGCAGAGCAGCGAGGAACAGTGGATGGGGGGAAGGGGTTTAATGTGTTCAGTTTGAACCGTAACAGTAGTTCTCATAGGCTCTCATCATACTGATATGCTGAGAGAGGAGGTTTGCTAGAGAGGTAGGGTTTAGATTTGGATATCGTGCCTCAGATGGAAAGGAGGATTCTACATACGGACTGGTTGTGAGGGTGGTGAGTCAAAACACCAATTGGCTGAGGTTCTGTGATTGGGGTTGTGGGTGGGCTGAATGTAAGTTTTTTGTCTGGCAGAGTACAAAAGCTCTTAAGGGTAGTTGTGGTCCAAGAAGAAATTTATCATTCTGTAAGACTGTTTGTGGAAATCTATGTCATCAGAGCATTGTCAGCCGAGTCGAGGAACTGCAAGTAGGGTATGCTGTGTAGGGTGGAGGGTGGGTGAGATGTCTGAAAATCTAGGTATGCATGTGAATCTGTAGGTTTGTAGTGGATTGCTAGGTGGCAATCTTGCAAGGTGATTTGATGTCAAGGAAAGTGACAGAAGTCTGTGAGATAGTGTAGGTGTACTGGATGGAGGGATGAAAGTGCCGCGTATTTTATGCACTACAGTAGGTGAGACTCCGTAATTTCTGAAATACTTTCTCTGATATTTCTGTTACAAACATCACAAATCTTTACAGAAGAAACATGTGAGAATGACCCAACATGGCCTAACCTCTCTACCGATTTTTTTTTGTTGTTGTTGTAAAAACTGAAAAACTGACCATGAAAAATCATGGCAGAAACATGTTTCTTCACATGAAGACAGGTGTACAGAGGCATTGGAATGTTGCCCTCCTGAATTTTAAGCTGCTGGTCTGAAAGTTTGACATCAAGTCTCTGCAAGATATACACCAGATGCTACACAGCACAGCAATGACATTGTTTTTTTGTTTTTTGAAAAAAAAACGCACATTGAATCCTGTTATTCCATGAAAGCCCTTCAGATTACCTGCCCTTTTCAGTTTCGACCTATATGAACATGGAGTACGAATGCATGGGTTTCGTGTAATGCATAACTAACATGTCAATGCAAGGCCTCAAATTATCAGTTAACACAATTTAATGAACTATCCTGGCACGTTTCTCAGTTTGATCTCCTAATGACTGTTCTTATGACATTCTGAAGTCAATAAATTACTATTCCTATAATTCTTCATGTACTTTCAAATGTTCTTTATTTTAAATTATTTCAACGTTTCTAAACTAGATTGTAACGAGTTATTGTTCCAAGACCAGAGATGTACACCTTCAGTGAGAACAAGTAAGTTCTATACAATCTCCTCCACAGAAAATATTCTACGGTCAAATCTCATTTTCAAAATAGATTATCTTTCTTATCCTCTTATCCAGCGCAATTTTTTCAGGACAAACTAAAAGGAAAGTGTTTTCTTTCCTTTACCCCTCGAAGCAAAGTTTCGCCAACAAGGTGTCCAAAGAAGTCTGTGAAAGAAACTGGCTGTCCCCTACGCCTTTTCTCTAGGATGCGGCAAATATATCGGTACATGCTCTGTGGCCCCAGAAGCCAGAAAGGGCTTGAATCAATGTTATTCTTGAGCTCCTCCTGTAACTTTTTGGGGCTTGTCTTTGGCCAGTCTGGGTGGGAGTATAGCTGCGATAGGTACCTGTACAGTAAGGAATTCAGATTTCAGAAGAGTGGCCAAACAAAAACAGCTTGTGCAATGCCTAATGCACTGCAGTAATCACAGCAGCAGTCTGTCTCACAATGGAATTTTTGAATGCAGTAAAGTGAAACATAATGGGGAGCAGTATCTGAAACAGCAAATGAAAACATGCAGAACGGATCGAGCATGAGGAGGAGATACAAAGAAAGAATGGACAGATAAGAAAGAAAGATTTGGAGAGAAGGTTCTGGGGTGGACTGAAGGCATGACACCTACAGCGGGCATGGAGTGGAGGACAGGGAGTGAAAGGAAGAGATCAATTTATAACAATGCAATAACTGAGCATCCATGTTCAAATTGCTTAGATGACTGAGTTAAGGAAACATTCTCCGAACTATTTTGTCCAATTGTCTTTTCACTCACCACGAAGACCCTGACAGACCAGCTACATAAGTGACCATGTCCAAGATTCGCGTCTCAACTAACGCACTCATGACTCCACTGAACGCTGTCAAAGCACGAAAGCCTCCACCAGAGCCCAGCACACCAATGATTGGCACCTGTAAAAGCAAATTTGTGAAAGCATAACACTTTTATTTTTGGCGGGGAAGAGGATTTCTGGGATTGTTAGAGTTTATCCCCTTTAGTGGCCTGTGTGTTCAAATAGTTCCCAGACTGAACTGGTTTACAGGAGGCCTCTTACCTCCCTTTGACACATAAAAGCATGCACAAAACACACTACGAAAGTCTTCCATGCCTTTATACATGAACAACAGATAGTGCTTAGGCAGCTCACTCTAGAACCAATACTTGATGTCTAGACAAAAGCCAAATTCTTGTCCTTTCAGCTTATAAGGATAATCATGTTATTTACCATTTAATATATTCTCTATGAAAATCATCTGTTCCATTGAAGAACGTTTTTTACTTAAACCATCAAGGCAGATAACTAGCAGAGTTCTCACTTCTCGTAGATTTCTTGGAGCTTTTTCTTTTAATATGTCCTTCATGGCTTGAAAAATCTTTTGTCTTCTGGTGTCAACAAATCGCTTTTCCTCAGGACACAGGGCAAGACTGTACCGTAGCTCAGTATCACACCTGTGAAAATTTGGATTAAAAATAGCTCGACTCCAGGTGTGGCCAAGGATTATATCTTGGAGTTAAACATTGAGCAGACTCCATTCAAACATAGCCTGAATGTTAAACTGCCTATCCACGCTGGCCAGTTTACTGCAGCTATCAGTCTGCAGCTGCCCTCCAAAATTTGCCTACATCTTGTATAGGTGCTTTGGGCAGTGATGCTATGCAGTTTTCACACAGCTTCATTTATTTAAGTTTTACTTTCAAAACTGCATTGAAATTGTGTTTTGATCGCTGTTAATTTTTCTACATTTTTTTTTAAAACCTGCATAGAGACTACAGGGGAAGCCATGGCACAAAGTATGGAGAATATGTGCAAATTTATGGCCCTTTTTATGTCGGGAATGAGTACATCCCATCCTTACTCTGTCAGGTTTAAGGCTATTCCTACCTGAAATCCATTTGGTGTGAAATCTGTGCAAAAGAATACATTAAAAATAATATTCAAACTGAACATAATAACACATCATTGACTTAACACTGTGCCAAGTAGTGTGGTCAGGGAAAATGCTTTGTTTCGCCTCTAATATCGTCTCTTTTTAGTGGTGTAAGGGAGCTAACTCAAGAGAAATGGTTCATGTATCTGAAACCATGAGTTACTTCCCTTTCCATCAAACTGGTTTCTGTTCAGCCCTTTTATAAACCATTGTAAAACCCTCTCCCATGCATCAGCAACTGTAGCAAATTTCTATTGGAGGACTGACTCCCACTCAATGGGAATGTTTTCACTTTAACTCAAACCCCCTGTAGGTTTTAGACTGTTACTGCTACTAAAGTACGCCAGCCTTCGAAGATGGACACAGATTTTGGCACGATTGAAATAAATGCTGTCTGCAAAGTACCACAAGTGCAATACTTTACGTACTTCCAAAGATCAATTCTTGAACATAAAAATAATTATAGAATCGTACTGAAAAGATGTTAGTCACTGTATGCACTGTCCATGCCTACTCGGTTTCTTCTGCCATGACACCCCCTATGTATCTTATAAAAAATGTAGAAAAATCTATCACCGACAAAAACATAATTCCAATGCAGGCTGAAAGAAAATTTTAAAGCAATAAAATGATCCCTACCTGAAATCCATCTAATGTGAATTCTGTGTAAAACACTGCGTTGAAAAAGGTATCCAAGTGAATGCACAAAATGGCAGGCATGATCATCTCACAAAGTACCAAACAAGATTTGGAGATCACAGTTTAGAAGGTGTGTATTGTGTGGTCTAAGGGAAGGAACTCTACAGAAAAATGATTCTAGGAAAATACCAGTGATATTCCTGGCCCGCAAACCCCTTTCAGTTAAAAACTGTTTAAAGTCACCACCAAACCATTGGCGCTATGGTCAAAGCGTATTAAATATTTCAGCGCTCTATACGTAGCGCTATGGGGGCGTTGAGTGTAAGGGAACAAATGCAGTATGTTACTCACTCGCGTTCTGCCCACATTTCTATATCAACCTCTGATGTCTGAAATATAATAAAAGAAAAATTAGTTTCTGATAATGTCTTCCAATTAAGTTCTAAAAAATTTAGATGACTGCAATAATTTGACTGCATATTACTAATCACAGCATACAATATTTGTGTACTTTGTTCATTGTTATTTGAATGATTCCACATACAACAGGCAGCTGTGGGTTCACATGCACACTCACATTAACATTAATGAATCCATATGTACTTTTATGTGCATGCACCCAAATGTATTCCTATACGTTTTTACATACGTGCAGCGCACACCCATACACACATGGCGCAGCGAACACAGTGTAAACAGGCAAACACCTGCATGGTCATCAGTCACAAAAATACTATTTAATTTATTTAGCTTGCTTTGTACATGTTCAGCATAGCCAACACATTTCTTTCCTTTTGATTTCTTATATTTGAAGTATGCAAACACATGCAAGAAAACATTCCCTGAACAACAGGTGGCACTTCCGTCATGACTATGAGTATGACTCACTTTATTGAATTTTATGGTCTCTTTACGCCTCCCATCAAATGGAACTGGATCGATTGTGAGATGCCTTGTGGCCAGATGTTCGTCCACCATGTAGTTGGCATCCATCAAGGAAATTTCTGTTGACAAAGAAAGATGGGAATGTGGATAAGGGAAATCCACTCAAGGATTACAGAGCTGCCTATTACACGCCTGAAACTTCTCCCAGTGGACTGGCACATTCTCAAGAAAAATGAACAACTGCAGCTTCCCAATTCTCATTTCTGGAATGGGGTAGAAATCTAGACAGACGAGAAAGATAGAGAAAATAGATAATACTAATAGTCTGACAGAAGGGCAGACAGGAAGAATAAGTTGTTCACAGTCATTAATCAGCATCGTACAACCTCCTTAAAAATGTTATTAAACAGAACATTTTCCACTCTGCTTTGGCTTGTACCGCTGGCGTTGTAAATATTTCTCATGAGCGAGAATGATCTCCCTTGCATTGCTCTGATGACAGCTGGTGATGCCATGGGATAGCTAAGCCGGTACAGCAGGATTAGGAAGTGGAAAGCTGCTTATTTGTTCGAATCCTGGTGTGGCCACTGATTATTTCCGGGAGTCAGTGTGCAAACTCCGTTCGGGCATCTCTCCCCACATTAAACTGCCTGTCCGCATTGGCCATCTTACCGCAGCTATTTAGTCTGGTGGTTCTTGCAGTGCATAGCTTAGTAATAACACCCACACACACACACACCCCACAGTGCGATATCACCGCGAAGTGGAAGGACTGTTCCTTTAAGTAACCAACCAACCAAAGCTGCGACCTCCCTTAAATGGCAAAGGACATGGGCTTGTGTAAAATGTTGTCTTTTACAACCGAATTTAGGAGGGAAATCTCGCAGCAAGCCGTTGACGTCCCGATCAATAAGGATCGGCAGATGAGCCACTATACTCCCTTTTCTCTAGCTGGTGTCACGACTCTCACGCAAATCTCGCTGTTATCTCGTTCTGCAGAGGCCGCTGCTAGAGCATGGGAACACTCAGATTCATGTGAATTTTACCACAGTAGACACAGACTAACATCATTTGTGTAATGAGTTGATCATCGCAGGCTAGTAAACAGTGAGAAATTAATCACAGCTGCGATAGTAAAATAACACGCGTAGTTTGAAAAAAAAGGACTGCAGTGCGTTTTTGCTGTGACGTCCATGTGTCCCTGTTGCGTTTCGCGAGGTTTTCTTCCAGCGCGACTGTGTTGTTTCCATTGTGTCTTT